>SNQJ01S0001656.1:79195-194496 GCA_010110895.2 Picea sitchensis | reverse complement strand
ATATTATATTAGTAATGTTATTTTATTTATGTCGTCTTTAGGCCATTAGTTGTAATTATACCTCCTAGTCTCCTATATATACCAAGGAGACATTTTCATTTTGAATCATCTTATACTTGAACATTTAAGTGGGGTAAAAGGAGATTTCCCCCTCAAAGAGGCTTATTATATGAAATTATCTCTTTTTCAAGGAGTTGAGTACTTTTTCTGAGGTTTTCCTATGGTATATTGGTATTTGGTTCCTAACATATGGTATCAGAGCTCAAGGTCTTGGGGCTTCGCTGCTACATCTGAGACACCTTGGAATTTTCGCTATAAATTTTTTTCTACAACATTTCATAAGAAATGTCTTAGAGTATATTTAGTATATGGATCAAGGTACGTAGGGTTCAAAATTTAGCTCTTGAGGCCTTATACTTTCGGAGACAAAGCCTGTACAAGATAGGGTTTTGGAATCATTCTGAAATGAGTCATTGCGACATTTTTGCTATAAAAACTTTTTTGTAATGTTTCAAACCCTAAAATTCATAGGATATTTACATAAATTATTATGGTATCTGTGGTAAAAATTTCATCTTTTGGGTCATCTTAAATTTGTAGATAAACCATGTGTAAGATAGGGTATCTGACTAGTCTCAAGAAGGTGTTCCAGGTAAAACAATCATAACTTCTTCCTAGAGTATCCAAATTGAGTGGGACTAGATTCATTGGATCATGGACAGTCTGTAGTATCTCTGGTGCAAGTTTCAAAATTTTATATCAATTATTTTGTGTGTGGCATGCTATACAAGTGAGATCTCCTGGAAAGGACAAAAATCGACAAGTTGTGGGGAAGTTACCGTAAATTCCACTTGGCACATCCAATTTTGATCAGACCTGTGGCATTACAGAGAATAAATATCAAAGAACTACATAAAATAAAGTTTCATACCCAGAAGGGCTGAAACTTGGGAGATACAACAGAAGAAATATTGTCTAGCAGAACCACCTCAAAATTAATAGTATTCATATTAATTTATGTTAATAGATTATTTGTGGTCCAAATGTAAACCATGTTCCAATTTGTAATGTGTTTTCGGCTCAAAATTTTTTCTCAAACCCATAAGCAATAGACAAAAAAATATATCACATAACATTTTCATATGCAAGCATATTCTCAAGTATAAGAAGTTGTAATATATGCACAATATAAACAAGAACATGAAGTCGACACTTGAATTGCTATGTTGAAATAGAGTCATTCATTGACTCTATTTCTGGGGCCCCAAGGAATGAAAGTAGGACAAGCCTACCCATTTATTTCTTAAGTATAGGGTGGGATCCACATAGCTATGTCCATTCACAAATTATTCTTCCATGTAAAATGTAAGGAGAGAATAGAGTATATTTTATTTAAATTGAAGTTCTAGGTAGGGGAAAAAATATTATGATGCATTTTTAACTATGGATCAAAGAACATATTAAATTATTTTAGAAAGAGGTTGAATTCATCTATCAATAGTTGTACAAGAAAATGAGTCAGTTCCAAATATATATATATATATATACAAAATTCAAAACAACAATATTAAACATTGGAAAACACCATACAACAACCTTAAATATTTTATATTCAGATAAACTGGGTTACAAAATACAGTTGAGATTATTTCCCAAAATATCTCTCTTGGAATTTGTAAAAAAATATATAGTTCAACACATATTCTCTGAAATTTAAATGTGTTTTCCATAATGACTAGGATTGGGTCTCCCGCGGACCATAAAGAAACTATGTACAAGAATCAATCTTGTAGTAAGAAGAAAGTTTACGATGGAAGATAATAAGACCTGGAAAGAAGAAAGACAAAATTGTTAGTCCTCGGTTAAACCTTTCTATTTAAAGAGGTAGAGTAACTGGATGAATACATTGACAAAGACAAAAGAATGTGATCAATATGAACTTACCATGATGGTATCCCATGCCTTTTCATTTTCTTCTTGATGTCCTTTTATGGATTTCCTCGACGGTTATGGGAACCATCTAAAGCATCCTTTCCCCTTCATTAGCAATCTTGTCAACAACCTTTTTGAATCACTCCTCGATGTAGCTTCTCATGGGCGCCATGTTGATTTCATGCCAGATTTTTATACTGAATAATTCACTTTCCAAGTCCATTAGATCAATAGAGAGGTTGTGCAATGCTTCCTCAATATCTTGGTTTTTAATTGAATAATCAACTAGCAAGTTTTTCACGCCATCTTCACCATATTCAACAATTCTATAGAAATTTTTAAATGATAGTCTTTTATAGATCTCAAGTTGATCATCAAATGCTTTCCTGGTTAAAAACAATGAGTTGAATATCAATTTCGGGTCTTGGACTTCATGGGTGTTTCCAGCTAGATCTATCTCAGTTAGCTTCTTGAATAGTTTGTCTCTTCTAGATATGGCCCGACTTAGCTTTTTATTCAACCTTTCATACTTTGATAAGTGTTAATTTCCCTCTATCATCGAAAACTTGGGGTTTAAGGTGTCATCCTTGTAATGTTCCTGGTCAACCACATTTGAGACAACTTAGTGATGTGATTTAGGCACAATTGAAAGACAAGGGAGTAATTTATGTGACGTCATCTTTGGGGGAAAAAATTATGTTAACCAACAAAAGATCAGACAAACAATTCAAGTATCTTATGATTGGTATTCTCCCTGTATTCGATTGTTTGGTTGGTTGAAAGGACTTCTTGAAGATTTGTGTGTTGAATTTCTTTGTTTTATTGTTGTAAATTGGAAGGGAATTTAATGTCACCTGGAAAATGCTTTTTTGTTGAAGTATATAGCTTCTTCCAACAACACAAATATGGCAAGTGTATCAAATGTTGCAAACCACACCAGAATTTATCTTTCATCAGAGGAGTGGAACATATCGTGGCTTACAAAATGGTGTGGAATATTCAAAAGTGATGCCAAATATTACTACATGCTCAAATATACTCAGAAGGAAATTATAAAGTTGTATCCTCACAAAGGTGAGAAACTGTATGAGTGGTTGAATCAACATCCTAAAACTACAAAAATTTGTATGTCAAAGTTTGTTGAGTGACTTATGGATGTAGTAACAGACTCGACTGATAGTTAGCTTCTATCTCAAAGTTTGTTGAGCAACCTCTAGATGTAGTAACAGTCTCGACATACAATCAAATTTCGATCACTACTGCACATTCTTTACACCACTCCTATGCAAATAATTACATCTGGGTCGAAGACTTTAACACTCTTTTCAAGAATATTCCCCTTATAGTTGAAGGTGGGTATATAACCAGGGAACGAGGCTCTCAAAAGTTTCTCATGGCTGCATCAACGAGTAACTGGGAAAATTTAATGGGAAGGAATTATGGAGTATGGACTTTGCAACACTTTCTGAAGATTAGTTTATACTACCACCTTCTATAAGAAGTTTGACATAGAGAGGTAGTGATTTGTTTTTTGAAGATTACCTTTTACTACCGCCTTCATGCAATGATTTTGTTTCATTCTTTAGAATAAACCTTGATCTAGTATATGTTCCATATCTATTTCCATCGAATATTAATCTTCATGTTGTTTCTTGTGCTTTGAATAAAGAGAATGCATTTCTTTTGTTGCAATAGATTTGATATTTGAAAAAAATGAAAGTTGTTTGATGCTTAAAGTATTAACTTGTTTGGTTTAGATAAATCATCATCACCTCACCTCAAACCTCTCTTGAGTTGTTGATTAGGATCACTGGTCAATAAGCATAGAGTGCCTTATTGGTCGTAGAGTGATTCCATCCCCAGCTTGGGTTTGCACACATGGTCGCTATTCGTATGCAACACAACCTGATCCACTAAAACCTACACCTACATGAAATTGAATAGATGTAAAAGTATATCATGTCATGAATCCAGGCTCCAGGTAGCTTCAGCTTCATACATCGACATTAGTGATGATTCCAAGATCCATATAGCTTCAACTTGAGACATTGACACTGGTGGTGGAGATGGGAACAATGTCATCGATTGCATGGAAATAATGCGGTGAACACGTAGGCTTCTCATTGTCAAAGAACTTAGACTGCAGGGATGTCAGACCTGCAAAAGAGCATTTACTTTAGTGTTTCTTTGTCATGACAATTACAACGTTGTTTTGAGTCCAAAAATATTTGGAGGTTGGGTGTCTTGTGCGATGATGACCTCAACATTAGGTGCATGTCAGACATTTATTATCTGGAGATTATAGTGTTAACACAATTTTCATAGTGGATGACAAATCAAATGCATTTCCACAAGCAATATTAATTGTTTAATTAATATACATTCTTGAAGGATGTCAATCCCAAATAATATATCAAACTTTTTGACCAATGGTGTGTTAAAAAAATCCATTATTTATATTTAAAAAAAATAAAAATTGTATTTTCTCTGTCTAACATTAGATTTCACACATAAATTTTTTTAAGTCAAATGAAATTAATATATAGTCAACTCATATCCCGACAAGCGATCAAACTGCAAAGAGCTAGTTTATTTCCATCATGTTAGTTTGGATAGAAGGATCCACCACTAGGAGAAAGAAACAAGCTAGAAATAAAATCATATGTGCAAACCCAAGCTGGGGATGGAAGCACTCTACGACTAGGAAGGAAATTTGTTATTATCGACCTGTGATCCTGATGAACAAATTGAGAGATGCTTGTGGTGAGGTGATGGAGAATTATTTGAACCAGAAAAGTTAATACATCAAGCATCAAGCAACTTCCATTTTTTTTCAAATATTGGATCTACTGCAACAAAATAAATGCAGTCTCCTTGTTCAAAGCATGGGAAACAACAAGCATATTAATAGTTGATGCAAATAGATATGGAATATCTACTACATCAAGGTTTATTCTAAATAATGAAACAAAATCATTACATGAAGGTGGTAGTAAAAGCTTATCTTTAGAAACCAAATCATTACCTCAATACATCAAACTTTCTACAGAAGGTGGTAGTACAAAGTAATCTTCAGAAAGTGTTGCAAAGTCCATAGTATAGAATTCCTTCCCATTTACTCATTGATGCAGGCATTAGAAACTTTTGAGAGCCTTGTTCCATGATTATATACCCATCTTCAACCACTAGGAGAATATTTGTGCAAAGAGTGGTAAGCTTTTCAAACCAAATGTAATTATTTGCATAGGAATAGTGAAACAAATGTGCATTAGTGAAATAAAGTTGATTGTATGTTGAGTATGTTACTACATCCAAAGGTTGTTCAACAAAATTTGAGATAGAATATGACTTTATTTAAAGTCTTTTACTACAACTAGAAGTCGCTCAACAAAATTTGAGATAGAAAGTTATGTAGTTTTAGGATCTTAAGTCAACCACTCATATAGTTTCTCACTTTCGTGATGATCCAAATTTATAATTTGCTTCTGAGTATATTCGGGCATGGAGTAATATTTGGCGTCACTTCCGAATATTCTAGACCATTTTTCAAGCCATGATATGTGCGACTCCTCTAACGAAAGATAAATTCTGGTGTGGTCTACAACATTTGATACACTTTCCAAAACTGTGTTGTTGGAAGAAGCTATATACTTCAACAAATGAGAATTTTGTAGGTGAATTGAAAGTCCCTTCCAATTTCTAGCAATAAAAAAAATAAGTTCAACATACAAATCTTCAGGCATGCCTTTCAACCAACCAAAGGAGCGAATACAGGGAAAATACCAATCATAAGATACTTAAATTTTTTTGTCTGAGTTTATGTTGGCTAACCAAAAAATTTTCCCTCAAATATGACGTCACATAAAACCACTCACTCTTCTTTCAATTGGGCCTAGATGGCATCTCTAAGTTGTCTCAGATGTGGATGACTAGGAACATTGCAAGGAAGGCACCTTAAAACGCAAGTTTTCGATGATTGAGGGAAATGGGAATAAGTATTTAAAATGAACGTTGGAGGATGATAATATAATATCATGTAAATCTTGGTTTAATGCATTTTAATGGCAGATGTCCTCGACCCTTTCTCCTATTAACGCCAATATTTTTTAATATGTGTGGTGAGTTGTCACTAATAAAGGCATGTTTAATGTGAATTGGCAAGGGGCGACGATTATGGGGATGGACAGAAGAGAAAAATGCTTTGAAAGTTTTGTGAACTCAGGAGCTCGGTAACCCATGAATTTGTGAAAACAGGAGGTGAAGAATTGAGTAAGTATGGAAAGGCAGGGGAAAATTCCTTAAAAAAACTAAATTAAAACCCAATTTTCCGAGTTCAAGATCCATAAAAAAAACATTCATATCCCATAATATTGGCCTCTGCCAATTTGATAGTAGGCGACTAGGGTGCATCTGGGGTGCTTGTGAGAAAAGATAATTCTTTGATGAAGATTTGTTTTTATTGCAACATGTGACAGTAATTGTGTCCTGATAGTAATTAAAATGAACACTGGGGGATGATAATATAATCTCTCGTAGATCTTGGTTTAATGCATTTTAATGGGATATGTCCTCCAAATTTTTGGTTATTAATGCCAATCTTTTCAAACCTTTGTGGTGAGTTTTCAATAATAAAAAGCGTAATTAATTTTCATTGGGAAGTGTGAGAAGGTGGTGGGGATGGACGAGAGCGATAAATTCTTTCAAACTTTTCTGAACCCGAGAGTCTGTGGACCTGCGAATCTGCGACAACAAGAGATGAAGAATTGATTAAGTATGGAAAGGCTCATCATAGGTAGAGTGAATCTTGTGAGTTCGAGGAGTCTAGGGTCTAATTGTAGATCAAATAAGTTTTGGGTGCAAAATGTATATCATGGAACAAGGGGCATGAGATTTTGATAGAGCCAATCCGAGAACTTGAGAACATAAACATTAACTATGGGAAAACATTCTCAGCTATGGAATATATCTGGAGCTTGACAAACTCAGGTTCAAGTTTAAATATAATTTGTTTATATGTATTCCCATACTATTCATATTATTCTATTTTAATAGTATCTTTGTGGCCCAAATGTAAACCATGTTCCAATTTGAAGGGTGTTTTTGTCTCGCAAATTTTGCTCAAATGCATAGGTGATAGAGAAAATATATGAGTTAAAATTTTCATATGCAAGCATATTCTCAAATATGACAAGATGTAATATATGCACAATATTAAATAGGGACATGACATAGACACCTTTGTATATGACAATGGGCTAGCACAATATTTCATTCTTACTATGATGATGCCTTAAAAAAACTAAAATAACCAAAAATGTTTTTCCAATTCAAGATCGACACAAAAAATCACCAAATCCCATAATATTCTACCATTAATGCTTTTTAAAGGGAGATTTCCTCGAGATTTCCACTTATTAATGCCAATATTTTTGAACGTGTGTGGTCATTTGTCACTATTAAAATCATAATTAATGCACATTGGGAATGGGCAAAGGTGGTGGGGATGGAGGGGAGAGAAATATGCTTTCAAAATTCTATGAACCCAGAAGTCAGTGAACCCTCGAAGATTTGAAGAATCAAACAATTATGAAAAGAAGGGGCAATCAGATGGATTCATCGTAGGTAGTGTGAGGCTTGTGAGTTCAAGGAGTATGGGGTCAAATTGTAGATCATCAAATTTTTGGGTGCAATATTTATACCCCAAATAGGGGGCATGAGAGTTTGATAGCACCTACCTGGGAATCCGTGACCATAAAATTGGCTAAGTATGGAAACGAACGGTGGTCGGTCAAAATTGTGATCTGAATATATAGATGGATATGTAGAGTTTTCAGTCCTCCACCCAGGAACTTGCGATCATATAAACGCGACTAAGTATAGAAACATAAACATATAATAGAGGGGAAGAAGAAAAGGGGAAAATGAGTAAGTATAGAAGAGGAAAAAGAAAGGGAGAAAAGAACTTTATCCCTCACACAAAAACACTTATTCTGATAATTATCAAGCCATAAAAACACGTTAACTATGGGAAAAACATTCTCATCTATGAAATATAGTTGGATCTCGACAAACTCTGGTTCAAGTCTAAAGAGATGGTGTTTATATTTATTTCAAAATTTTTCATATTATTTTATTTTAATAGTATTTTTGGTGGCCCAAATGTAAACCATGTTCCAATTTGTGTTTCCCAAGTGGAGATGTGTTTATGAAGACACATTTTAGGGGCAGGGAAAGTGCAATGTGGACTGCTTGTTGAGCAGACATTTGTTAAATATTAAGCAATGTATTTCCAAGTGCACGTATCATTTGCATGCCATCAATATGATATTTTTCATGTTCTTTGTGTATTCTTATGAATGAAATTGTCATAGATGTGTGAACCTTTGTCATGTATGATGTACAATATGATGTTGTGGCATATGCATTCAGAACATACTGTGTGTCTATATTTGCATTCTACATAACTGGCTAGTCCTTGGAGACACTGTTGTTCCAAATATGTGAAAGTTTTTGTTTAAGTAAAATTGTTGGTTGTTTAAGTGTAGATTGTATGGCTTGGATGTACTCATATTCTGTTATATTTAGATCTTTCAAAAATTATTGGAATCTCATTAAGTCATCAAAGTCTACTTGTTCTAGAAATGCAAACAAATATTTATATTTCTCAATGAGAACATTTCCCTCTAAACTATTTGGCTCTATGATTCTCATTATTCTCATTGGAGGCACATGGAACTTGTATATGAAATGTGATTTTTTTTGTTTTTTGTAAGTTCTTGTATGACAATATCTATGAACTTTGGCAAGTTTTGGATCCGAATGATCTATGTTGCATGTCATTTATTTGTCTAGAAACTGCTCAATCTATGAGTTTTTGTCATTACCATAGACCGATGCATCCTCTAGCCACAACAATGAATGGTCATGCTCACTCTCTCTATTATGGAATTTGGTCACAAAACTGTAGTTCGATAGTAGTCACAAAATAGTGCATA
Organism: Picea sitchensis; assembly: GCA_010110895.2. NCBI lineage: Eukaryota > Viridiplantae > Streptophyta > Pinopsida > Pinales > Pinaceae > Picea > Picea sitchensis. Next base: position 185,569 of record SNQJ01S0001656.1, on the reverse strand, counting down.
GTCAATTGAATCATTGGTTTATTGTTTGCTTCTTTCTCTTGTTTGCTTCAACTTTGCAAGGTTGAAGTCATGCATCCATATTTGGACCTTTTGTTGCACTTTGCATGGTTGGGATTATGCATCCGCGATTGGAACTACGTTTCTGGCATTCCCCATTGACGGGTAAGTTTCAATGGCATGGTTTCACTCCTATTCACTATTTGTTGTTATCGGACTTATTCGTAAATGCGTACATAAACATATCTCCCTAGATTCACTACGAAACTATAAAAAACAATACAGTACACTACTCTTTCCTTAGTTTTCAATTATCAAATGAGAAATGTATCTAGAACATACCTTTTAAATATCGAATATCTAACTTCGCCTATGCAATCCAAGCTCTGTCATAAGGCTTATGGAGAAATGTATGAAAAATAACACAAGCCAACAAAGACAAGAATAATAGAGCCTACTTGATATGAAACTATGTATGTGATCAAGGAATCTTACAATATGGACAAATAAGATTCATATAGGAAAGAAAATTGCATCTGTATTAAATAATAGAAAGAGAGATTACAACCAAATACTTGATGTATGTAAGGTCCCTTCCAACTGTCCCTCATTTACCACACACTTCTTCTCCAATAATTCTGAGACTATAGATTTGAAAGTCTCTCATAATATATCTTGAAAAAGAAAAACGCAAAGCCAATCTAACCAAGCTACCAATCTCAAAAACTCAAATTCAATCCAATCTAACCTTTTCCATGAGAGCTCCTATCCTTTTATAAGTTGAAGAGGATAAGGTGAGGAGGTTAGGATGATCCCACTAAATCTAAAAAGTGATTAATATCCAAACCAATCGAAGGCCACCTCACCATAGAAGCTTCTCCTTCTAGAATCATCGAGAAGATGCTCATTTTTCCCACGTAAGAAAATCATCACATCCTAAGTATAATGCATCCTGTGAAGACGTCGCATCCTAGATTTAGAGTAGGGGGGAAATATCAGGCATCATCACACCCTATATATATTGCATCCAACGATGACCTTCCTTAATAATGTTTTTACAAAGGAAAATACAATTTATTCTCTTAGGAAAAGTTCTTCTCCCTTCTTTCTTCAGGAATTTGGGCCACTGATCCTTCTAAAGACAAAGGATAGGTTTACAACATTAACAGTCATAGAGATGATGAAAATAATGTGTAACATAGATCCCCCCAAAGTATGAATTTAGAACATAGTGATAGATGAAATACTTTGTCGAGTGTGTGTAGGGAACAAGGAACAATTGGTTGGGAACCTGCCAACAAACAAGGAAATACAGTACAATAATATGTCATCACTGAGGTAGGAATTCCCATAATCAAAATACAAATGAATCAAAGCATAAATGCCGACATGAAAATATCCATGTCAAGTAAGACAAGTCGTGGCCACCAAACATACATTGTGGATCCATGCCAATATGAATCAAATCTGAACATAGCCACCAAAAATACACTGTCGATCTATGTGTCAAAGACTCAAATTTGAACATAGCCACAAGACATACACAGTGGATCTATGTAATAGTACAATATGAATATACTCCAAGCACAACTTGAATCTCTCAGAAAAGATTCAACGTCTTCATCTCCACCACTATATAATACGAATCTAACTATGTGAATACATGTGTTGAAGTCGAACATGGTAGAAACCACTTGATTACCGGCCATTAATGAGTATCGTTAACGAGTGTAAGGGAAATAACCATTAATATCAATGAATGACAAGGTACACTAGTACGATTCAACGAATGTGAATCAATGAGCTGAGGTTGAACACTCGGCAGAATCTTCTGATCAGAGTTCAATAATGAAAACTCGTTGTCGAAAGCAAGGAAACCTTCCATTGAGGAATGCAAGTTCCAAGGTACCAATTAGGTTCTAATTCTAATTCCCAGATAATGATTTGAAGTCGATAGGAAAAGACTCATCACAGAAGGGACTTAATGTATCCCCCATCAATGACACAAAATAGGTAATAAGATTTGAAACAGATTAGTGTAACATGTGATTCAGGACTGACTCAGGGATGGCTAACGCAATAGAAGGATTAAGGACTGTAGAAATGGTCGACGCAATAGAAGGATTTTTGGGTTGAACTTCTCTTTGAACATATTGACAACACGACAACAGTCTTGGAAACACTGACTCAACAACATGGATCATAGACCAAAATGTAATCTTATAAATGAGTATGATCAAGAGACAAGTGTATTTTCAACCTAGACACAAAGCGAGTGAAAGGGTGTCATGTTCAAAAGTGACTCTTCCATAGAATACAGACTTAGATACATTTGTTTCCCAATTCCCCCCCCATCATTTCTTACGAGTACCTCCTTATTTTTACACAAGCTTGAGGAGGGTAACATATGCTTGAAATGTAAGCTCATCCTTCAGATGAGTCCCTCAGAGTATGTTTAACGAACCCTAAGAAGGATTGTTTTGGTCCCATATGGGTCTTTCAATGTTTCTTTAACAATTCCAAAGAGAGAAAACTTAGAGGTTTTTCATGTTTAGAGAGTCTGAAAAACACTTAAAGAAAACTCCAAAATGTCATTTTTTGTAAGTTAGTCTGAAGATACCGAAAAGAGATAAAATACTGCTCAAAAGATGTGCTTTCTAATACTTTAACTAGCGTGAAAAGAACAAAATCGCTCCGAAATATTTTCATGTTTAGAGAGTCTGAAAAGAGATTAAAGGGAAATCTAGGGGGTTCCTTTTTCGTACAACCTTTACGAGTCCGAAAAAGTGATAAAAGTTTACTCTGTTACATTCTCATTGATTTACGAGCACGATAAAGAACAAAGACTAAGCTTGAGATTGTTTTCATTTTTACGCAAGCCTAAAACAAAACAAAACTATGATTGGGATAGATTTTATTTTTTAACAAGCTTAAAACTAAACAAAACTGTGCTTGGACCTAGTTTCATTTTTACACAAGATTGAACCTTAGGAAACTATGCTTGAGGTAGGTGGTTTCATTTTTACACAAGCTTGAACCAGAGAAAACTATGCTTGCGACTTCCCATCGCAAAATTTAGGGATGGTTGGTACTTATCCCCAAGCTTAAGAAGCTAGTGGCTTAACTTCAACACGAAGTCTAGAGGCTATAAGAAAATGCCCCCCAAGCTTCATTTTGTCCAACTGCAAAGGTGAATGAAAAGAATCTTCAAATAATAGACGAAGGACTTGACTCAAATAGAGAGGGGGAAAACTATTTCATTTTTTAATGAGCTTGACACATGACAAGAAATATGCTTAAGAATCTAGGTTCAATCCCTAGACCTTTGTTTCATTTTTTTAACGATATTGACACAGAAAAAGAACTATGCCCGTAACCTCTATTTCATTTTTTAACAAGGTTTCTACATAGATGCAAAAAATATTCTCACAATCCATGTTTCATTGTTTAACTTGGTTTCCACAGAGATGAAAAACTTTCCACACAGCCGGTTTCATTTTTTAATGAGCTTGAAATCATAAAACCATGCTCAAAGCTGGTTTCATTTTTTAATGAGATTGAAATCATAAAACCATGGTCAAAGATGGTTTCATTTTTTAATGATCTTGAAATCAAAAAACCATGCTCAAAGATGGTTTCATTTTTTAATGAGCTTGAAATCAGAAAACCATGCTCAAAGATGGTTTCATTTTTTAATGAGCTTGAAATCAAGAAACCATGTTCAAAGATGGTTTCATTTTTTAATGAGCTTGAAATCAGAAAACCATGCTCAAAGATGGTTTCATTTTTTAATGATCTTGAAATCATAAAACCATGCTCAAATATCTCTTCTTGATCATGGCTTCCAAGATGACGATGCTCTGGAAGGACACCATGTCAAGGGACGAAACTCGGACATGGCTTCCAAGAGATCTTCAATGGATGGAAGAACAATGCTCTGGAAGGAAACCCCTATCGAAGAGATAACCATTTCAACTAATGGATGTAAGTCATAAAAGGCTGAGCTTATAGTGAGAGGCTCATCTTCATCGATAGCTGAAGGCATGGGAAGAAACACCACATAATTAACATGTGGTAGGGGTGACACCAACTTCATGTAAGAATCATTTAGGGAATTAATTGAGTTGATGGTCAAGTCAGGACCAACAAATGAAAGTTGATCAATAGTCACCATTCTTGCATCGTGCAGGAAAGATATCACATGAAAAAGAGTGGACACAATATCTTTCATGGTAGAGACATAATATCGTCTAAGGAGTAAATTGAAATCCACGGGGTCTTGGACTACCATGACATCAACAAAGACAGCTTTCCCTCCCAAAGTTACACGAAATTGAGGAGGGATCCCTATAGGGTGATTGGTTCTTCTGTTAAAAGAAAACAAAGTCTCTGTAACCATCACAAGCTAAGGATAACCCAAAGCTTTCCAAGCAAGAGAGGACAAAATACTAACGGGAAAACCTTCGTCTATCAATGTTTGAGGAATGCCCTGATGACAAAATTGTACTGTAATATTGAAGGGAATGTGAGAGTGTTATCATACTAATCGATAAGTGCGGACACTAACTGATCTCCCTAGATCCACCTAGATCTAGAACAAAACACACCAGAACATGACGCTTTCCTTAAGTTTTAGATATTGAATTTACTAACTAAAGAGGGATAGGTGACATACCATTTAAATGTCGCATCCTCCCACCATCACCATCCTATCTCCGTTCCAACACTCATACAATGATGATCCTACAAAAGAATGCAACCAACCAAAGTGATAGTAATAGCANGATCCACCTAGATCTAGAACAAAACACACCAGAACATGACGCTTTCCTTAAGTTTTAGATATTGAATTTACTAACTAAAGAGGGATAGGTGACATACCATTTAAATGTCGCATCCTCCCACCATCACCATCCTATCTCCTTTCCAACACTCATACAATGATGATCCTACAAAAGAATGCAACCAACCAAAGTGATAGTAATAGCATAAACTCAATATAAAGCTATGTATGTTATCAAGGAATCATACAATAAAACACAACAAGCTTTATAGGAAAGAATCATATTACTGTATCATATTAAATGTGAAAGAGAGATTACAACCATGGCCTTAATGTCATAAGGTCCCTTCCAACTGTCCTTCATTCCCAACACACTTTAACTCCAATAATTCTGAGAGCACAGATCTGATAGTATTCACAATCTATCTTGACAAAGGCAAAACTCAAAACCACTCTAACCAAGATAATAATTCCAACCCAAATCCAACTTTTCCCAATCCAAGCTCCCAAGCTCCCAAGCTCCAAAGCTCCAAGCTAACTTTCTCCATGAGAGCTCCTCTCCTTTTATAAGTTGAAGAGGATAAGGTGAGGAGGTTAGGATGATCCCACCAAATCATGAAAGCGAGTAAGATCCAAACCATTTGGATGCCACCTCACCATGGAAGTTTCTCCTTCTAGAAGATTCGAGAAAACGCTTGTTTTTCCCACGTGTAGGCATTCTCGCACCCTACCTATAGAGAAACCTACGAACCTCTCGCAACCCATCTATGGTGCAACCTACGAGAATCAAGCATTATCGCACCCTACCTATATAGCAACCTGTGAACTTCCTTTTTTACAGGGTTTTTACTAGGGAAAATGCAACTTCTTTTCTCAGGAAAAGTTCTTCTCCCTTCTCTCTTTAGGAACTCAGGCCACTGACCCCTCTGAAGGCAACATATAGGTTTACATCATTAATGGTCATAGGGATGAAGAAAATAATGTGTAATAGAGAGCCCCCCAAAATATGAAGTTAGAATAGAGTGATAGCTGAAATACTTTGTCGAGTGTGTGTAGGGAACAAGGAACAATCGGTCGGAAACCTGCCAACAAATAAGGAAATATAGTACAATAATATATAATCACTTAGGTAGGATTTCCCATACCTAGAATACAAATGACTCAGAGCATAAATGCCGACATGCAAAGATCCATGTCAAGTAATACAAGTCATGGCCACCAAACATACACTATGGATCCATGCCAATATGACTCAAATTTGAACATAGCCACCAAAAATACACTGTGGATCTATGTGTTAAAGAATCAAATTTAAACATAGCCACTAGACATACAATGTGGATCTATGTAACAGTACACTGAATATACTCCAATGCAACCTGAATCTGTTAGAAAAGATCCAGGGTCTTCATCTCCACCACTCTATAGTACGAATCTAACAATGTGAATACATGTGTCGAAGTCGAACATGGTAGAAACCACTTGATTACCGATCACTAGTGTATATCATTAACAAGTGCGAGGGAAATCACCATTAATGTCAATGAATCCCAAGGTACACTAGTACAATCCAACGAATGTGAATTAATGAGCTGAAGTTGAACACTTAGTAGAATCTCTCAATCAGGGATCAATAATGAAAACCCACTGTCGAAAGCAAGGAAAACTGCCATTGAGGCATGCAAGTTCCAAGGTACCAATTAGTTTCTAAGTCTAATTCCTGGATAATGAGTTGAAGTCGATAGGAAAAGACTCATCACAGGAGGGCCTTAATGTATTCCACATCAATGACATGAAACAAGTAACAAGATTTTATGTAGGTCAGAGTAACAAGTGATTCAAGACTGACTTAGGGATGGCCGATGCAATAGAAGGCTTAAGGACTGCAGAAATGGCTGACGCAATAGAAGGCTTTTCAGGTTGGACATCTTTTTGAACATATTGACAACACGACAACTGTCTTGGAAAATACTGACTCAACAACAGGGATCACAGACCAATTTGTAATCTTATAAAGGAGTATGACCAAGAGACGAGCGAATTTTCGAATCTAGACACAAGGCGAGTGAAAGGGTGTCATGTTCAAAAGAGACTCTTCTACATAATATAGGTTTAGATACATTTCTTTCCCAATTTTTTCCCCCACCATTTATGGTGAGTACCTCTTAATTTTTACGCAAGCTTGAGGAGGATAACATATGCTTGTCAATTTAAGCTCATCCTTCGGACGAGTCCCTTAGAGTATGTTTAATGAACCCTAGGAAGGAGTGGTTCGGCCCCATTACGGGTCTTTCGATGTTTTTTTAACGAGTCCAAAGATAGAAAACTTGAAAGTTTTTCATGATTATAGAGTCTGGAAAAACACTCAAAAGAGAACTCTCTCAGTTCCTTTTTTGTAAAGTAGTCTGATGAGATCGAAAAAGAGATAAACTATCGCTCAACAGATGTTTTTTTCAAATACTTTAACGAGCGTGAAGAGAACAAGGTCGCTCGACAATATTTTCATGTTTAGAGAGTCTGAAAAGAGCTTAAAGGGAACTCCAGGGGGTTCCTTTTTCGTATAACCTTTACGAGTCCGAAAAAGTGATAAAAGTATACTCGGTTACATTCTCATTGATTTACGAGCACGAGAAAGAACAAAAACTAAGCTCAGTAACTTATTCTCATGTATTTACAAGCACGAGAAACAACAAAGACTAACCTCAGGATTGTTTTCATTTTTACGCAAGCTTTAAAACAAAACAAAACTATGCCTGGACCTGGTTTCATTTTTACGCAAGCTTGAACCAGAGGGAACTATGCTTGAGGTAAGTGGTTTCATTTATACACAAGCTTGAACCATAGAAAAATATGCTTGTGAATTCCCAATGCATAACACATGGATGGTTGGTACTTAGCCCCCAGCTTAAGAAACTAGAGGCTTAACTTCAACATGAAGTCCAGAGGCTAAGGAAAATTCCCCCCAAGCTTCGTTGCATCCAACGACAAAAGGCGGAGGAAATGAAGCTTCAAATACTAGACGAAGGACTTGACTCAAACAGAGAGGGGGAAAACTATTTCAATTTTTAACGAGCTTGACATAGAAACAAGAACTACACTCGTAACCTCTCTTTCATTTTTTAACGAGGTTGCCACAGAGACGAAAAAACTATCCTCATAAGTGGTTTCATTTTTTAAGGAGCCTGAAATCAAAAAACCATGCTCAAAGACCTCTGTTTCATTTTTTAACAAGGTTTCCTCAGAGACGCAAAAACTATCCTCGTAACTCTCTTCTTGATCATGGATTCCAAGAGGACAATTCTCTGGAATGACACCATGTCAAAGGACAAAACTCGGTCATGGATTCCAAGAGGTCTTCACTAGAAGGAAGAAACACACTCTGGAAGGACACCATGTTGAGGGTCGTGATAGGAGTAAAGAGATCATTCTCTAACAACCCTATCGAAGAGATCACCATGTCAACTACTGGATCTAAGTCATTATAAGTTGAAACCATGGGTGACAACGCCACATAATTGACCTGTGGCATTAGAGATACCGTCTACATATAAGAACCATTCAGGGAGGCAATCAAGGTGGGGTCAATGAATGAAAGTTGATCAATATTCACAACCCGTACATCGTGAGGGAAATATATCACACGAAAAAGAGTAGACACAATAGCTTTCATGGCATAGACATAATCTCACCCAAGGAGTAAAGAGAAATCCAAGGGGTCTTGGACTACCCCGACGTCAATAAAGACATTTTTCCCTCCCAAAGTTATAGGAAACTGAGGAAGGGTCCCTAAAGTTTGACTGGTTCTTCTGTTAAAAGCTAACAGATTCTACGTAACTGGTGCAAGTGGAGGACAACCCAAAGCTTGCAAAGCAATAGAGGAAAAAATACTAACATATGAACCTTAATCTATCAACGTTTGAGGAACATCCTGACCACAAACCTGTACTGTAATTTGGAAAGGAATGTGAGAGGGAAGACGAGGTCCAGTTAGAACACCCCAATCAAAATGGATGGCCTCATAACTTGGAGGGGGTTTCCACGGGAGAAGGAGGAATAGCCCTCGGCATGGTATATTCTGTATCAACGAGAAAAATGTGGGCAGTATCATGTTTACTCTCTAGCGGGAGAGTAGGATCGACTGATGGAGAGATCAGATCGACCACTTGAGTTTCATTCTCCAAGGAGAGAATGGCGTCGACATATGGAAATGAATCGACCACTTGGGTGACACTCTCTAACGGGAGAGTGGGATAGACCGAGGATGGGATCGAATCGACCTCTTTAGTTTCACTCTCTGAGGGAAGAGTGGGATTGACCGAGGATGGTATCGGATCAACCACTTTTTCAACTGGTTCAACTAAGGACGTGACCAGATTGATGACCTGATCAATCAAATTGACCGGTGAAGGGACCAGAGTGATCATTCCATCAACTATTGGAGGGTTGAGAGAAAGCTTACAGTAAGCAGCTGGAAGTTGAGGCTGTGAAATAGTCATGTCTTCCAGTAATTTCAAGGCTTCGTTCATACAAGGACAAATGTGAGTGAGATGACTCCCTTTGCATAACCTACACGGGAACTTGACTCTGCTTTTCTTCTTCCCAACTGTATCATGACTAGTTGACGGGGGGTTATCAACATGTTGTTCAGAGGTTGACAACATGGAATGGAAAGGAGATGCAGACCATGCTTCTATTACCTTGGATAGACTAGGGAAATCCTTAAGAAGATGGTTACCCTTAAAAAGCCTGCAAGGGTACTTGGGCTTACGGGTTGTTTGGGTGATCTTGACATCATCAACACTCCCAACATGACTAATAGTAACTGGTTGTTTTCCAACATGTTTGACAATGGTTGGAAGATTTATCCCTTGTTTATCTTTCTTCTTCTTAATCTTCCTTTTCTTCTTCTTCTTATTCACTGGGTTACTAGCTTCAGAACTTTCACTCGACGAAGAAGATGAAACAGAAGGTGACCCTGCAAGCGAAGAAGGCGAAGAAGACCTTACTAGTGAAGAAGGTGAAGGATCAACATGAGGTTGATGCTCCTGGGGGGAAGTGCTTGTGACTGAAGCACTAACTACATTCGGGATTACCTGAGTGGAAAACAACCATACCGACAATCCAATCGTGAGACCCGGAAGGCTCAAAGTAGAAATATGAGGAGGACCAATGTTTCCATAAGAAGGAAAAATAAAAGGTTCCCCTGGAGCAGGGGTTCCTTCATTGGTCATTCCGGGAACTGATACCATGAAAAACAAAAATTCAATCTAGATTCCGCTAGGGAAAATAAACAACACACACTAAAAATTTAGGAAGCAAGCAAACAAACAAAACCTTCGCACAATGAATGCACTAGTTGGTGATGAAATCCAACGTCGTGGGAACAATGTAAGAAGGGGCTGATATAGAGCGGGTGGAAAAGTTACATTGACGACCTGCTTAACAGACTTACACCCTGGTGCAATCTCCCACACATAATTGTGGGTATACCCTCCAAGGAGCCCGAGTGAGTTTGGACAACGTCGATTCCAGGTACCGTGAAGACTTTCCCCTCCACAATCAACTTGTGTAAAGACCCTAAAGAGATAGGCAACTAAGGTTACCAATCACTACAGTGATGCCTGGGGAAATAGTAAACAATATGATCCACGCACAAGGGTAGGGTATCTAGCCTGAAATCAACGTGAAAGGCTTCCACTCATCATTGTGGGTATACCCTCAAGCGACCCCCATAATACGCGCAATCTCTACACCAAGACCGACAAAGCAGGGTGAGTAACTCTGCTAGTCTCAATGCGACCTTGTGATTGACCCTTGTGTTAGAAGGGCTTCCTAGGAAAAAATGTAATAATTGGATTTAACCGCTCCCTAACTCAAGATTCTATGTTTGTTTGCAACTTTGAAAACTATCTTTCACACCTATTCCAAAGCCCTACAACTAATCTAATGTAGGTTTGATACCAGAAAAGATAAAAATGTCTAATCAATTTTTATAAGTGCTTTATTTTATGGTTGTTGTTACTCAAAAGGAAGATGGCATGGACAATATGGTGTTCTGACCGACTCGAAAATTATGCAAATATAATCTTTTCATTTCGATGAAAGCTATGCTACGAGAAGGAGAAAACATTTATCATTCCCATATGCATGATGTCCCAAAATATATTAAACTCATCAATATCAAGATTCTCAAGAAATGAGAAAAAAGGTACTGAACACCAATGCATGATTCATTCCCCCCCCGACCATGAGGGGAATTTTTTTCATAATTTAAGATAAAAAAATGCCAAGAATCATGCAATTTCGCTACTTCAAATGCAAGGATGCCACCAATCTAATATAAAGCAAGAAATTAAATCTTTTTATTTCAAAAATTTCACTAAAAGCAATAATGAACTTTCTTAAAACAAAGAAACCCAAACTAAAAGTTCTCTTTTGAAGCGAACTATTCAGAAGAAATATGATCTTTCCTTAAACAATTCTAAAGAAAACACATGCTTTGTAATTGAAAGACACTCAAAGCAAGAGACTAATCCTTCAAAACCAAAAAAATAAAATATGGATAAAAGCAACTCAAAGAATGTCAAGAGGACTATAAACAGATCAATATAGGCTCCAAAAGTTCAATCCAGTTGTTCAAAGAAAAACTGGGCATCAAAAAATGACAAGACCCAATCCAAAAAAATTTACAAACAAGTTCGCAGGTTGGCAGTGTATTACAGTGTGAGAATCAAAGATTCTCGTAGGGTGAACAAAGGTTGACTACGAGGGGTTCACACTGGACTTAACACCAGGGTGTGAAATCAGGTGTTTCTTGTAGGCCACTAAAGGTTACAGTGCGAGAATGCCTGTAAACAAGCAAAAATTTGAAAAAGGACTAAATTTGAGTGAACTTTCAGATCGAGAGAGTTTAGATGGATCTCCCACAGACTCAGAGACCAAAAAAAAAGCAATCAAAGCAAGGGAAACTAGACTAATTAGGAAACAATCTGTTCCCCAGTGGAGTCACCAATTTTGTTATCGGACTAATCGGTAGGTGCGGACACTAACTGATCTCCCTAGATCCACCTAGATCTAGAACAAAACACACCAGAACATGACACTTTCCTTAAGTTTTAGATATTGAATTTACTAACAAAAGAGGGATAGGTGGCATACCATTTAAATGTCGCATGCTCCCACCATCGCCATCCTAGCTCCGTTCCAACACTCATACAATGATGATCCTACAAAAGAACGCAACCAACCAAAGTGATAGTAATAACATAAACTCAATATAAAGCTATGTATGTGATCAAGGAATAATACAATAAAACACAACAAGCTTTATAGGAAAGAATCATATTATTGTATCATATTAAATGTGAAAGAGAGATTACAACCATGGCCTTGATGTCGTAAGGTCCCTTCCAACTGTCCTTCGTTCCCGACACACTTTAACTCCAAGAATTCTGAGAGCACATATCTGATAGTATTCACAATCTATCTTTACAAAGGCAAAACACAAAACCACTCTAACCAAGCTAATAATTCCAACCCAAATCCAACTTTGACCAATCCAAGCTCCCAAGCTCCAAAACTCTAAGCTAACTTTCTCCAAGCTAAAGTGAGTAAGATCCAAACCATTCGGATGCCACCTCACCATGGAAGTTTCTCCTTCTAGAAGATTCGATAAAACGCTTGTTTTTCCCACGTGTAGACATTCTCGCACCCTTCCTATAGAGAAACCTGCGAACCTCTCGCAACCTAGCTATGGTGAAACCTACGAGAATCAGGCATTCGTGCACCCTGCCTATATAGCAACCTGTGAACTTTCTTTTTTACAAGGTTTTTACTAGGGAAAATGCAATTTCTTTTCTCAGGAAAATTTCTTCTCCCTTCTCTCTTCAGGAACTCAGTCCACTGACCCCTCTGAAGGCAACATATAGGTTTACATCATTAATGGTCATAGGGATGATGAAAATAATGTGTAACAGAGAGGGAAGATGAGGTCTAGTTAGCACACCCCAATTAAAAAGGATGGCCTCATTACTTGGAGGGGGTTCTACGGGAGAAGGAGAAATTCCCCCCTACATGGTATTGTCTGTATCAATGAGAAAATTTTGGGCAACATTGGTTTTACTCTCTAGAGAGAGAGTAGGATCGACTAATACTGACATCAAATCGACCACTTGAGTTTCAGTCTCCAAGGGGAGAATGGGGTTCGAAAGTGGAAATGGATCGACCTCTTGGGTTTCACTCTCTAACGGGAGAGTGGGATCAACTGAGGATGGGATCGGATTGACCACTTTGTCAATTGGTTCGACTAAGTACATGAACAAATTTACTACATGATCATCCATACTAACTGACAAAGGGACCAGATTGATCATTCCATCAACTACAGGTCAGTCGAGAGTAAGCTTGTGATAAGAAGTTGGAAGTTGAGGTTTTGAAATAGTCATGTCTTCCAATAATTTCAAGGCTTCATCCATACGAGGGAAAAGGTGAGTTTGATGATTACCTCTACATAACATACATGGGAACTTCACTCTACTTTTCTTCTTCCCAATGGTATCGTGACTAGTTGATGGGAGGTCATCAACATGTTGTTCACACGTGAACGACATGGGTTGGCGAGGGCATGTAGACCATGATTCTATAACCTTGGTTAGACCAGGGAAATACTTAAGAATATGGATACCCTTACAAATATTGCAAGTGTACTTGGGTTTATGGGTTGTTTGTATTATCTTGGCATCATCACCACTCCCAGCATGAATAACAGTAAGTGGTTTCTTTCCAACATGTCGGGCAGTGGTTGGAAGTTTGGACCCTTTCTTATTCTTCTTCTTCTTAATATTCCTTTTCTTCTTCTTCTTATCCACAGAGTTAGTAGCTTTAGAGTTTTCACTCAACGAAGAAGATGAAATGGAAGAATCCCTTGAAAGTGAAGAAGGAGAAGGAGATCTTACTGGTGAAGAAGGTGAAGGATCAACATGAGGTTGATGTTCTTGGGGGGAAGTTCTTACAACTGAAGCAATAGCTACATTCACGATTACCTGAGTGGGAAAAAACCATACCGGTAATCCAATTGTGAGACTTGGAAGGCTCAAAGTAGAGATGTGAGGAGGACCAATGTTTTCGTAAGAAGGAAAATTCAAAAGGTTCCCCTAGAAAAGGGGTTCCTTCATTGGTCATTCCAGGAACTGACGTCGTGAAATAAATATCCAACCTAGAGTCTTCTAGGGAAAACAAACAACACACACTAAAAATCTAGTAAGCAAACAAGCAAACAAGCAAACAAAACCTTCTTACAATGAACACACTAGTTGGTGATGAAATCCAACATCGCGGGAACAATGTATGAAGGGGATGAGATAGAGTGGGTGGAAAAGTTATGTTGACGACCTTCTTAACAGACTTATGCCTTGGTGCAACCTCCCGCACATAATCATGGGTATACCCTCCAAGGAGCCCAAGTGAGTTTGGCCAACCTCGATTCCAGGTACCGTGAAGACTTGCCCCTCCACAGTCACCTCGTGTAAAGACCCTGAAGAGATAGGCCACTAAGGTTACCAATTATGACAGTGATGTCTAGGGAAACAATCAACAGTCTAATCCATGCACAAAGGCAAGGTATCTAATCCTAAAATCAACTCGAGAAGCTCCCACACATAATCGTGGGTATACTCTCAAGTGACCCCCAATAATATGTGCAATATCTACACCAAGAAAAACAAAGTAGGTTGAGTAACTCTGGCAGTATTAATGCGACCTCATGATTGACCCTTTTGCTAGAAGGGATTCCTAGGAAAAAATGTAGCAAGTGGATTTAACCTCTCCCTAATGCAATATTCTATGCTTGTTTGCATCTTTTGAAAGTTATCTTTCACACCTATTCCAAATCCCTACAACTAATCTAATGTAGGTTTGCTACCAAAAAATATAAAAATGTCTAATTAATTCTTATAAGCACTTTATTTTTAAGGTTGTTTTTACTCAAGAGGAAAGTGGCGTGGACTAAATGATGTTTTGAATGACTCTAAACAATGCAAAGAAAGGAGAATGTAAATATTTCACTTCGATGAATGCTATATTACGAGAAGGAGAAAACGTTTATCATTCCCAGATGCAAAATGTCCAAAATTTTTATTAAACTCATGAATATCAAGATCTTCAAGAAATGAGACAAAGAGACTGTACACCAATATACGATTCTTGGCCCCGCCAACCATGAGGGGGGAATTGTTTCAAAATTCAAGACCAAAAAATGCCAAAAACCATGCAATTTCGCTACCTCAAATGTAAAGATGCCCCCAAACTAATACAAAGAAATAAATAAGATTTTTTTTTACAAAGATAGATAAAATAAGATAGAAAATCACTTCAAAACAAAAACAACCCAAACAAAGTTTCTCTTTTAACACGATTCATTCAGAAAAAAGAAATGTTGTTTTTAGTAAAAAATTCTAAAGTAAAACAAAGATTTGTAATTGAAAGGCACTCAAAGCAAGAGATCAAATATTTCAAAAGAAAACAAGATAAAACAAAGAAAATATGGATAAAATCATATTCAAAGTTGTCAAGCAGACTGTAAACAGACCATAATAAAACCCAAAAATTCACCCCAAAACCATATCTAAGATCTGGGCAAGGAAAACTACAAGAAATTATTTTTTCACACAATCGTCACAGGCTATCAGAATAACACAGTGCGACGATCCTTGATCGTCGTAGGCTAGATAACAAATATAGTTCGATGATGCCACACTGTGTCAAAAGGTAGGGTGCGTCGATCTTAAATCTTTGCACTATCCCTCAAAGAACGGTGCGACGATGAATGGAAAAATAGAAAAAAGTAAAAGGTAAGAAGTTTTTTCCAGTGAATTTAAATAGTCAAACAGTTCATCTGGATCTCCCAGTGACTTAGAAAATAGAACCCAGACAATCAAAGAAAGAAAGAAAGACAAACTAGGAAAATAATTTGTTCCCCAATATGGTCGTCGATTTTTCTATGGTACTTATTGATAAATGTAGACACAAACAAATATCCCTATCTTCACTACGAAACTAGAACAAAACAAGACAGTACAATACTCTTTCCTTAGATTTCAATTATCAAATGAGAAATGGATCTAGAACATACGTTTTACATATTGAAGATCTAACTTCTCCAATGAAATCTAAACTCCATAACAATGCTTATGGAGAAATATCTGCAAAATAACACAATCCAACAAAGACAAGAATAACATATCCTACTTGATATGAAACTATGTATGTGATCAAGGAATCATACAATATGGACAAATAAGATTCATATAGGAAATAAAAGTGCATCTATATTAAATAATAGAAAGAGATATTACAACCAAATCCTTTATGTCGTAAGGTCCCTTCCAACTATCCCTCATTTCCCACACACTTCTTCTCCAAGAATTCTGAGACTATAGATCTAAAAGTCTCTCACAATCTATCTTGAAAAATAAAAACTCAAAGCCAATCTAACCAAGCTACCAATCTCAAAAACTCAAACTCAAACCAATCTAACCTTTTCCATGAGAGCTCCTCTCCTTTTAGAAGATGAAGAGGATAAGGTGAGGAGGTTAGGATGATCCCACTAAATCAAAAAAGCGAGTAAGATCGAAACCAATCGGAGGCCACCTCACCATAGAAGCTTCTCCTTATAGAAGGATCAAGAAGATCTTCATTTTTTCCATGTACGAAAATCGTCACACCCTAAGTATAGTGCAGCCTGCAGAGATGTCGCATCCTATATTTAGAGAAGGGGGGCAGTGATCAGGCATCTGCACACTCTATATATAGTGTAGCCTGCGACGACCTTCCTTAATAGTTTATTTACAGAGGAAAATACAATTTCTTCTCGCATGAAAAGTTCTTCTCTCTTCTTTCTTCAAGAATTTGGGCCACTAATCCTTCTAAAGACAAAGGATAGGTTTAAATCATTAATAGGCATAGAGATGATGAAAATAATGTGTAACATTTGTTGTTTTCTATTTCCAGTTTGCAAGTAAGAAATTTCAATACTGGGAATGCCTAAGTCAAAATCCTCTTGCAAAAAATCTTTGTATGTGACTACTATGACTAGAGAAACATGATTGTAATGTTTCCTTGGTCTTGTTGTTAAACGTCAATGTTCAACACATAAATCACCTCTATTGCATTCATAGTGACATATAAAAAAGAAAATCGAATCTTATACTCATATTCTCTGTTTTTGAAAACCATACGTTTGGTGCATTTTTTTCACGATGTTCCTCATATTTTTGTTTTCATTGCTATTTTCCAATGAGATATGGTTTGATGTCCAAAACATGGAAGTAGAAATATGTGATTGGAAGGGAACAACCTAAAAACAAATGCACCAAACGTATCAGGAATAGAAAATATGAGGAAAACATTTGATTTTCTTTTTTATATCTCACTATGGCTACAACAGAGGTGGGTTATGTTTCCAGTTTTGACATTCAAAGTGGAGCAAGCTGTTTTGGAAGGGAACAACATGAAAACAATGCACCAAATGTATGGTTTTCAGAAACATAAAATACGAGGAGAAACATTGATTTCCTTTTTTATATTTCACTGTGGTTGCAACAGAGGTGGGTTCTGTGTTGAACATTGACATTCAAAAACAAGACCAAGACATCAATATACTCATGTTTCTTTGGTCATAGTAGTCACATGAGAATATGTTTTGCAAGAGGATTTTGATTCAAGCACTCCCAGTATTGAAAATTATTACTTGCAAACTAGAAATAGAAAACAACAACCAATGAATAGGAATGCGACCATGGAACTAAGACCTACCCATGAATGGGGAATGATAGAAGCAAAGTTTCAATCATGGGTGAATAATCTCTACCATGCAAACTGCAACAACATGTCCAACTGCGGATGCAAAATCCCAACCTTGCAAAGTTGAATCAAACAAGATCAAGCAACAAACAATAGACCGGTGAGCAAGCACTAAGAGGTCCAATTGAAATTGTAGGGCCTCAACTTTGAAAAGTTAAATCAAACAACAATAAGAAACATCCAACAAACCAATGAGAAAGGATCAACTAGTGAACCAAGAATGTCGGTCAAGAACAATATTGCCCAAATTCACTACAGACAAGATTGTATCAAAAAACTGGAGGCAAATGTATTGTAACACACTTGTTAAGTAAACATTTAAGCTTTTGAGGCCTGTTAGGTAAACCTTTAAGAGAGTTGTAGTTTGCACGATTGGGATTCTGCATCCGCGATTGGAAATGCGCTTATGTTTTTTTTTTTTTTTTACTCGGGGAATCAGCAACTTCGTGGTTCTCGTACTCATGTGACACGGGGTCAATCCCCAGTGGCTGCCACTATAACCCCAGGTGAAACCACCCAACCCACAATAATAGTGCACGAGTAAGTCCGGGTGAGAATCGAACATGAGACTTCATTTTACAAATTTCCTTCCATTTACACGGCATTTGCCAATCCGTCTACACCCATGCAAGCTGGAAATGCGCTTATGTTGTTCCCCATTCATGGGTAAGTTTCAATGCCATGGTTGCATCCTTATTCATTGTTTGTTTTTTCCAGTTTGCAAGTAAGAATTTTGACTACTGGGAATGCCTAAGTGAAAATCCTCTTGCAGAACATCTTTGTATATGACTACTATGACCAGAGAAACATGACTATAATGTTGTCTTGTCTTGATCTTGATATTCAATGTTTGGCACAAAACCCACCTCTAACGCAACCATAGTGACATATAAAAAAGGAAAAAAAAAATTCTCGTCGTATTTTTTGTTCCTGAAAACCATACATTTGGTGCATTTTTTCATACTTTTCCTCATATTATTTTTGCATTTCTATTTTCCAATGAGATATGGTTTGATTTCCAGGACATGGAATTGGTCACATGTGATTGGAAGGGAACAACCTGAAAAAAAATGCACCAAATGTATGGTTTTCAGGAACGAAAAATATGAGGAGAACAATCATTTTACTTTTTAACATGTCATTATGGCTGCAATAGAGGTGGGTTTTGTGTCCAACAGTGACATTCAAAGGGGAACAAGATTTTTTGGAAGGGAGCATCCTAAAAAAAATGCACCAAACGTATGGTTTTCAGGAACAAAAAAAAAAGAGTAGAAAATTTGATTTCCTTTTTTATATGTCACTATGGTTGCGATAGAGGTAAGTTTTGTGTCGAACATTGATGCTCAAGAACAACACCAAGGCATCATTACACTCCTTATCTAGTTGTAGTAGTCACATACAAAGATGTTCTGCAAGAGGATTTTGACTCAGACATTCCTAGTATTGAAACCTTTTACTTGCAAAATGGAAATAGAAAAAAACAAACAATGAATAGGAAGGAAACCATGGCACTGAAACATACCTTTGAATGGGGAAAGATAGAAGCACAGTTCCAATCATGGATGCAAAACCCCAATCGTGAAAACTGCAACAATAGGTCCAACTGCGGATGCAGGATCTCAACCTTGCAAAGTTGAAGAAAACAAGAGCAAGCAATAAACACGAAACCAACGAACAAGCACAAAGAGTTCCAACTGCAACTGCAGGACCTCAACTTTGAAAAGTTGAATCAAACAACAATAAGAAGCATCCAAAAAATCAACAAGAAAACATCAACCAGTGAACCAATAATGTCAGTGAACAACAATATTTCCCTTATTCACTGCAGAAAACACTGTATAAAAAAATCGAAGGAAAATGTATTGTACCATGCCTGTTAAGTAAACATTTAAGGTTGTGAGGCATGCTAGGTAAAAATTTAAGGTTGTTAGGACCGTCAAAGGGTCTCACGTTGTGTAAAAATTTAATAAAGAATGTAGTGTGGCAAGCCTGTTTATGTACACAATAATAGAAATGCCTCTTTAAGTACTTAATAATAACAATACAAAAAAAATAATAAAAATAAAAATAGTTCGAACAATAGAGACTATGCAAAAAAAAATTAGTCAAAGGACAAACTAATATGAAGTGAACTAATAAAAAAATGACTCTTGATGCTCAAAACTTTGGATATCTAAACATTTAAATAAAAATATTTAATATTCAAAAAGATCGTAGATGATAAAAAAACTTTCGATATGCTAACATATAATACATTGGGAATAGTGAATATGCAAATAAGACCACAAAACTATTATCCAATGAGATAATGACATATATGGTTTTATTTATTATATAAGAAATAATGTTTTTAGTTCTCTAGTTCGAACAATAGAGATTATGCAAAACAATTTAATCAAAAGACAAACTAATATGAAGTCAATGAATTATCGATTGCTATAATCCCTCTATGCCTTCGACATGGACTAATAAAATGTTTAGCATGTTAAATTGTAGTAATGAAATCATTGAAATTGATAAGTAATTCAAAACCACATATCTTAATATCATGTCTAGTTTATGTCTAGTTTTTATATAATGTAAATCAACAATTTTTTTACACTTTCAAAATTAAAATGGAAATAATTTATTAATTGACATGTATTTTTTTAATATATAAAATGTGATGGAAGTAAGGCTTAAAACCTCTCAACTTTATGTATTAAAATTTTCTCACAAAATTGAAATTTAAGAAATTAAATTGTATTGTTAACTTTACATGATTATGTGTAGCTTTTTGCAATCTAAACCAAAAGATTTGTACACCTTCAAAATTAAATTATAACGGAAATAGAAACATTATATGATATGTATGTTTTTACTATACATAATAATGAGGGTGGTATTGTTTAAAATCTCACATCTTTATATAAAGTTGTATTCTTCTCACAAAACTGAAATTTAAGAAAGATGATTGCATTATGTTAGATATGTACATTATATACAACATGTTTTTTTTGGGCATGCATATGTATTTTCATCAACTTTTAAGACTTAGTCATATTGAGTTTGAATCTTATGCATACAAATGTTATATAAAAAATATTTATTTAAAATATAATTTAATGCATGCAATCAATTAAAATTCAACAATGTGCAATTAATTAGGATTAAGGTATGTTAAGGAATGCATGTATCTATTTAGACATAGGTCCAACGATTTGGGTCAATATGATCATTTTCTATATTTAATTAAAGGAATTCATTTGTAGTAATATTAGTCAATAAATGTGTGTTTGGAGAAGTAGTTGAAAGTGTAAAATGGGTTTTAAAGTTTTCCAACTTGAGGTGGGTTGAAGACTCAACAATTGGTTAACATCATAAAATAACATTAATTATCAAATGTTACAAATCATAAATCATAAAGGGATCGAGAAATTAATATATATCATTGAGAGAGTCTTAAGTGACCATATAAAAATAGCAGTTGGAAAAACAACTTAAGAGTTATTAGAGCATGGGTGTATTCTAGTAGGGTCTCTCATCTCATTTTAAATAACCATCGTGTCAACTCAAGTGTAACTAATAACTAGAAATGTGCTCTTGTAGAACTCAAACCATCAATTTGTAAATAATATTGAACCATCATGGAACCTCTAGGAGTATATTATCAACTAATGAAATCATTACATCAATGTCATTACTCAACCTCGTCAAATCACTATTAAAATATCATCACTATATTTGTCAATATTGAAAAACACATCTCCACTATGGGGCGTTAAATTTAGGGATAAAATATCTTCAATGAATACATATTGTAACACATTTAAATATCCCAATCCTCGACATGCTCATCTCCCCATATACTCAATCTCGACTTATCTCTCCCACCATGATGTAGTCATCCATATTTATCTAAGTTACATGAACAATTGAGGATCTAAGAAATTCCAATGCAATGAAGTGATTCCACATGACATCTGTACAATCCATGTTTCCATATATATGATCCATGTGTCACATTTTTATAATTTCCATACAATTCCATGTGTCACCCCTTAAGTGATGTCACATGTCCTTCCCTATTTTACTTTTTTATTGTTGGTCAAAATATTCAAAACATCATAGTTCTTCTTCATACGATGTTCATTTGAGGTCATTCAAATTGTGTTGGAAAGATCTTGAATCAAGCTCCGTGACATGAAGTCGATTTAATTTTCAGTTGAGATAGTCAATGTTCGAGCATTCCTAGATCCACATGGATCAATTAGGTTATAACTCATTCTTATAAAAGAAGGTTATGGTAAAGGAGAAGACACCTTTGGTGAGATACCAACGTCGAACCTTTTTGGTTAGATATCAAGGTCAGATACTTTCATGAGATACACTTGTGAGAGAGATAATTTTTACATAGAGATAGAAAAGAAGAAATTTTGCTAGTGTGGAGTCATTGGAGAGTTTAGAAGTAAAGAAGGACTTTTTCTTACATTGTATGAGTGAGGATATCTCATTGATTGGGTGAAGAGATTTCATCCAAGTATATATGCATAGAGGGATGAATCACGAAGGACTATGATTCAAGATCTTGGATAGGTGGAGAAGGACTTCCATCTAGAGATAATACAAGTTAAGGAGAAGACAGAGAAGAGGGAACCACATGAAGGTTTTAGTTGAATCACTCTAGAGGAAAGTGTAGCTTCGTATGAAGGTTTTTATATAGTATTTTTGTACATATACTCATATACCAGTGGAGAAAAGATTGTATACATGGTCATGCTTAAAGAAATGTGTACACCATGAAAAACATGCAGATTTGGGTCGTACGAGCACACCTTTCCAGGTTTGTCTCTAGTTGTATTTCTCTCAATGGGTCATTATCTCTGTTACAGGAGCCCTAGTTTGAACATAATAAAAGCGTATGAGTACTTGTTTTCCCTTTGAGGTTTTTCTAGGGGTTTATATAATAAAATATTTGTGTCTTGTGTGTGAGATTTGATTTTCCTTGTTTATGCTTCTCCTACATGTTTAGTTGATTATTTATTTGTGATTTAATTCAATAAGTGAGTTATTTGGAATTAACAAGGAAATTTTATGACCCAAGGGGAGAATACATAGGGATACATGTATATGATATGACCCCAAGGGGGGGCATATATGGGCCTAAATGTAAATGTAATGTGTAAATATATATGTAATAGGGTCGGCCTAGTAGTAAAGGGGCCTCGTGTGCAAGTGTGAATAGGTATACATAGAGATCATGTATTCATTATTGTGGAGAGGTGAATTGTGATGTATAAATGTATTTGGTTATTTTGAGGAGGTTATCCTATTCTTTAAGGGTTTATTGTGTAAATTATCTATCTTGGAGTTTTTCTCCATCCTCAAATTCTCTACATGGTTTGTAATTCTATTTTGTTATGATATTTTACGTACTTGGACCATTACATTTGGTATGAGAGTGTCAATCTTAGGGTTTTTCTTCCTCAAACAAGTCATCTTGGAATTTCATCTATAGTTTCTTTTCAGGGACACATCATAATGATAAAATCAGAGGATGTTTATAATACTTATAAAGGTACCTATGGTATGAATTTAATATTCTGGGTTAATTTACTTTCAGAGATACACCCTATGGATGATATGTTTTCTGGTTATCCCAATAACTGGTCTCAAACATGTGTTCTAGGTAAAAACATACATGTCTTCTCCATAGAGGATCCAAATTCAGTGAGACCAATTTCACTCGAAACAGATCTGGTAGTAGAATTATTGATACAATGTTCATAATCAGATATCACATATTGGATGTTGGGAATTATGTACAAGTTCTCTCTCCAAAATAGGCCAAAATTCAACAAGGTTTGGGAAAGTTACCATAACTTTAATTTAACACATCCAATTTTGGACAAACCCGTGGAATTATAAAGAACAAATTTTAGAGTAATATAGGTTGATATTTCCAACTCATAGGGGCCAAAATTTCAGAAGGACATCAAAAGGAAGGTCAGTCATGAGGACAAACTGCAAATTAGGGTTTCCAAGGTATGTTTACTTAAAACTGTCATAACTTTTGATTCATATGTCTGATTGTGTTGATTCCAAAGCCATTGGAAAGGGAAATGATAGAATATTGTATTGGAATAATAATTATAACTGTTTGATATCACTGTCCTTATTAAACTAAGGTTTTACATTAAGGTTTTGGGTTCTACCTCAATAAGGAATCAATTGCAATACCCAATTTTTATGGAGATGAAGACAGACAAAAAAATTCTTATGGAATGGTTGAGGATGACAAAAGAAACTATTTTAAGACATTTTATGGTAGAATTGTACTTGAGTGGTGAATATTTTACGTGGTGGGAAAGCCTTGATGAAGGTACTATATTGTCCCTATCATGGGAAGAATTTGAAAAACTTTTCTTATATAAATGGATTAGGGATACAAAATTGGAGGAAATGTATAGAATTCAAGATTAATTAAAAGAAGAAAAGGAAGCAATTAATAAGAAGGATTAGGAGCTATACAATATAAAATCCCTTAATAAATCACTGATTAAGGAGATTAAGAATATCAAGAAAGAAAAGAGTAGCAAAGAAAAGTGGTAAAATGATGATTCAAGGGAAGAATTGAAAAGGAAAGATGAAGAGGTGTGTAGATTATGAAACCATAATAAAAATATAATGGATGGAATTAAGAGATTGAAAGAATAAAAGAATAATTATAAAAATCAAGAAGAAACAAGGATCTTGGATGGAGAATCTAAAAAAAGAGTTGAACAGGAAATTTGCAAGAAGGTTGAGGAATCCCTAAATACAGACGAGATAAAATTAGAAATGCGATGATTAAGAATTGAAGAAGGACGTTAGAATTTCATAAATGGGGTGACATTGCACCTTCAGAGGGAGAAATAAAACAATATTAAAGAAGGTTACCAAAATATACTTGAAGTTGTTGAACTCCATCTAGAGGATTTACATGCCAAAAATGATGGTATTATCTCCAAAGCTAGAACAATCAAAGAGAAAAAAAGGAAGATAGAGTATTCCATTGTCTCTGAAAAGAATATAGATGAAATGCACCTGCAAAGTGAAGAAAAATTGTCAAAAGTGGAACGATATTGACACCCTCATTACCAAGAAACATGTCAAGGAAGACATCAAGGTTTTTTTCCCGTGGTGAGGAGTTTCAAAGTTATTTGTCGGATAATCCATTGTTGGTGTCATTTTTGTCATTGACGTTTCAAATCCGAATCAGGATTCATCATCAGGACTCATCAAGGTTGTTATCAGCATTTTGAAGGAATAAGATGGAATATTTGTCAATATTGATGGAACAATGCATCAAAAAACTACTCTTCAATAAGATATTATTAGAGATCAACAACCACTAAAAATTGGAGAAGCTACAACAAAAATACATGGAATCAAAGGAAATAAAATTATGCAACAACTAGACACCAATGATTAAGATTGAAAATAATTGATTTTTGATGGATAGATCATTATCAATGGAATGAATAAAGAAGGAACATAATATAATCATATTACATGGTTTCATAACATGTGAAGACTTTAATTGCAAATATTTAAGGACAAATATTTTTGAAGGAGGGTACCTTGTTATAAACCAAGGGGAGCATACATATGACTAAATATATATGATAGGACCACAAGGGGGGTCATATATGGAACTAAATGTACATATACTATGTAAATATATATTTAATATGGTTGTCCTAGTAGTAAAGGGACCCCATGTGAAAGTGTGAATAGGTATATATAAATATCATGTATTCATTGTTATTGGGAGGTGAATTGTGATGTATAAATGTATTTTCTTATTTCGAGGAGGTTCTCCTATTATTTAAGGGGTTATTGTGTAACTTATCTATCATGGAGTTGTGATCCATGCCCACATTTTGTACATGGTGTATACTTATGTTATGTTATGATATTTTAAGAACTTTGACCATTATAGACTATGATTCAAGATCTTGGATAGGTGGAGAAGGAATTCCATCTAGAGATCATATAGGTCAAGAAGAAGAGAGAGAGGAGATAGTCGCACGTGAGTTTCACCTAATTGATGCTAGAGCAAATAATAACACTGTATGAAGGTTTTTGTATAGTATTTCTATATGCATATGAAGGCGCCAGTGGAGACAAGCGTGTATACATGCTCGTGATTAAGTAAAGGTGTCTACACCTTGGAAAGTGCGTAGATATAGTTTGTACGATAGAAAAAACTTTGTTGGGTTTGTTTATAGTTGCATTTCTTTCAGTGGGCCATTATCCCTATTACATGAGCCCGATTTGACCATAATAAAATCATTAGAGTACTGGTTTTCTCTCCAAGGTTTTTCCATGGGTTTCTACACAAATATTTATGTCGTGTGTGTGATATTTTAGTTTCCTTGTTTATGTTTGTGTTGCTTGTTTAGTTTATTATTCAATTGTGCTTTAATTCAATAAGTGAGTCATTTGGAATGAACTGTGAGGTGTTGGTTTGGGGGAAAAAATCAACATGGTATTATAGTAGGTTTCTCTGGGAGGGATCCAATATTAGGATGCACACCAATAGTTATATGAGATCTAAGTGACTAGGGGAGAGATCAAGTGCAGATCTATGGTCACATTAGCAATTTCATTGGTTCGAGAGTGTAGTGGTGGGTGCTTGAAGGACTAAGCACAAATCCACTACATTTTTTCACCAAATATGTCAGATGGATAAGAGATCTTAGAAAATCTATAAAATAGAAGGTGGAAATAAAAAGAATAATTTCAGGGAAACAACAGTGCTAAGGAAGAACTAGGGTTTTGTAGATTTATGGAGTTGTATGCAGGTTACATAAGGAACATATGCATACATATGTGGGTCTTCTTGGAAATAGGATAATATGTGTGGGGTATAGTGAGAACAGACATGTACATATGCAGGTTTCAATAATAGAAGGTGTGTACATACATGGGATATAGTGGTCAAAAGAATGTACAAGTCAATACAAGGGAAGATTCAACATTAGATTCTTTGCAATAGGAAAAAAAAATTGGGTGAATTTTTTAGCAATGTCAGGAGGCCGAGTAGCCAACAATGTGATCTCAGATAGGTGGGTATGGAATTCCATCTGTATATCTAAGCCACATGAGAGAACATAGGAGAAAAGAAGGACTTTTTCTCATGTGCTTGTGTCATCCACTTAGGAGGAAAGAAGTATTTTTTCTCAAGTGCTTGAGCCAAAAAGGACAATGAATCAAGGGGATATTAGATGGGTGAAGAAGGATGTTCATCCAAATTTTATGAGATGATAGATCGATAAATGTCTGTGACAGAGGAAAAATATTGAGAGGCTTCAAAGGTTGAGCAACTCGGAGCGATTCAACCTTCATGTTGAGGTGGGAATGAGCATCCTCCCAAGTCTATCATGGAGAAGTCATGGTACGAGATGACCATCCAGGATGCTCAGGAGAAGGAGGATTCTAGGAGCATGAGTATAGGAAAGTATTTGAATAAATATCTGAGAAATATTGCATTGATAGTTTATCTTTCATAGGGAGCAACCAATTAGGCGGATTGGAGAGAAGCCATGGTAGTAGAACTAGTATTGAAGACATATACAACTCTAAGTGGGAGAAGTACCTTCCATCTTAGATTATGTATATCATGTGGAAGTCGCCAAGAGCCTTGTAATTGTGATACTTTACTTTAGTTAAAGTAATTATTAAACTAGAGTGATTTTATTAGTGAGTTGAGTTATTTAACGAAATGATAAAAGTAATTAGCATTTAATAGTACTCATTGATATCAAGTAAGGTGAGAAGTAATATAAGTCATCAATTAGTTTGTCAATTAGGATTATCTCATAACTCAATGTTATAAAATCAAGGATATGGTAAAGGAGAAGACACCTTCGGTGAGATACCAAGGTCAAAACTGTTTGGTGAGATACGAAGGTTAGGGACTTGTGTGAGATACACTTGAGATAGAGAAAATTTTTACATGGAGATAACAATAAGGAGTTTTTCTAGTGTGGAGTAATTAGAGAGTGTAGAAGAAAATAAGGAATTTTTCTTACACTGTATGAGTGAGGAGATCTCGTTGATTGGGTGAAGATATTTCGTCTAAGTTTTGATGTAGAGAGTTTTGTATCATGAAGGACTATGATTCAATATATTGGATAGGTGGAGAAGGAATTCCATATAGATATCATATAGTTCAAGGAGAAGAGAGATCATAGGCATTCGTAGGTATATTTTAATTGATTGAATCTAGCGTAAATTATAGAACTCTACAGAGATTTCCTGGTGCAGACCCCCCTTCTCTCCTAAGGGATGTGTGACCTATCGGTCTAGGATAGATCAAGAAACTAATTCAGATCGACTCTTTGGGCCTTTTCTTGACCCAAATCCACTTACATAGGTCCTTTCCACAAATACGCAGGCCGTATGAGACCCGCATGTTCTCTCCTAGGCCCTGTTAAACATCCACGTGAATCGGGCACTAAATATCCTCTGGTGATGCAGGAGCATCACTGGAAAGCACGCGAAGAAAGAACCTATCAGTGTCTGGGAATATGTACAAGACCTCAACACTGGCAGTTGCAGATGATATTTTGAAGTCCACCTTAACTCACAAGCATAATTAATTTTGGAGGCATGCTTGAAACCAGGCCGGGAAAATCTGGAGGCACACTTGAAGTGATTGCGAGTGAAGTGGGAGTTTCCACTCTTGCTCTAGAATGTGACTAATTTAGATATTCATTAGGTTAAGTATTAGAGTAGACACATAGTTAGGGGGAACCCTAAGAACCCTTTGAGTTAAATAGATGTTTTTTAAGCCCAAATGAGGCTGGCTGCAGGGTAGATGTTAGTTGCAAGTTAGCTGGAGATTTGATTTTCAGTTGTTGTTTTTTATTTTAGACTCTAGCCATTCTCACTTTTGAATATAACATAGGAAAATTGATCGAATGAACGGTGTGTGAACATTTCTTTCAATTCTCTATTATTGTGTTTTCATGAGTGAATGAATGAATCTCATTATGAGTAGATGGAACAACTAATGTTAGGATAAGCTTCCATTATTTCTCTTTTGTTGAAGTAGTGCAAGGTGTGCACACAGAATGAAAGGAATGCATTGATGGAATTTATTTTGGTTCCGAAGATCAGAAGAGACATGGAATTTTCTCTTTACAAGGGGTGCAAAGAGACTAGTGCAAGGCATGCATAGTCATCCGCAAGAAGACAAAAACTTCCGTAAATATCTGGTGCAAAAAGTGCACAAATCCAAGATTCAACTAAGTGTCGAAGGGACTTTACAAGAAGTCAAAGAAACAAAAAAGGAAAAAGACATGAGGGCGAGAGGAATTTCTCATAGAGAAATCCTTAGGATATCAGTTATGGAAATCATTGAGAGGCAAGAAATGCATGAGAAATTGAAGTATGTACAAGACCAAGATCAGGAGGAGTAATGCATTTCATAAGTGTTAAGGAGACCCAAGAATCAAGTTCATTGAAAGAGAAAAGGTTCAAAACCTTTGAAAACCTAGAAGATATTCTAGCTCTGAAGATAGTGTAAGTGCAAGGGGGAAAAAATCTCATCCGTTCAATCTGAACACTAGAGAATATGAACCATCGATCAGGAGGGACGCGTGGTGAATGACTAATGTTTCACTAACTCATGCTTAGGATGAGTCAAAGGACAAAACACTAATAATTCACTAATCCCAAATCCGCGACTTGATATGAGTCATTAGATCCAGGAGAGATATCGACCGTCGATCCAGCACCATTGCAATTTCGGCTATGGGGAGAACAGATGTTAGGAGACTTCCAAAGTCGTGAAATGTTGATTTAATCACAACCATCAATCAAATAAAGTTATGGAACGTCGACCTAGGGTCGTCACGATTTCGGCTATTAGGGGAACAGAGGTAGAAACACTCCCAAAGTCACGAAACGCGAAATCACGATGCACTTTTCACTCAAGCGTGTGGTCACCACCAGCGGTCACAAAGAGAGAGGGATAGCGTGAGCTAGGCCTCTATCAAGATTTTGGGAATCAGGATAGTCAAGGAGACTCACACACAAAGTTTCAATACGTGAAATCACAAAACTCCTTTTGATTTAGGCGAGTGGTCATAATTGTGGTCACAAGAGGGAAGGGGCTTAGCCCATAATCATGTGGTCATCATCAAGGTCACATCTGAGAAGGGGCCAAGAGAGGGGGTGCTAATGCCAACTCTGATATTTTCACAAAGAGAGAAAGTGAAGGTTGTGGGTGTCATAGAGCCTGTACCAGGAGTCATGAGGACTTGTAGTTGACACAAGATAGGACTACTGAGGTCTTGGAGAGTCACTAACTCCAGAATAGAAGATCCTAACCAAGAGTTTGTGCAACCCTTAAGAGTGAAGGCAGTCTGTACCAAGTGGTATCAGAGATTTTTTTTTTCTTGTTAACAGTAGGAAAAGGAGAAGAGACAAAAGAACTCAAAGTTTTACTCTATGTGTGACAGACAATCAACACAATGCCTCCAAGGAGATGAGTGGAACCACCTTTGGCCAATCAACCTATATAAAGGGAGATGTGAGAACTCTATGCAATATTAGAGGAGATGGAGGCAACACAGAGAAGACCACCTGATAGGAGAGACATATGTGATGTAGAAAGTGAGGAAGTAGTGGGTGAGAATGTCATTGAAGAAGTTGCAGGAGAGGATGTTGTCGAAGAACACTTACTGAGAGAAATTGTTAGATTTGGAGGCAGATCCAATATGGAGTTCCCAATGTATGAAGGCAATTTAGATGCTGAAGAGATGTTTAATTGGATAATATCCATGGACAAACATTTTGACTATGAATATTTCTATGAAGAGAGAAAGGTGAAACAGGATGTTGCCCAGCTCAAAGGACATGCAGTGTTTTGGTGGGATGAACTGCAGCCTAAGAGGAGAAGAAATGGAAAACAAACGATAAATATTTGGGATAGAATGGTAGCCAAGTTGAAGGCTAATTTCATGCCCAAGGATTATCAGATCAATATGTTCAAGAAGATTCATAACCTAAGACATAAAGGGATGATAGTTAAGGAGTACATAGAGGAGTTCTATAGGCTGAACATCAAAACTGGGCAAAGAGAGAGAGAGAGATGAAGAGAAAGTAGCCAAATATATAAATGGTTTGAGATATGAAATCTAGGATGATCTCAACATGATGTCAGTAAGGATAGTGGAGGATGCTTATCAGTTTGCACTGAAGGAAGTTGAGAAGTTGGCCAGAAAACAAAGCTAGCGGGGAATAGGTAAAGGCCCAGCCTCAAACAAAAGCAAGGAAGTTACGCATGACATGGAACATAAGTCTAAGGACGTGACTGCGAAACCACACAGTCATTCAGAAAGAGGAGGAAGTTCTTGGGAAAGACAGGGTGGTGGAAGAAATTCTTCCAGAGGAAGAGGAGGAAGAGGAGGGTAAGATGCTATGCCTGTGGAAAGACATGGAACATGTCTTGGGAATATCCTGAGAAATATAAAAAATGAGTAGGTGAAGCTCACATTTCAGAAGCACAGAGAAGAGATGTTGAAGCAGAAGGAGCAAAGGATGGAAGATCCCTGATGTTGAGGAAGGTTCTCTTAAAACCAGAAGCAGAAGTTGAAAGGCTGATGCAGAGGAATAGTCTCTTCAGAACAACTTGCAATACTAAGGACAGAGTATGAATGGTGATAATTGACAGTGGGAGAAATGATAACCTAGTATCCATAGATATGGTGGAGAAATTTTATCTGGAGACAAATGCGCATCCAAGGCCATACAAAGTCTCATGGTTGTAGAAAGGACACAAGGTAATGGTTACTAAACAATGCTTGGTTGAATTTAAAATAGGAGGATATAGAGATGAAATTCTATGTGATGTAATTCCCATGGATGTATGCCATATTTTATTGAGAGGACCATGGTAGTTTGATAGGAATGTCTTTCATGATGGGAGGAAGAATACATACACATTAGAGAAGAATGGTGGGACACACATGTTGTTGCCAATAGAGGAGAAGAGAGCGAAAGAGGAGACCATCACAGGCATACTTCTCATGAGTGGGAAGGAACTCCTGAAAGAAGTCAAGGAAGAACAAGAGATGCAGTTTGTTGTGGTAAGGAAGCCTAGAGTTATCCTGATAAGTACTTCAATGGAAGATTTGCCTAAATAAGTTAAGGAATTGTTGGATAATCTTGCTAACATAGTGGTGGATGAGATGCCAAATGCATTGCCATCCATCATAAGTATCAGTCACCATATTGACTTGATACCAGGAGCAAGCTTGCTAAACAAATCAACATACATATTGACATCTCGATAGAACGAGGAAGTGAAGAACCAAGTCCAAGAATTGTTAGACAAGGGTTTGGTCAGAGAGATCTTGAGTCCATGTGCAGTACCAACTGCATTGAGTCCAAATAAAGATGGAGGATGGAGAATGTGTACAGACTAAAGAGCCATTAACAAGATCACCATTAGGTATAGATTTCCTTTACCTAGAATGGATGATTTAATGGATTTCTTCAGTGGAGAAAAATTATTTTCTAAAATAGATTTGAAAAGTGGATATCACCAAATTAGGATGAGAGAAGGTGATGAGTGGAAAACAACCTTTAAGACAAATGAAGGTTTGTAAGAGTGGCTCATTATTCCATTTGGCTTAACAAACGTGTCGAGGACTTTTATGAGGTTGATGAATGAGATCATGAAAGATTTCATTGGAAAGTTTGTGGCTGTGTATCTGGATGATATACTGATCTTTAGCAGGACTAAAGAAGAGCATTTGAGGCACATGACATTGGTGATGAGGAGACTAGAGGAGGAGAAGTTGTTAATAAATCTGAAGAAGTCCTCTTTTATAAAAATAGAACTCATTTACTTCGGTTTTGTGATCTCTTCAAATGAATTGAAGATGGATCCACAGAAGGTGAAAGCAATCAAAGAATGGCCATCACCAAGGATAATGTTTGAAGTAAGGAGCTTCCATGGATTAGAAAGCTTCTATAGAAAGTTCATCAGAGACTTTAGTGGAGTTTGTGCACCATTGATGGATACAGTGAAGAAGAAGCACAATTATTTTAAATGGAAAGAGGAAGTTGATAGGAGCTTCAATATACTGCAGGAGAAATAACAGAATGACCAATTCTCGTCTTGTCAATTTTTGAAAAGACATTTCAAGTGAGATGTGATGAAAGTGGAGTTGCAATAGGAGCAGTTTGAGTCAGGACAATAGAATTGTTGCCTATTTCAGTGAGAATTTGAATGAGACCAAGAGAAAATAATCCACATATGACAACGAATTTTATACCATAATTCAAGCCCTGAAGAAATGGAGACATTATCCTGTCCCACAAGAATTTCTCTTGTATAGTGATAACTAGGCTTTACAATTCATAACCAATAAGGAAAAATTGAATCAGAGGCATGCAAAATGGGTTGATTTTATGCAAAATTTTACTTTTGTCATGAAACATATTGTTGGGAATGCTAACAAGGTTGTTGATGCATTGAGAAGGAGATCTTTGTTTCTGCAGGAATTCCAGGTGAAGACCTTGGGGTTTGAACACCTTAAGGGCATGTATTGTGATGACACAGATTTCAAGCATATGAAACATGTGCGAACCCTATGCTAAGAGACAAAAGTCAGTGGACATAGTACATGATTCTAGAGGGATTTTTGTTCAAGGTAAATCAGTTGTGCATACCAAAATGCTCAATGAAGGATAATCTTTTGAAGGAAAATCATAGTGGAGGATTGGTTGGACATTTCGGCCA
This sequence comes from Picea sitchensis, assembly GCA_010110895.2. Lineage (NCBI taxonomy): Eukaryota > Viridiplantae > Streptophyta > Pinopsida > Pinales > Pinaceae > Picea > Picea sitchensis. The sequence continues at coordinate 152,147 of SNQJ01S0001656.1, read as the reverse complement.
TGATAAAAAGTTTGCATAGTCGAGAAATTCATACTATTGGCTAGGTATGAGAACATATGTGATAAAGTTTGGGAACAAATGTAGAATCCACCAACATGAAAAAGGAAAAATAAAGAACACTGGATTGTATCAACCATTTTCAATACCATAGAGGCCTTGGGATGCAATAAGCATGGATTTTGTGTTGGGACTACCAAGAATGCAAAGAGGATTTGATTCCATATTTGTGGTGGTGGATATATTTTCAAAGATGGCACATTTTATCCCCTGCCAGAATACCAGTGATGCAACACATGTTGCAAATTTGTTTTTCAAGCAAGTTGTAAGACTTCACGGCCTACCCATAAGCATTGTCTTGGACAGAGACACAAAATTTGTTGGTCACTTTAGGAGAACACTATGGAAGAAGTTGGGGACAATTTTTTCCTTCATATTATCTTATCATCCTCATACAGATGGATGGACTGAGGTGGTGAACATAATTTTGGGAAACTTATTGAGGAGTCTGGTCACTGAACACCATAACTATTCGGATTAGATTCTACCGCAAGTAGAATTGACATAAAATGACTCACCAAATAGGAGCAATGGAAAGAGCCCATTCCAAATATTGTTTGGAATTCAACGCAAGGGATTATTTGAGTTGAGAGACTTGGAACAGAGTGATATCAAGAACGTCAGAGTAGAAGATTTTGCTGCAGAAAGTAGAGGCTCCATAGCCAGATCAGAGGATAGTTACAGAGTTCTAACTAGGACTACAAGCGTAGAGCTGATCAACATCGCAAAGAACCTGAATTTGAAGTAGGAGATCAGGTTCTGGCACATATCTTGAAGGAAATGTTATTTAGGGGGACATATAACAAGGTAAAGATGAAGAAGATAAGGCCATGTAAGATCTTGAGGAAGTTTTATGAAAATTCCTATGAGATTGACCAACCAGATGATGTGGGCATATCGCCCATATTCAATGTTTCAGAACTATACCCTTACAGGACATATGACACAGAGGGATCAAAAGATCAAGATAATATTCATTGGGAGAAACAAATGCCTATAGTAGAGAAGCCACAAATGGAGAAGATCATGGATCGGAGGATCGGTAAAAATACCAGGAGGAAAACCTATTTTGAATATCTGGTGAAGTGGAAGGGACACCCAATAGAGGATGTCAGTTGGGAAAATGAAGCATCTATCCAAAAGCATGTAAATTCAGTGCAGGAGCTCATGGACAAGATTCCATGAATAGTTTTCAAGGAGAGTATGATGCAGGAGCATCGTTGGAAAGCATGCGAAGAAAAAACCTATCAATGTCTGGGAATCTGTACGAGACCTCAACACTGGCAGTTGCAGCTGATATTTGAAGTCTGACTTAACTCAGAATCATAATTAATTTTGGAGGCACGCTTGAAACCGGGCTGGGAAAATATAGAGGAACGCTTGAAGTGATTGTCAGCGAAGTGGGAGTTTCCACTCCTTCTATGGAATGCAACTAGTCTAGATAGTTGTTATGTTAAGTATTAGAATAGACACATATTTAGAGGGAACCCTAATAACCCTCTGAGTTAAATAGATGTTTTGTAAGCCCAAATGAGGCTGGCTGCAGGGTAGATGTTAGCTTCAAGTTAGCAGGAGATTTGAGTTTTCAGTTGTTATCTTTTATTTCAGATTGTAGCCATTTTCACTTTTGAATATAATCGAGGAAAATTGATCCAATGCATGGTGTGTGAACATTTGTTACAAATCTCTTTTATTGTGTTTTCATAAGTGAATGAATGAATCTCGTTATGAGTATATGGAACTGCTAATGTTAGGATAAGTGTCCATTGTTTCTCTTCTATTGAGGTAGTGCAAGGTGTGCACACGGAACGAAAGGAGTGCATTGACGGAATCTGTTTCGGTTTCGAAGCTCATAAGAGATAACAAAATTTTTTCCCTTTGCAAGGAGTGGAAAGAGACTGGTGCAAGGTGTGCACAGTCATCCACAAGAAATGAAAACCTTGCGTAAAGATCTCATGCAAGGAGTGCACAGATCTGAGATTCGACTAAGTGTCGAAGCAACTTTTTAAGAATTCGAAGAACCAGAAAAGGAAAACACCAGGAGGGCGATAGGAATTTCTCTTTGAGAAATACTTAGGATATGAGTTATCGAAATCCCCGAGACACAAGGAGTGCATGGGAAATCGAAGTCTATACAAGACCAAGCTCAGGAGGAATAACTCTTTTCATAAGTGTTAAGGATACCTAAGAATTGAGCTCAATGAAGGAGCAAAGGTTTGAAACCTCTGAACACCCAGAACATCTTCTAAATTTGAAGATAGTGTAAGTGCAAGGGGGAAAAGATATAATTTTTTCAATCTGAATGCTAGAGAATCGGAACCATCCATCAAGAGGGACACGTGGAGAATGACCAATGTTTCATTGACTTGCACTTTGGAGGAGTCAAAGGACAAAACACTAAGAATTTGTGAAGCCTGAATCTGTGACTTGATCTGAGTCGTTGGATCCAGGAGATATCTGGACCATCGATCTAGTGCCATCGCAATTTTGACTATCGAGAGAATGGAGGTGAGGAGACTTCCAAAGTAATGAAACATGAAATGCCTATTTGATCGCAGTCATCGATCAAAGAATGATATGGACCGTTGACCTAGGGTCATCATGATTTCGGCTATCGGAGGAATGTAGGTAGCAACACTACCATAGTCATGAAATGAAAAATCATGAAGTGCCTTTCACTGAAGCATGTGGTCACCTCCAATGGTCACAGAGAGAGAGGGTTAGCATGCACTAGGCCCTTGCCGAGATTTCAGGAGTCGGGATAGTCGGGGAGACTCACATGCAAATTCTGGATACGTGAAATCAAAAAACACCTTTTGAGTTAGGCAAGTGGTCATAAACATGGTCACAAGAGGGAAGGGGCTTAGCCCGTAATTATGTGGTCATCATGAAGGTCAAATCTGAGAAGGGGCCAAGAGAGGGGGCTCTAATGCCAACTCTAATATTTTCGTAAAGCGTGAAAGTGAAGGTTGCAGGTGTTGTAGAGCCTGTACTAGAAGTTGTGAGGACCTCTCAGAGAGTCATTGACTCCAGAATCGAAGATCCTGACCAGGAGGTCATCTAGCGCTTAGGAGGGAAGGGGGTTTGCACCATCTGGATAACTTCTTCTATTACGTGACCATGACTGTGACCACTCGCCTAACCAAAGGCGCATTGTGATTTTGCGTATCAGGTGTTTGCGTATAAGCCAACCATGATTCTTCAACTTTCAAAATCCCGACGTGAGGCCTAGCACATGATAGGTCCTCCCTTATCCTTCAATGATGTGACCCTTCACTGTGATCATGGGCCAATCTCCCTAGCGCATCACGATTTTGCTTATCGAGAACTCACGATGTGGTTCAAATCTCTTCTCTCGAGGTACAAACTCCTGATCCCTCATATCTGATAGTATAGATCCTCCCTCGACCTGATGGCACAGACTGAATCATGCCCACTCCCGAATCCTGAAATGCCAATATTTCAGAGCACCAAATCAATTGCTCACGCTCCTCTGGATTTAATGACCACTATCAAGTCGTGAATTCAGATTTCACGAGTTCCCATAACTCTTACTTTCGATTTATTGAGTTGCGAACTCTGGATTGTTGAATTTGTGTTCATCACCTCCTTTGAGACTCACGACATGGTCTAACCGCCTCCCGTGGATCCATTAACTCTGGCGGTGATGATTTTACCAATCACCCACAGGGTTTGGTCTAACGACAGTCATACTGCCACTAAACTGGTATCAGAGTGATTGGTGTCAAGTATCTCAGTTGGTGCTGAGAGACCTCAGTTGGTGCTGAGGGGGAGATTGTTGAATTAGTGTTCATCACCTCCTTCGGGACTCACGACATGGTCTAACATCCTCCCGTGGATCCATTAACTCTGGCGGTGATGATTTTATCAATCACCCACGGGTTTTGGTCTAACGACAACCGTACTGCCACTAAACTATTGTTGGCATGTTTTCAGACAGAAGGCAGAGTATGATGGTTGGCATGTTTAACAGGCAGAGTATTCTTGTCATTGATGGAAAGATCAGATTATTCCTGTCATTGATGGCATCGATGGAAAAACAAGAACAAAAGTAATTTCAAGAAGACCAGCAACACAACTCACACAGAGTCGATAAGTTCAGGAAGACTAGCAGTGCAACAATGATTGAATGACAAGATCGAAGTATTGGTCAAACTCCATTTCGGAATTTTGGCTATCGGGATTTCAGATATTGGGAGATGGAAATGTCAAGGTTCTTTACAACAGGAGTCCCGAAATTGCGAAATGTGAAACACCGATATGATTACTCAAACTCCATTTCAGAGTTTTTTCTATCAGGATTTCAGATATCGGGAGATGGAAATGTCAAGGTTCTTTACAATAGGAGTCCTGAAATCGTGAAATTCAAAACACCGATATGATTGGTCAAACTCCATTTCGGATTTTTGGCTATCGGGATTTCAGATATCGGGAGATGGAAATGTCAAGGTTCTTTACAACAGGAGTCTTGAAATCATGAAATGCTAAATGTCGAAATCTCGTCAAATGTCCATCTCATGGGGTTATGTGAGTCGTTCGATCACTTCGGAGTTTCAGAAATCAGGAGATAGAGATGTCAAGAACTCCTACTATAGGAGTCCCGAAGTCGTGAACCCTGAAATCGCGATATGCGAAATTGTGAAGAGATCTGGACCGTCGAATCATCTAGAGTGTGGACTGTTGATCTGACTCCCTTTCGGAGTTTCATAAATCGGGAGATGGAGATGCCAATAAACCCTACCATAGGAGTCCCAAAGTCGCGAACCCTGAAATCACGATATGCGAAATCGCGAAGAGATATGGACTGTTGAATCATCTAAAGTGTAGACCATTGATCCGACTCCATTTTGGAGCTTCGGATATCGTGACATGGAGAATTAATAAACTCTACCATAGGAATGCCGAAATCCTAAAATGCCAAAATGCGAAACACGTTTTGGCTCAACTTGTGGTCGCATCCATTGGTCACATTGGCTGAAGATGAAGGAAGGAGCTAGTTCAGAAAAGATCCATTTCGGAGTTTCGGGGATCGGGACATGGAGAGTAACGAAATATTTACCATGGGGATCCCAAAATGCCAAAGTGTGAAATGGAAAAATAAACGTAAGATTCTATGAATTGAATCCAATGGTGTAGGTGAAGTTGAATAAGATCGCAGGGCTACTGTTGCGCTTCTTAGTGTAACAGCTAGAGATAAATGATGGTCTCTGCTAGAGGACTTGAAGAGGACTTAGTGTGAACGCCAGAGGAGATGAAGAGTCTCAAGGCATCTTCCAGTGGAATGAGAACTATTGATATAGGAGATTTAAAGATGGAAGAGTATTGAAGTCTGTAGCCAAAAACATAAATGATAAGCTCATCTAAGAAAGAGAAGACAAAGAGTCTCAACTTCCAGAGAAGCTGAGAAGTCGTAATGATGATCAGATAGAGCACTCATTGTGAAGAGATGCAGAAGCATTGCGCATAGTGCATGCACAAGGGGCACAAAGACTCTAAGTGTGCAGAATAAAAGAAGAGATGGTGTTGTTGCTGTCAAGCACGATTAAGGTGTGAGCAAGGAGTAAGAGCACAGCAGTAGAAATGCATAGAAGAGGAATGGTGCATTGAAGGGACATGACACAGAGAGCATAAAATGCAGAAGAATAGAAAGTGCAAGGGGTTTGCAGAAGACACAGATGCAGACAGAGAAGAGCAGTGTAACAGAACAATGACAAGGCCGGTAAGTTATTGAAGAACTTTATATCACTGTAATAAGTTTTAGTAACAAAGAATTTAGATTTCAGGGTGGATGGGAGGTGCTATGGAGGATTGGTGTCCTCAATAGTTCAAGTGGGTGCTTGAACATAGGGAGTTGGTGCTTCCTTCTAGTTGGTTCTAGATAAACTAGGGAGTTGGTGCTTCTTTCTAGTTGGTGCTAGAGAAAACATAGAGTTGGTGCTCTCAGCAAGTTGCAGCTTGCAAAAACAGAGGTTGTAGCCTCACGATGAATAGGTGCTCATATGTATGATAATGTAAAGAATGTAAAAATTACTTATCATATAAAGAAGAAGAGGTTTTTACCCTGTATGGGTTTCCTCAAGAAAATATGTCTCTATGTATCTCATATGTGTGACTGATGCTGAATATGCTATTGCTTATTTCCCTGCATCATTGTGATTTTCGTTGAGTACTTTGTAAAGAATTAAAAATAAGTATAATTGTTCAAGCTCAGTAAACAACTGATTCACCGCCCCTCTCAATTGTCCAACACGATGTGACTCTTCACCATGATTGTGGGCCAATCTCCCTAGCGCATCGCAATTTCTCTTATCGAGAACTCATGATGTGGTTCAAATCCGTTCTCCCGAGGTACGAACTCCCGATCCCTCATATCTGATGGTCCAAATCCTCCCTCAACTTGACGGCTCAGATCAAATCGTGCTCACTCTCGAATCTTGAAATGCCAATATTTCGGAGAACCAAATCAATTGCTCACGCTTCTATGGATTTAACGACCACTATCAAGTCATGAACTCAGATTTCACGAGTTCCCAGAACTCTTAATTTCGATTTATTGAGTTGTGAACTCCTGACAAAACCGGATCTATGGTTCTGCTCCCTCCTTCGATCAAGAGTTGTGATCAAATCGTGATTTCGCGAGTTGTGAGTTATTATAACTATGCCTTTGACTTCCCCATGTCACGATTCAGCGAAAATTTGTTCTCTCGCCATGTGTCCCCCTTGACAATAGACAAATCTGATGATTCTGAGATCTCATAACCCCACTCCTCCTGTGTATTTTTCAAAGATTATCATTAGCACACTTTACCTTGATCGGGCGGCTACGATTCTTTTGTGCTCAGACCCAACAAATTATATCTTGCCCCCTCTGTGATTTCTCCTCATTGTATGGATGTTGATCAAATGGTCGAAATCTTTCCCCATGAGCTTACACCTTCTTAATACTTAGAATAATTTCGAAGGATTCAAATGGTTCAGCCTTGATCCTTCATGTGAGTCTGTTTCTTGGATCTTGTCCACTCTTATAAAAATTGTTATCCCTTATGAGCTCGGTCTCATGAAGAATTCGACTTCCCATGCACTCCTTGCATTTCAGGGATCTCAATAAATCAGATCCAAAGGATTGATCGAAAATAAATTCCTCTCGCCCTCCTGGCGTTCTCCTTTTCTGGTTCTTTGAATTCTTCAAATTCCCTTCGACACTTAGTCAAATATCGGACTTGTGCACTCCTTGCACCATATCTTTATGCAAGGTTCGAATACTTGCGAACGACTGTTCACACCTTGCACCAGTCTCTTTGCACTCCTTGCAAAGGGAAATTTTTGTACTATCTCTTCTGAGATTCATAATCGAAACAAATCTCGTTAACACACTCCTTTCATTCTGTGTGCACATCTTGCACCACTTCAACAAAAGAGAAACAATTGAAACTTATCCTAACATTCACAATTCCTTCTAATCATAACAAAATTCATTCATTCATTCATGAAAACACAATAGCAAAGAATTGAAAAACAATTTTCACACCATGCATTGGGTCAATTTTCCTCTATTAAATTCATAAGTGAAAATGGCTACAACTTAAATCAAAATGAAAATTGAAAACTCATAAATCTCCTACTAACTTGCAGCTATCTAACTTGCAATTATCTAATCTACAGCCAACCTCATTTGGGCGTACAAAACCTTTATTTATCTCATAGGTCTCTTGTTTTTTTCCCTTGGCTACTTGTCTACATCAAAACCTAACCTATGGTTATCTTAGTCCAGTCGCATTCCAGAGCCGGACTAGAAACTCCCACTTCGCTCGTGATCACTCAACCGTGCCTCAAAATATTTTTTTCTGGTGCTGAGTTAAGGCGGATTTCAAAATATTGTTGCAACTGCCAGCGTTGAGGTCTCGTCTAGATTCCTAGACGTTGATAGGTGCTGCTGCGCATGCTTGTCAGATATGATTCTGCATCATACTCCCCTTGATGAAAATTCATGGACTCCTGTCCATGAGATCCTGCACTAATTTTCCATGCTTCTGGATATCAACTTCATTTTCCCAACTGGCATCTTCTATTGGGTGTCCCTTCCACTTGATCATATATTCAAATAGGTATTCCTCTTGGTCCTTTTGCCAATCCTCTGATCAACAATGTTCTCCATATGTGGTTTTTCTTCTACAGGAATTTTTTTTCCCACTAGAACTCCTCTTTATATTTTGATCCCTTTGTGCCATCTTTCCTATAAGGATACAGGTCTAAAACATTGAATATGGGTGATATTCCCACATCATATTGCATCTTAATCTCATAGGCGTTTGCATCAAACTTCCTCAAGATCTTACATGGTCCTATATTATTTATTTTTAACTTGTTATATGTTCCCCTAGGTAAGATTTCTTTACTGAGATGTGTCTGAACCTTATATCCCACTTCAAATTAAAGTTCTCTATGATGTTGATCATATCTGCGCTTGTATTCCTAGTTAGAACTTTACAATTGTCCTTTGATCTTGTTATGGAGCTTCTGCATTTATGTAGCCAAATATTCTACTCCAACGCTCTTGATCTCACTCTGTTCCAAGTCTCTCAACTCAAACACTCCCCTGGGTTTCATTCTATACAATATTTGGAATGTGCGTTTTCCAGTTCTCCTATTTGGTGAGTCATTGAATGCAAATTATGCTTGTGGAAAAATCTGATCCCACTGATTATGGTGTTCAACAACCAGACTCCTCAATAAGTTTCTCAAACTTATGTTTACCACCTCAGTCTGTCCATCTATCTGAGGGTGATAAGCTGAGCTGCAGGACAAATATTTCCCCAACTCCTTCCACAGTGTTCTCCAAAAGTGACCAACAAATTTTGTGTCTTTGTCCGAGACAATACTTCTGGGTAGGCCGTGAAGTCTTACAACTTCCTTGAAAAACAGATTTGCAACATGTATTGCATCACTGTTCTTCTGGAATGGGATACCATGTTCCATATTTGAAATTCTATCCACCACCACAAATATGGAATCAAATCATCTTTGTGTTCTTTGAAGTCCCAACACAAAATCCATGCTTATTGCATCCCAAGGCCTCTCTGGTATTGGAAATGGTTGATACAATCCAGTGTTCTATCTTTTTCCTCTTGCATGTTGGTAGATTCTACATTTGTTCACAAACTTTATCACTTATGTTCTCATACCTGGCCAATAGTATGAACTGCTCAACTGTGAAAATGTTTTATCATGGCCGAAATTTCCATCCAATCCTCCACTATGTTTTTCCTTGAGAAGGTTATCCCTCATTGAGAATTTTGGTATGCACAATTGATTTCCCTTGAACAACAATCCCTCTTGAATCATATACTATGTCCACTAGATTTTGTCTCTCCGCACAGGATTTGCACATGCTTCATATGCTTCCTTGAAATCTGTATCATCACAATACATGTCCTTAAGTTGTTCAAACCCCAAGGTCTTCACCTGAAATTCTTGTAGAATCAAACATATCCTGCTTAATGCATTAGCAACCTTGTTAGCATTCCCAACAATATGTTTTATGAAAAAAGTAAAATTTTGCATAAACTCAACCCATTTTGCATGCCTCTGATTCAATGTTTCCTTTCTGGTTATGAATTGTAAAGCCTGGTTATCACTATACAAGACAAATTCCTATGGGACAAGGTAGTGTCTCCACTTATTCAAGGCTTGAATTATGGCATAAAACTCTATATCATAAGTGGAGTATTTTATCTTGGTCTCGTTCAACTTCTCGCTAAAATAGGCAACAGTTCTATTAGCCTGGCTCAAAACTGCTCCAATTGCAACTCCACTTGCATCACATCTCACCTAAAATGTCTTTTCAAAATTCAGCAAGACTAGAATTGGTCATTCTGTTATTTTATCCTTCAGTATATTGAAGCTACTCTTGGATTCCTCTTTCCATTTAAAAGACTTATGATTCTTCTTTACTGTATCCATCGTTAGCGCACAAATTCCACTAAAGTCTCTGATGAAATTCCAATAGAATCTTGCTAATCCATGGAAGCTCCTTACCTCAAACATACTCTTCAGTGATGACCATTCTTTGATTGCTTTCACCTTCTCTAGATCCATCTTCAGTTCATTTTAAGAGATCAAAAAACCCAAGTAAATGAGTTTTGTATTCATAAAGAAGGAATTCTTGATATTTATCAACAATTTATCCTACTGTAGTCTCCTCATCACTAATGTCAGGGGCCTCAAATTATCCTCTTTAGTCCTTCTAAATATCAGTATATCATCAAGATATAAAACCACAAACTTGCCAATGAAATCTTTTAGTATCTCATTTATCAGCCTCATAAAAGTACTCGGGGCATTTGTTAATCCAAATGGCATAAAAAGCCACTCATACAACCCTTCATTTGTCTTAAAGGTTGTCTTCCACTCAACACCTTCCCTCATTCTAATCTAGTGATATCCACTTTTCAAATCTATCTTAGAAAAGAAATTTGCTCTACTCAAACAATCCATTAAATAATCCATTCTTGGTAAAGGGAATCTGTACTTGATGGTGATATTGTTAATGGCTCTTAATTCTATGCACATTCTACGTCCTCCATCCTTCTTTGGAATCAACATAGTTGGTACTGCCCATGGACTCAAGCTCTCCCTGACCAAACCCTTTTCTAAGAGTTCATGGACTTGGTTCTTCACTTCCTCATTCTCTCGAGGTGTCAATTTGTATGGTTCTTTGTTCGACATACTTTCTCCTAGTATCAAGTCAATATGGTGGTTGATACTTCTGATGGGTGGAAATGAGTTAGGAAACTCATCCACCACTATGTGAGAAAAATTATCCTACAATTCCTGAACATCTTCAGGACAATCATCCATTGAATTACTTGTAATGATAACACTGGGTTTCCTCACCACAACAAACTACATCTCATTTTCTTCCTTGACTTCTTTCAAGAGTTCCTTACCACTCATGAGAAGTATGCTTGTGCTAGCCTCCTCCTTCACTTTCTTCTCCTCTATTGGCAACAACATGTGTGTTCTACCATTCTTCTCCAAGGTGTATGTATTATTCCTCCCATCATGAACGAAATTCCTGTCTTCCCAAAAAAATATAGCATACATCCATGGTAATTGCATCACACATAATTTCATCTCTATATCCTCCTATCTTAAATTCAACCAACCATTGTTTAGTAACCATTACCCGGTGTCCTTTCTGCAACCATGAGACTGTGTATGGCTTCGGATGTGTAGTTGTTTCCAATTTCAATTTCTCCACCATCTGTGTGGATACTAAGTTATAATTGCTCCAACTATCAATTATCACCTTGCATACTCTGTCTTTAGTCTTGCAAGTTGTTCTGAAGAGACCATTCCTCTGCATTGGCCTTTCAATTTTTGTCTCTTGTTTTAAAAGAACCTTCCTCAACATCAGGGATCTTCCATCCTCTGCTCCTTCTGCTTCAACATATCTTCTATGTTCTTCTAAAATGTGAGATTCACCTCCTCCTTCTTTATTTTTCTCGAGGCATTCCCAAGACATATGCCCTGTCTTTCCGCAGCCATAGCATCTTACTCCTCCTCCTCCTCTTCTTCCTCTTCCTCTAGAATAACTTCTTCCACCACCCTATCTTCCTCGGGAACTTCCTCCTCTTTTTGAGTGATTATGTGGTTTCTCATTCTTTTCATTAGATTTATGTTCCTGGTCGTGGGTAACTCCCTTGCTTTTGTTTAGGGCTGGGATTTTACCTCTTCCTCGCTAGATTTTTTTTCTAGCCAACTTCTCCTCTACTTTCAGTGCAAACTGATAAGCATCCTCCACTGTCTTAACCAACATCATGCTGATCTCATCCTAGATTTCATATTATAGACCATTCATATATCTGGCAACTTTTTATTCATCTCTCTCTCTTTGTCCAATTTGGATGTCCAGCCTATAGAACTCCTCTGCGTACTCCTTTATGTCATCCTCTTCTATCTCAAGTTCCACATATTCCTAAACATAATGATTTGATAATATTTGGGCATGAACTTAGCCTTCATCTTGGCTAGCATTCTATCCCAATTCTTTATCGTATGTTTGTCTTGGCTCCTCCTCTCATCCTACAATTCATCCCACCACAGTGTTGCATTTCCTTTTAGACCGGTGACAACCTATTTCACCTTTCTCTCATCATCGACATCTTCATAGTCGAAATACTTATCCATGGATCTAAATTTCCTTCATACATTGGGACCTCTATCTTGGCTCTGCCTCCCAATCTAACAAGTGCTCTTAGAAAGAATTCTTTGGTGACATCCTCTCCTACAACTTCTTCAACTTCTATTTCTTCACTCTTCACATTGTTGATGTCTCCAACATCAGGTGCTCATCTTTGTGATGCCTCCATCACTTCTAATCTTGCACGAAGTTCTCACATCTCCATTTCTATAACTCGATTGGCTAAATGTGCTTTTGCTCGTCTCCTTGGTGGAATTGTGTTTATTGTCTACCACACATAGAGTACAACTTCAGGTTCTTTTGTCTCCTCTACTTTTCCTGCTATTTGCAAACAAAGATTCTGCTCTGATACCACTTGGTGCAGACCCCCCTTCTCTCCTAATGGTTGCACGACCTACCGGTATAGGATTGATCAATAAAATTAGTCAGATCAAATCTTTGGGCCTCTACTAGATCCAAACCCACTTACATAGGTTGTTTCCATAGATACACAAGTTGTATGAGACCTGCAGGTTATCTCCTGAGCCCTGTTCAACTTCCACGTGAATCGGGCACTAGCTCTCCTCTGGCTAGCTAATTCTATTACGTGAACATGGCTGTGACCACTCACCTAACCAAAGTCGCGTCACTATTTCATGTATCAGGTGTTTGCGTATAATCCAACCCCGATTCTTCAACTTTCGAAATCGCAACGTGGGGCCTAGCGCATGCTACCTTCTCCCTTATCCTTCAATGATGTGATCCTTTTCCCTGACCATGGGCCAATATCCCAAGCACATCACAATTTTGCATATTAGGAACTCATGATGTGGTTCACCTCCATTCTCCTGAGTTTCAACCTCCCAATGCCTCAGATATGACGGTCCAGATCCTCCCTCAACCCGACGAATCAGATCAAATTGAGCTCACACCCGACTCCTGAAATGTGGCAATTTCATAGTGACAAATGAATGCCTCACACTCCTCTGGATATGACGACCACTATCAATTCGTCAACTCAGATTTTGCGATCTCCCAGAACTCTTACTTCTGATTTCCCGAGTTGCGAACTCCCAAAAAAATCAAATATATGGTTCAATTCCCTCCTTCAATCAACGGTTGTCATCAAATCGTGATTTCACGAGTCACGAGTTCTTATAACTCTGCCTTTGACTTCCGTAACTCACGAGTCAGCGAAACACTGTTCTCTCACCATGTGTTCCCCTGACAATAAACGACTCCAATTATTTTGGGATCTTGTAACCTCGCTCCTCCTATGTATTTTTCAAAGCTTATTGTTAGCGTACTTTACGATGATTCTTTTGCACTTAGAAAGAATGACTGAGATATTTTCCCCTCTGTGCTTTCTCCTCATTTTCACGATAATGATCAGATGGTCTAGATCTTCCCCCCTGAGCTTACTCCTTCTTCAGAATTAGAAGATTTTCTAAGGATTCAAAGGTTTCAGACTTGATCATTCCTGTGAGTCCATTTCTTGGATCTTGTCCACTCTTATAAAAATAATTATCCCTTCTAAGCTTCATCTCGTGAAGACTTTGACTTCTCGGGCACTTCTTGTGTTTCAAGGATTTTGATAACTTAGATCCAAAGGGTTTTTTGAAGAGAAATTCCTCTCGCCCTCCTGGCATTCTCCTTTTCTGTTTATTCAAATTTTTCAAAGTCCCTTCGACACTTAGTTGAATATGTGACCTGTGCACTCCTTGCACCAGATCTCTACGCAAGGTTCAAATTCTTGCAGACGACTATGCACACCTTTCACGAGTCTCTTTGCACTCCTTTCAAAGGGAAAGCTCCATTCTATCTCCTTTGAGCTTCAGAATCAAAACAAATCCCATTAACTCACTCCTTGCATTCTGTGTGCACACGTTGCACCACTTCAACATAAGAGAATCAATTGAAACTTATCCTAACATTCACAGTTCCTTCTACTCATAATGAAATTCATTCATTCATTCATGAAAACAAAATAAAAGAGAATTGCAAAACAATGTCCACACCATGCAATGGGTCAATTTTCCTCTGTTATATTCATAAGTGAAAATCAGTACAACTCAAATCAAAATTAAAATTGAAAAATTAGAAATCTCCTACTAACTTGCAGCTATCTAACTTGCAATTATCTGATCTGTAGCCAACCTCATTTGGGTGTACAAAACCTTATTTATCTCAGAGGGCTCTTAGGTTTTTCCCTTGGCTACCTGTCTACATCAAAACCTAACCTATGGGTATCTTATTCCAGAGCCGGAGTGGAAACTCCCACTTCACTCCTTATCACTCAAGCGTTCCTCAAAATATTTTTTTTCGATGTTGAGTTAAGGCAGATTTCAAAACATCTCTGCAACTGCCAGTGTTGAGGTCTCATACAGATTCCCAGACACTGATAGGTCCTTCTCCAAGTTCTTTCCAGCGATGCTCCTGCATCATTTCCATACAAGATATCCATATGTATACATAAGTTCCAATGGATACAAACATTTATACGCACGAATTCTTAAGAAAAGGTGTGTACACCTGGAAAAACATACATATTTAAGTCATGCGATAGAGCATACTTTTCCAGGATTGTCTTAAGTTGTATTTATCATAGTGTGTGATTATCCCTATTACGGTAGCTCTGATTTGACCATAATAAAAGAATTCAAGTATTGGTTTTCCCTCCAAGTTTTTTCATGGGTTTCTACCTGAAAATATTTGTTTCTTGTGTGTGAGATTTTGGTTTTCTTGTTTATTCTTCTGCTACATTTTTAGTTGATTACTTAGCTATGCTTTAATTCAATAAGTGATTTATTTGGAATTAACTATCAGGTGTTGGGTTTAGGGGAAAAATCAACAAATTATTTCCTATTTTGGTTACTCAACTAACTCATGGATCCACTTACAATCTGTAATACAATGAGTAAAATTAGATTATTATTAAATGACACAAAGTTTATCTCCATTATTTTTCATATAATAAATAGTCATAATGGTTCAAGTGGATACATTTAATAGAATGGTGGTACAACAATTCTTTCAATATCTCCTCAAAAACTTACATGTCTGTGGTACTTTATGGGTGTCACCCTCCACTCATGATGTTAGCCTTAATAGGGAAACCTAAGGTTCTAGTAGTGGAGTATCACATCCAACATCAAAAAAACTTTCCCCAACTAGTTAAGAAGAAAGAAAGAAGATATCAACATCACATTGAAAGAAAATTCCACATAGAGCATTGAGTATTTTTCAGGAGAAGACCATTAAAATAAGTTTCATTCAAGAAAAAAATACAAGGATAATAAATTATTTCTCATTTAATTTGGTCCCTATAATGTGTTGCAAAGGATTGGAAATATTGATTAGAAATTCAAGTTACCTCCATGTGTAATTCAATGTTTCACATTTCTTCATTAAATAATTTCACTAGGGACACGATCCCAATTCATACTATTTTTCGAAAGATTAATCAAGAACAAAAATTTGCATTAGAACCTAAATATTTTATTTAAATTTGTCTTAATCAATTAAGGATCCAAAATAACTATTGAGTACCTCATCAAGTCGAAGGACCTACCAATAGAAGATGTCACCCGAGAATATGAGTTAATATTCTTAAAAAGGAATAAAAAATAAAGGAAATATGAGGGACACAGTGGTCTAAAGAAAAGAGGCATGTTATTCATTCATTATCAATAAATTCATTATAGATATTAAACATTATTTTTCATTTACATTCCTATTTTTCTCATGTATATAGATCAAGGAAAATTAGTTGAATCATCAACTTATCTAGTGCATTTCATTTTTTGTAAAACTAATCTTTGAATTTTTTAGAAACAACAATGCACGATATTCCTCCAAGTGGCAAGAAACAATCAATAGTAG
The DNA here is from genome assembly GCA_010110895.2 of Picea sitchensis. Lineage (NCBI taxonomy): Eukaryota > Viridiplantae > Streptophyta > Pinopsida > Pinales > Pinaceae > Picea > Picea sitchensis. The sequence goes on along the minus strand of SNQJ01S0001656.1, from coordinate 136,006 downwards.
AATGAGAAAGAAAATTTTGGAGCACATATCTCCAAACTAACTCGATCAAATGTTGAGATACCACAATCCCTTAATCACTAATTCTAGGCCATATAACACTTAGTACATACCCTTGGGACTCCAAACCTTTGACATCCATTCGAACAAAAATTTCTTAAAATGCAAGGTTAAAAACAACTCAAGTAAATGGAATCATGTTCAATCCTCCTCCATATATCCCCAAATTTAGGAACACAAATAGAAATTAAACATTATTTTATCGACATGCATACCTTCACATGTTGTTTTCACATAATAGGTGTTTTCTTCCTCCTTTATAAAGTATCACCCAAATCATACCCTTATATCCACCTCTAAATAATCACATAGTACTTTAGAATGTATTATTTATATGGCATGGGTCCTCTACTGTATCTAGTAGAAGTGTCACCCATCATAGTGTGACTACAACAAGCATTGAAATTCCCAATGATATCTTCAAGTAAGTATGAGTATAACTACAACCATATTCAAAACTTTTGGCATTAGGCTCTATGAGCTTAGTCCTCATTTGGGTGGTCCTGAGCATATGGAAGGTACATTGATCTTGAGGTAACTCAATTATTGTTTCGAATAAGCATGTTTATATATGGTTGATATATTTAATTGATCGTTTGAGAAAGTTAAATCCTACTCAAATCCATCCATGTCTTAACAAGTCTCTCAACTCTAGGAATTGAATGTACATAACCACAATTTCATAGTTAAGTATAACTCGAACCCTCTTTTAGGAATTATAGTATCATAGGAATAACAATATTGCTAGTATAATATTAGTGATTGATTTTGTTATCTCCTCAAATGAAATAGTCAAAATTGTTAATTTTAGGTTATAGGAGGTCATTGAAAAATACTTTTCTAAATTTTTTAAGGTTCATTTTTGAGAGCCTTATGTCTGTAATAAAGTTTGAAAAAGCATTAGATTTCTCTTTTTCTTCAAAAAAATCAAAACTCAGGTTTCAATGGCTAAGATATTTTCCAAAAGGGCTTCTAAGCCACTGAAAGCCTAGCTTTTGGCAGCTTAAACGTGAAATTCAGGGCTCTCCTAGCCACCGAAAGCACATAAATTATGTGTTTTTACTAGGTTGAGCCATCATTTTCAAGCGATAATTTTGAGAAATTGGAAGATCATTTTGAGAAATGGTCGGAGGTTTTTGTGCCTAACATGTCAAATACCAATAATCTCTCTCAATTTTCCTACAAGTGTCATATATTTGGATAACCAAATTCATCTCTGAGCCCTAATTTTTGGATCTCATAATTTACCTATTTGACACATGTTTTTGAAATGAATATCACGGTCTAATAAAAATGAATCAAAAATACATGAGAGAGGTTTTTTCTAAAAACAAACCGATTTACAAAAACCTCTCTAAGTTTTCCAAAATCTATTTTTATTTGAGAAATATGGGTGAGTCTTTGAGAGGAATATTTCCATAATTTTCAGTGGCTTAGGTAAACATTTCAACTACTCATTATCCACCGAAAGAGAAGACAGGGAAAAGAGGCATTGTTTTCACCCAAATCACATTTTTTGATTGGGGAAACACGTGGGAATGTTTTTAAAATAAATATAATAATTATCAGAAGTCATATTATCTTCCTCATCAAGTTTTGAAGGCATATGATAAGGTAATCAAGCCAAATGAAATTTATTTTCTTGACAGAAATCGCCTAGCTATCAAGCATAGATCTTGAGTTCCATGATCTTCACCTGCAGACTGCTAAATAATTCTAAGAGGGTCAATTCGACCTACAGTGATCTTAATTGTCATAATTTTTTTTATTATTTTCAGTTTAGTTATTTTCAGATCCATTTTTATAGGATCTTGAAATTGTGATGAAAAGGCTATAAAGCTTGAGACCTTTGATACACCAAATGGGGGAAGATAGTCTAAGGAATGTGGTTCAACTTTAGGTACGCTTAGAAACTTTGTATTCAATCTTCTCATGTTCTTTTCAAATTAATACAAGCTCTTTTGCAATTACATGTTCAGATCTACATTTTCCTTTCTGTTCTATACTTGTACTTGGATGTTTTATTCATGTTTATTCTATTTACTTAATACCAGATAGTTGTCATCCTATCTCTATATTGATAATTGGAATTGCAAGTATCTTTTCCTTGTTATTATTATCCATTCATATGTAAGTGTTTTATGTATGAATCTGCCAGCATAGTGAGAATTATTCATTTTTTCACCTATATTGCAAACCCTCTGAATAGTGATAGTTAGAAGCCTTATTTATTTGGTTGCATTTATGCATGTCTTGAGTGAGTGAGGTCTGATTTAGTCATCTTACTTGATCCCATTTCCCATACATTATTAAACATTTAAGTTACCAAGATCATTCCCATTACAGTTAGGGAAAGACTCTTGGAGTGATAACAAAATGGCATCACTGTTGGGGATACGAAAGTGAAAGAAAAGTTTCCCTGGGAGAACGACATAGATCTGTTTCTTGATTGAAAATAAGAGACAAACATTAGAATCGACTGTAATCATTTTCCTGGTGACTCCACATTCAAGACTCCACTGGGGAGGATCTTTCCGATAGAAGATGAAGAGGTTGAATTCAAAATCTAGGTACCATTTCATCAGTTTACTTTATGAACTATTGTTATTCTTTGTAAACTCCTTTATTTGTTTCCCCTCACATGTTAAAATAATTATCCTTTGTTTTTTATAATCCTAATATTATCAGCCATATTTTATAAATCCATCTTTAGAATAGGAAAGCTTGCAGTCTCCTTATGTTGTTGATGTTGATCCTATTTCTTTCCCTCAGCCTGTCCATAAAGATGAGATTTTCATACAAATCTCTCTTGAAACTGATCAACCTTGTAACCATGAGAATGATGAATTTGAATCTAAATCATCTCAAATTTCATTACTTTCACCTATTTCTCCCGAGCCTTGTTATCAACTCATGAAACCTTGTTTTCATCCCATAGAATTTCAGTCTAAGATTAGACAAAGGGTGTTTAAACCTCTCAATCTACCATCTCATACTCATCCTTATCCTCCATATTTTGTTGATTACCTTCCTCATTTACTGGAGAGAATCATATTTCAGTTGAAAAACATTTGGAGGATTTAGAAATTTTTGTTGATTATCTGGAAATTGTTCATGAAGATATTGTTATGAGATTATTTTCTAAATCTCTAACCGGAGAGGCTGATTTATGGTTTAGACTTTTGGAACCTGGTTCAGTTGGTTTGTGGACTGTTTTTTTTTTTTTTTTTCAAAACATTGGGGTGAAAACAAATTTCTTGATTAGTGCCTTGATGATTTTTGTACTTTGAAGAGAGAGAGGGAAGAATCTTTGATTGTTTTCAATAGAAAATTCTATAAGACATATTATGACATGCCATTGGAGATTCGACCTACCGATATTACTGCCATGGTATACTATCTTATGGCTCAACATAATGAACTTGTATTTCTCCTACTATAAAGGAGGTCTTCATCGTTAAGGAACTTGTTTGAAGATGCTCAAGAGGTGGAGGAGAACATATGTGCTAGCAATAAGATTTGAGAGCAAGCATATTTTGAAAATCTTCATGCACATGATGAGCATCAAGAGGACTGTGATTATACTACAGAGTTGCAATAAAAAGAAAATGAGTATGAAGAAGATCTAAGACAACAACAAGAATGGAAGCATAGTTCAGATTTTAAGCAGGAATGTTATGACTATGAGGCAGTTTTGGAACAACAACAAGAAGGTAAATTTATTTCATATTGTGAATCAGATTTTTGAATATTTGCAGAATGCCTTAAAGACAGATATGAGCCTGAAGTCTATAATCAGTTTGAAATCCAAGTGGAGCCTATGATAACTGATGATTTCATGAACAAATATATATTTTATGTTGATTGTTATTCACATGACTTAAACATTGATGTATCATCATCTTCTAAGCACTTTTCCGAAGAGAAAATTATTATGATTGATAAACAAGATCTCATTTCAAGGGAACAAAAGGATGAGCAGTCTTCTAGCATAGAAATAGTCATGGCTGAGAAAGAGTTCCCCGTGGATCAACATTTTTCTGATCTTGGCTTCAAAGACCTGGTGGCATTATTCATGGAATTATACTTTTTAGAGAGCTTAAAAGTTTCATATTTCTTCAGCTCGCCCATGTTTTTAGGAAAGTATGATTTCCAAAAAGAGTTCTTATTATGGTTGTTACTTTCTAGACATTATTTACTAATTAGTGATAAAGATGAGATTTCTTCAGTATTAAAATTGCTTGGATGCATGTTATGGAAATCATCCTTTACCTAACCCGAATGCAGACTCGGTTAGAGTAGGAGTAGGGGAATAAGCTTGTTTTACGAGAAAGTAGTCATTTTCAGTTGATTGATTTCATGAATAAGTAGAGCAGGCTATAGGCAGACTACAGGTTCACAAAATATCAGTTGTAAAAGACAGATGACTCCATGCCCAATGCTAAAGGCACAAAGTCTGCTAGGTTCTTGGAAACCTCACAGGGGGGTCTCCAACCGTCAAGGGAAGATGACTCCATGCCCAATGCTAAAGGTGACTGGAACTACTAGGTTCTTGGAAACCTCGCAGGGAGGTCTCCATACCAGTTGGAGCCAGATGTTATCTCCTCAAATGACATAGTAAAATTTGTTAATTTTAGGTGATAGGAGGTCATTGAAAAATACTTTTCTAAATTTTTTAAGGTTCATTTTTTAGAGCCTTATGTCTTTAATAAAGTTTGAAAAAATAAGATTTCGTTTTTTCTTCAAAAAAATCAAAACTCAGGATTCAATGGCTAATCACTTTTCCAAAATGGCTTCTAATCCACCAAAATCCTAGCTTTCAGAAGCTTAAATGCGAAATTCATGGCTCTCCTAGTCACTGAAAGCACAAAAATTCTATGTGTTTACTAGGTTGAGTCATCATTTTCAAATGATGATTTTGAGCAACGGGAAGATCATTTTGAGAAATGGTCAGAGCGTTTTGTGCCTAACATGTCAAATACCAATAACCTCTCTAAATTTTCCTACAGGTATCATATATTGGGAGAATCGAATTCATCTCTGAGCCCTAATTTTTGGATCTCAGAATTTACATGTTTGACACATGTTTTTGAAATGAATATCACGGGCAAATAAAAATGAATCTCAGATAACAAAGAGAGGTTTTTTCTCACAACAAACCGATCTACAAAAAACTCTCTCAGTCTTCCAAAATCTATTTTATTTGAGAGATATGGGTGAATACTTGAGAAGAATATTTCCAAAATTTTCGGTAGCTTAGGTGAACATTTCAACTGTTCATTATCCACTGAAAGAACAGATAGGGCAGAGAGGCATTGTTTTCACCCAGATCACATTTTTTGATTGGGGAAACACGTGGGAACGATTTTAAAATAAAGATGATAATTATCATAAGTCATATTATCTTCCTCATCAAGTTTTGAAGGCATATGATAAGGTAATGAAGCCAAATGGCATTTCTTTTCTTGACAGAAATCGCCCAGCTGTCAAACAGAGATCTTAAGTTCCATGATCTTCACCTGCAAACTTACAAATAATGCTAAGAGGGTCAATTCGACCTACAATGATCTTAATTTTCATAAACTTTTTTATTATTTTCAGTCTAGTTATTTTCAGATCCATTTTTATAGGATCTTGAAATTGTGATGAAAATTCTATAAAGCCTAAGACCTTTGATACACCAAAGGGGGGAAGAAAGTCTAAGGACTGTGGTTCAACTTTAGGGACTCTTAGACACTTTGTATTCAAGATTCTCATGTTCTTGTCAAATTAATACAAGCTCTTTTGCAATTGCATGTTCAGATCTACATTTTCCTTTCTATTCTATACTTGTACTTGGATGTTTTATTCATGTTTATTCTATTTATCTAATACTAGATAGTTGTCATCCTATATTTGTATTGATAATTGGAATTGCAAGTATCTTTTCCTTGTTATGATTATCCATTCATATGTAAGTGTTTTATGTATGAATCTGCCAGCATAGTGACAATTCTTCATCTTTTCACCTATATTGCAAACCCTCTGAACAGTGATAGATAGAAGCCTTTTTTATTTGGTTGAGTTTATGCATGTCTTGAGTGAGTGAGGTATGATTTTTTCATCTTAATTGATCCTATTTCCCATACATTATTAAACATTTAAGTTACCAAGCTCATTCCCATTACAGTCAGGGAAAGACTCTTGGAGTGATAACAAAGTTTTCCCTATATTGTAAATTTCTTCTCATGCAAATATATTTCCCTTCATGGTTATGGGATACCACAAAATATTTAAAGTAGTGATATTTTGGTCTAATGGAGTGCCTCTCCTATCCAACTTCCTCTCACATCATTAAACCAGTGATTAATCATTATCATAACACCATCATCTCATCATGAATAGAAAATAACTACATATCATCATGAGAAAATATCATCATCATAAATTCAATATCAAAGAACTACATGCTAACTAATTCATGCCATAATGAGAACATAACATCATAATAACATAAATATCAATGTACCACATGCTAATAGTTGCATTACATCATGAGATCATAGCATTATCATAATATGAATATCAAAGAATTACATGTAAACTATTGCATGTTGTATTAAGAGCATAACATAACCTAGGCATGATAGAAATACCACATCCCATCAACTACATGTCATTCTAAGTATCATAGAATTGCATAAGATAATCATATGAAACATAAAAATCGATAACATCATGAAATAAAAATAACATATATATAAAAAATAATAACTAGTAAGACATGATCATATATGCAAATGACAACATAGATATCACATATGATGCCATATTAAAATATCACCTTGAAATGTCATCATAGAATTGAAGTTAGCTTGTTCTAGGTTCACTAGTCCTAGTTGGATATAAGAAATATGTGGGTTCTAGGGCCCTGTCCATGGTTTGATAAAAAAATAAAGGTTCTTATACCTGAGATTATTTTTTTATGGATCACTGTCTAGGTCCCAATCTACCATGAATTCATGAAAGATGGAATATTTAATCTATGAGTGGGACTTGGCCACCATTTTTGACATTTTTTACATATTGAATGCATCTCACTTGTTTATGATACAAAGATAAAAAAAAAAGATATTACACACTAAAATAATGCTTCTCTAGAGATGTTGAACCATGCACAAGGACCTACACCAAATCACATTCCATGTAGAGGAAAATTTAACTCATGAGTAGAATATGAGAACTGCTACAAATTTATAGAGATCCAGCAGGCCTTCACTACAAGCCTTAACAAGCTTGAAGGAGATCCATAGACACACAAATGGATGATGAAGTTCCAATCCTTGATGAGGAAAAATATTATACTTGGAGAATAGAGATGAGATTACATTTGAAGACAATGGGAGCAACAATTTGGAAGGCAGCCATTGGTGGATTAGTCTCATTGAAGAACAACTCAAAGTTTTCATCTCAAAGGGAAGGAAAGAAGGATGATGAATTGGCTCTCAATATCATTCTTAGTGGACTCCCAATCCCTATCAAAGAGAGCATGGGACAATGAACTTATGCCAAGGATGTATGGATAAATCTAGAGGAGACATATCAAAGTAAGAAGGAGAAGAAAGATATTGAAGATCACTCCATCAAGATCATTAAAGGTAAAGAATCTCCAAAAACCCTTGATTGTGTTATTTCTAAATGTGATCTTGAAAACATTTCAAGTGAAGATAAAGAATCAAGTGATGATAGCACCAAGGAAGATCTTGAAGACATTTCAAATGAAGGCAAAGAACTATGTGTTGATGTTGGCAAAAAGGAATATTGTGAATATATTTCAAATGAAGGTAAAGAACCCTCAAAAACTCTTGATTGCAATAATGATGATGAATTTTTCTCTACAAGTGAAGAAGAAGATCTAGAAAAATTTTGTGTAAAGTTTGATGGTAATTATCCCATGAAAAGAATAGAAGAAAATCTATTAAAACTTCAAAAGGAAGTAGAAGAGGGTTTATATAGATATAGAAGTGATCATTATTATATAGACTATAACTATCTTTAGGATAACACTGAGAATTTTCTTAGGAGGAGTCTAAGGAACATCTTTAAATTAAAGGAAATTCTCAAAGAACAAGAAGAGAACAATAAGACTCAATTAGAAGAAAAGGAATAAGAGATCACAAGACTAAAGAATGGAAAAGAAGATATGAATGTAGATGATGAGATTAGCAAATGTTTTTAAACCATTGTCCATCTCAAGAACCAAATTGAAGAAGCCAAAAGAATAGAAGAACTATTGAAGAATCAAATAAAAGAAAAGGAAGAGTCATGTTGTAAGTTAGAAGTTGAAATTGTTGATCTTAGAAAGAAAGTGGAGAAGTCAAATAAATTCTTGAATAGCTCACAAATCTTGGATGAGATCTTCAAAATTCAAATATCACCATGTGATAAATCAATACTTGGATACAAAGAAGAAGCTACACATGCTGAAGCAAGCACCTCAAAGAAGCATGAGGTAATTCCATCAAAGAAGGAATACAATGTTGTAAAGAAACCATCTACAGAAGGCAAGGAAAATTTCAAAAGAACAAAGAAATGAAGACATCAAGAAGCTATCTTTGGGACACCAAAGAAAAGGTATGAAAGTATTTTTCATGGGCACTGTTAGTCATGTAATGAATATTGTCACAAAGCTTTTGAATGTAGATCTTATGAAAGGAGATATAATGGAAGATTCTATAACACCATAAGGTGTTGGAGATGTGATCAAGTAGGACACATTGTTGTTCACTATAACACCATGATATTCTACAACTATAGTGGGTTTGGCTACAAATCCCAGGAGTGCTAGAGCACAATAATAAAGTCCATGATGAGGACTTCACATAGCATGTCTAGAAGAAGGAATGAAGTAAGGAAGGGAGAAATATTTGAGAATATGGATGCTCAGAGATCAAGTTCTGAGGAGCAGGGACATCTACAAAAGTGGGTGAAGAAGACAGAGCAGCCAAAAAAGAAAGAAAGTCTAAAGGGAAGCTCAAGTATGTCATCTACTGAGGTATACATGGGTGACAGTGGTATCATTCATGTACATATGCAGACTGACCTTGAATAGTTCATGTACATATGCGAGCTGTATGTGCAGTAGGTAGCGTATATGTGGTGAAGCCTAAGGAAAAGGGCTATGCATAGGGATTGGAGTTTGATGTGATGGTATAACTCTATGATGTAGGGTTTGACATGGTTTATTATAGGTTCTGACACTATTTGTTGTAGGTTTTCATGATTCTATATTGGATTATGTAAGGTGATGATGTAAAATAAATCTTGGATGCATTGCACTAACTAATGAGTATGGATTGATGCATTTTTTGTTGAAGAACAATGTTGATTATGACGGTGAATTTATGACACATTAGTTATGTGATATATCTTGATGATGTATTGGAAGCTTACTTGTTGAAAAGATTGATCCATGCATTTGGAATATGGATGGGCTACACATTGAGACATGTGGTTGGTGAGTTGATGAGATGATCATGTCGTACATCATTGATGATCTATAGTTGATGCATGATTGGTACGTTTCTAGTACACTGGTAGAGGCACCTACTAGCAGGTTGATTGGCACATGTTTTATGAAGGATTTGACATACATGTATGGGATTCATCATTTTGTGGTATTGGTGCATGGTGGTGTACATGTTTTTGTACACTCATATATGACATATGCTTGATGATACTATGTTGTTGGTATTACTTGATTAGCACAACAATTGGTATTTTTTTGATACATGGTTATGGTACTTGGTTCATGATGGAGACATATCATGAGTGATATGACACATGGTTGGCATATTGGTAGATGCACATGCTTGGCATATTGGTGGATGCACATGGTTGACATATTGGTAGATTCACATGTTGGCATGTTGATAGAATAATATGATTGATACATTCCATGGATGATATCTTTTGGCACATTGCATGATGTTGATGTGCATGGTAGATGTACATAGGTGTTGTGCATGATGAAAACACACTTTGGTACAAGATGTACTTGGTTGATATTTTACTCATAATTCTCTATTTTATTGTTGACATGTCCGTTGTTTCATGATGGTTGGTATGGCATGAGTTTTATGCATGAATAGGTCTAAGGATAGTTATATGGTAGCATATTGTTGATCTTGAAAAGAAGATAAGGGGAGACATACCCATGGGGGGAGTCATTCTTCTTCCCATGGTTCTAGGAGGATATAATTATTAGATGCATACCTAGAAAAGAGCCCTATATTTGAAGAAAGAGCACATAGGCATAATTCCAGGAGGAGTAATGGTCACATGAGGAGTATGTTTGATGTATTTTCAGCATTACATCACAATGATATACTTTGTTCAAAAGGGGAGATATTATTTAGAGGAAGATCAAAGGTTCTCAGATAGGGGAGCAGCCCCAAGGAAAGTTCAAGCAGGGGGAGTATCCCTAAGAGAAAAATGGCCCTTTGCCATTGATGTCAAATGGGGAGAGATAGTCACATTGATGTGATTGATGATTATTGATTGGGAGAGATAGTCACATTTGGGAGAGATAGTCACATTGACTATTGATGTAGAGCATGCCTTGTCTACATGTTGACATCAATAATTGGTAATTGGCGTTGACATCAATATTGGTATTTCCATCAATGCCGAAGGGGGATATTGTTGGATCATGTTGTCATTAATGCCAATGGCTGGTTTGATTGATTGATGTCATTGATTGATGTCAAATTATTGATTGATCCCAAAGGATTTATTGAGTGATGATTGATGTAATGTAATATGTATTTTCATTGATGAGAATGCATAGATGAAGATGGATCAATGAGTTTTCATTGATATAATGAAGATGGATCAACGAGTTGTCATTGATACATGATGAACATGGATCGATGTGGTTTCATTGGTATATGATGCATTGTTGGAAAAATGTATAGATGACTCATTATTGTCTTATCATGATTGATAAGGTGCACAAATGGAGAACTTTTTATTTATGGAAAGTGGTTAACCCTAAAATAAGGAAAATAGGTTAAGTGACCTAGAAATGGGTTAAGTGAACTAAAAATGGGTTAAGTGACCTAGAGGATGAAAGTATAAATAATATAGCAATGATCTCTTATAGATCATCCTTTTTGTGGATCAATGGAGAGATTCTTGTGAGAATATCTTTTGGAGTATTGGTGGAAATATTCTTGAGCATTTTTGGTGTGGAACACTTGAGAATATTGAAGATCTATAAGTGACCGAGGTAACCAAAGGATATCTAAGTCAAATTTCAAAGGGAAGGTTAAGAAAAGAGGGCCAAAATTCAAGAGAGGATAAATTCTTTTCATGATTCTTTCTAAGGTAAAAAATTCAGTTTGTGGGTCATTGTATTTTCGGAGACACACGCTATGGAAAATAGGGTATGTGGCTAGTTCTGAAACTAATCTAAAACAAGTGTTTTGAGTAAAAATGTCATAACTTATTCATAACAAATCCCAATTCAGTGAGACCAATTGTGTTGGTTATATTACAGTCTTTAGTATGTTGTGTAACAGTTTCATATCAATTCAACAAATATTTCAGGCGGGAAACGTTCTACAAGGTCGCTCTCTAGAATAAGCTATAATTCAACAAGGTATGCCATTTTTTCCATAACTCCTTTTGTGAGAGGTTCCAAGTAGTGAAACCCGGAGGAATTGCATAAAACAAAATGAAGAACATTGTGTATCAGTTTCAGATCTTTATTCATTATAGGTACAAAGTTACGATTATTTCAATTTAGGGTTGTTGCGTAATCCAAAACTAGTCATGGTTGAGACAAGCAGTTGATGAGTTGGCACATACATGAGGTGTATATTTGATGATGTTCGTACATATTGATGAGTCATTGTTGATTAGTAGTTGACACATGATTGGTATATACTTGGTACATGGTTGGATGCACTTGTTTATGGTACAAATTGATTACATCTTGTTTGGCACAGGTTGATGCATGGTTGATGCACTTGTTTATGGTACAGATTGATATTTGTTGAGGATTGTTGTCTCGTCTTAGTTGGTGTTGAGAATTTAAGCTGAGTCTTGCATATAGAGCTCGTTCTCTTGTAGAGTTATACTCTATTCAGTTGTTGCTGAAAAACCATGGATTGAAGTCCATAATAAAAATAAAAATTGTACATACATCTTATGTTCCTTGTGGAGATGATTTTTTGATGATATATTGTTGATATATGTTGTTGATATGTATTCACATCTAACTAATTTTTAATGAAATCATTAAGTAATGAGTAAATTTCGAATGCTAACTAATGAGTTTTGTGTAAGAGGGAAGTTTTGGGAAAAATATCCCCACACTCATTCACCCCCCCTCCCCTCTAAGTGTGGTAGGTGTGTCCAACAATTTTCATGGTTTGATAAAAAAAGCAAGGTTCTTAGACCTGTTGACGGGCGAAATTGACCGCTCGTCAACTGGAAGAGTGAATCTGGTCCAGGGTTGTCTACTTAACCCAAGCCGTTTGGATTAATCCACTCTGATGGGTTTAACGGCTCCATTGGCCAATCTAAGTCCTAAGAAAGTGAAAAAACAAGACTAAGGAAGATAAAATAACTTAATGAATAACACTTGTTGAAAACTATATACAAATCTAATATATATTTATAGTTTACTAAATAATATTTATAACATAAGTCTACTTATTGTATGTATAATATATACAAATGAATTTATTTCTAATATATATATATATATATATATATATATATATAACATTTACAAAATGTGAATTTTAATCTAAATCCGCGAAAATCGAATATGGATTGTTTTATTAAACAACAACAAAGCTATCATTCGATCTTTTATTTTTTTATTTTTTTATAATGTTTATAAACAAGAAATGAAATAACAAACTGTCTAATTAAAAACAGAGATAACAAACAATAGAATATGTTTAGACTGCAATAAATATCTGTATTAAACTAATGAAATAAAACTAACAAACTGACCTGTAATCGCATCCCATATTTGTTCTGTGTATAGCATCCAATCTCGATGTCTGATGAGGCAAACCCACAACAGATCCTACAAATGCTTCTCGTAAACGTGAAGCAGTGATGATTGAATCTAAATGATAGAACATATAAGAGATATAGTATCAACAATATTATAATTTCACAAGTGGCCACTTTGAGATAAATCCTGCTGTGAAAACTTGTGTATAAATGTTCAACGAATGACGAAGATAGATCTCTTAATCTCAAGTTTGAGCATAATAATTACTTTATGTTAAATATGGGACATAAAACATGGATATCATATAAATTTAATCATACCAATCTTCAATAAACCACGATAGCTAAAGCAGTCACAATCTAATTTCAAATCGAAATAATCATAACTTGAATAAAAACACGATATGGAGAAACTAAAGCTATGCAAATATCATATTTTATTCAAGTCTGTAAATCAGAAATCCATAGTTTTTGCCCCAGGCAGAGATGATTTCAAGTTTACAAAATAACATACTTATATAGGTTCCAGGAACAAAATGTTTCCTGTTGATAACATCCAATCTGTTCCAAAAATGTGGGGGATGCAACCTCCTAGATTTTACTCGATATCAAAAAACTAACAGCCTAATCTATTTGCTAAAAACATAAAGACAATATGGCTGAGAGATGCCAACAGTTCTTCAAATCTCCTTAGAAATCTTAGGTTCCTTAAAACAAATAAAAATAAAAGATTTCAGATGTATTTTCAGTTATCAAAACAAGTAATTCGAATTTTCTAACTAGCTACAGAATCTCACGATTCTATAGCTAGTTATAATTATAACTAGAATCATATTTTATTCAATCAATCAAAACAAATTAAAAGTAATCTATGCAAACAAATCGTGTATCCTAAATTGAGAAAGACAGAATCATACTAAACTATTAAAAAGATCATACCTCAAATTAAGGGATTCAAACAAATCAAATAATCTTTCAATTTACTATTGTTGTTGCTGCTTCCACGTTCTTAAAAATAACAGACCCTGTAGTTTTTTTGCGTTTGTCTTTGGTTTGAGCTAAGGATTGAAGTCTACTATTCTCCTTCGTTAAGGAATCCACTTGGTCTTCCAAAGATTTAAGTCGAGACTGTAGTAAAGGCACATCCTTGTAATACCTGTCGATCCAGGATCGACATTCATTACAGTGCGGCTGTAGAGACTGTGTATTGGAACTGATAGTATTAACAGCTAGAGAATCGTCCATTTGACATGTAGGTTCATCACAGAGTTTGATTCCAGGAAAATCAGGATTGTCCTTTAGACACGGTGGTAGGTTGGTAACATAATCGTAGGGCCTGTTAGAGAAAAGTCCATATGAATATGGATATTCTTCGGCCAGAAACATTTCAATTTCCGAATCCAAATCCTCACTTACCACAATTGTGTTTTTAGTGTAAGCACAGGGTTTGGGTTTGTTTCGAGCACATCGTGAAACCCAACGAGCGAGCTTTTTACTCTTATAATTAACATCGATGTTTCCTTTAAGCTTTTTCCCTGTGGTTTTTTTAACAGTCTTAACACAACTCTTAGGATACGAATCCGGTTGAGTGTCGGGTTGAGTAGAATCAGGGTAGGTCGAGGGTTCCAAATTAGAGATAGGATCACAAGGCATGAGAGAATGAGGAGAGATGGTAGGTTTCACGAGGGTTTCTGTGATGACAGGTTTGTCAACCTATCCCAATTCACTATTACCAAAACCATTTCGTAACAGAAAAGCATCCCAACAATCGTTGTTTAATTGCAACTGATATACAATGATAATCTTAATTAGACCATGATGGAACAAACTAGAATCAAACTTTTGCCTCTTAAACCGCTTTCCCATCTTGTATAAACTTCTAAAGAGGAAATATGGCATGTTCAGTGGGAAATCAATAAATCTCATAAGCAATCGCAGGTGATACAAGAAAACCAACCCAAATCTTCCCTCAAAGGTAATGAACTATTTCACAATAGCTAACAGATCATGCCATCTAGGTTTTAGAGATGAAACAGGCATACCTCGGTCGCAACTGGTAATTCTCCTCGAGGTGAACAACGATGACCAGGGAACCTCTTCAACCTTTGCGTTCTTGAACCATTTTTTCCCCACAGCTGGTAAACCGGTAGCTTGGCTTATAAAATCTTCATTTAACTCAAGTTGCACATCTCCTATTTTTTCTCTGCAATCACTGAATGTCAACGCGAACTCTTGAGAAACTCTCAGATTGAAACCCTCAAACTTTTCAATAAACTCACACCAGTCGTTCCTTTCTAAGTCGTCTCTGGCGTTGTAAAACGATAACAAGGTTTAGATGCCATTGGGCTCAATCCTCACCACAGGAGTCGTGGCTAACAAAAGGTATTCAACACGGGAATCAGAGGTAGGGTTTGATAGAAAAAACACAGAGCCATAGCCCCGAGTTTCCTCAATGCAATGCAAAGATAGTTCGAAATGGTAGGCAGGAGCGTTAATCATCATGCGTGGGAAAGAGATTGTGAAGCCCGAGGCCATATAGATCAATACTATCACGCTGTACTTAAAATGACACCTTGGCATATTGGTACGCATAAGGATCAGAACAGTTGAAAACAATAGTACACATATCGATGACTTGATCACAAAGATTAATGTATCAAATAAACATTGAACCATTAAAATTTTTATGAATCATAACCCCATTGATATTAATTGAATACTAAATGAGTGGAGGTTTTATACTTATGTAACCAAGGCACGTTTAAGACCAAGGGGTTATAAACAAGGAAAATAATCGTGTTTATAGCAAAAGACGACAATTCAGTACTAGACCATATGAATAGTTTTCCTTTAATAAAAAATCGAAACAAAATGTCAATTCCAGCTGCGAGTTTTCATGCTTGCAGTCATGAAAACAGAAATCAAAAGGAAGATGTGTAAAAAGCGACAAGTGATAAGTGTCGTTGCTCATGACGAGTAATGAGAATTTAAAGACCCTATGTAGGCAGCTTATAAACAATAGAAATTACATTATTACTGCCAACAAGACCCGAGAATATTTTTTTTATGGCTCATTGTCTAGGTCCCAAACTACCATGAATGCATGAAGGATGGAATATTTCGTCTATGAGTGGGACTTGGCCACCACTTTGACATTTTTTACATATTGAATGCATCTCATTTGTTTATGATACAAAGATATATATATATATATATATATATTACACATTAAAATAATGCTTCTCTAGAGATATTGAACCATGCACAAGGACCTACACCAAATCACATTCCATGTAGAGGGAAAATTTAACTCATGAGTAGAATATGAGAACCGCTACAAAATTATAGACACTAGGGATGGGTATTGGTCTCTAGTTATGCTTTGAGGACAAAATTCCCAAGTATTAGGGCCTCATAGATTCTCATATGTCTCTTGGGAAATGAGCATGGATCTAAACCACCATAAATTCCATGTACAGGGACTCAGTTTCATGTGAATGGTATGTTGTCACGATTTCAATGTTTTTTGCAAAAAGGATGTGAATATTGTTCCTAATTATGGTCGAGGGATTATGGATAGGGTCTTAGGCACTAAAACATCAATATATGACACATGGGCCTTGTATGAGCCCCCAAACTACCATATATTATTTCTAAATAGAAATAGAATACTTTTCCTATGGGTGATATATTAGCACTATTATTAGGATTTGGGCACTAGGGATAGCTCTTTACATCGTAGATATCGTCTAATATGAAAATCAATATCTTCAACCCTTAAAGTTATTAGCTATCAAAATGAATTATGTACATGGCCCCATGATACTATAGAGGTCCCAAATAGAGAGTATATGTCCAATGAATTCCATATGAGCATGATTTTAAGGTTGTATGCACACGGGATGGGTCTTGAGGCTCTTGGTATGGTTTATGATAGAAACTAGGTTTTAAGGCCTTAAAAGATTCTTTTAGGGCTCATGGGCCATACACAAGACTCCAAACCATCATACATTCCCAATATAAATCTTTATCGTTTAAGTGGGATATGTGCAGCATCATTTTCTAGCTTTCCAATATAGCAATGGATCTCATGACCTAGCTTATTATCAAAGGAAAATAACCATAAAATGCATCCCTAACACTTTCTTCTAGGGTTCATGGGCTATGCATATGGACCTTAAGCATTAGACATGACCTACAAAAGGAATCTTTGATCTACGAGAAAGGTATCTATATCCATTCAAAAATTTCTTCAGCGATTATAGGTTTATTGGCTTGAGCCATGGTCTTAAGATAAAAATTATAGGATTAATCTCCAATATGTTTCTTCTAGGGATTATAATCCATTCATAGAGCACTAATCAAGAACTAGATCCCAAAGAGGGAATATGAGGCATATCACCTAATTAACAACCATGGTCCTAGTTTAAAATTTATAATTATAGTATACATCTCCAATATGTTGTTCCTAGGGATTATAGAGCATGCATAGGGACGTATACCACCACTTACATCCCAAAGAGGGAATAAGAGATATATCACCTAACTAAGAACCTTCATGGTGTAATTATGGATATTCACTATCTAACTAGGATTATAAGCTTACTAATTATAAGTATTAACCCATTTATTAGGTGTCTTTTTTTAGGTTACACATCACAAGCAAATACTTAATACATTTCCTTTTATTTTGAGTACAAAAATATACTTGTTATAATCTCACCATGAACTAAACATCACCTAATCGGCATACATTTATACTTATAATTCTATACATTCCAAATAAATAAATAAATGTTTAGAATTTTATTTTATATTGTACATGTATCATATTTACAAAATCTTCAATAAATCATTATATATAGATCTAGATTGATATCTACACATTAAAAAAAAAAAAACCATTTTTATTAAATGCTAATCATTTTTAGTGTTTATTTGAAGATTTTAGGATTTTGTTGATTTAAATGTTTTTAAAAGATATAAAAATATCATAAATTTTTTTAACAAAAATAATTATAAACTACTATTATTTGATTTTTATATTTATAAAAATCTGTATTAAAAATATATTGTTCAACACAATATATATAATATTTTATAGAAAAATAAAATAAATTTTTTATTTTTAATTAAGATATAATAATTTTATAAATACAAAATTATTATTTAAATATTTATAAATACAAAATTATATTTTGAAAGTGTGTTATATTTGAAATATTTTATCTTCTTCAACCATATTCAATTACTTTGATCGAGATACCTTAAATTATCCCCAAGTCAATATATTTTCTTTTTCAAAATTCTATTACCAGATTAATGTATCATTAAAAAAACTCATACCTTTTATATGCTACGATCAAGAACCTGAAAAAAATTTACTCCAATATTAAAAGGGACACTCAGTAAACCTCGATAGAATTGATCATTAAATCAACTCCTTAGAGAATTGACTAGTTCAGTGAGTTAGACTCAAGTCATATTTCATGCATTTCAAGTAAAGTGCTCAAATCCACTAGTAAGAGTTGAAAATTTAGAGCATCTTCAGTTTGTTAATGAATACGAAATTGCCTTATTAATCCTAACTTAAAATATAAAAAAAATTATAAATATATAGAGACTTGTGGTATACTAAATAATCGAAGTCAACACTAAAGAGGAAAAACAAAAACAAAAAATAGTCTTGCACGTCATAATAAAAAAAAGTTTTGAAGATAGACCAACCTACGGAGCTTTCGCAGAACGTGGAATGTATCTTTCCTCGATATTGGTTGATAATGATATATTGTTTAATTAATTTGACATTTTTGGTTCAGGCTGTTCACGAATTCCAGCATCTTGTTTAGAGTTAGGTCAGAAGGTGACAGTATTATTTTTATATATAAAATAGTTCGTCGTGTCAATGTAGAATTGGAGTAGTTCTTCAGATATACTACTGCCAATTATTGTAGCATCTTAATGAATTCTAAATTTATAATATCTTCATTGACTCTACGCTTGGCTTACCATTGTCAATTATTGTGACATCAACTGCGTAGTATCCTGATGGATTCTAGTATTTTCATTGATTCTCCGTGGCTTATGTGTAAGCATCTCTCTATGTCTTAGAGTCCATTAATGTGACCTTTCTATTTAAAACTCGTGCCTGAGGTCACTGCTTCCGGTGTCGATATGATAAGCATTATAGTTAGCATCACCGTTTGCGAAATTGCTCGCATGGACTGATGTCATGGGTAACGCAGAGGCCCTGAAAATACAACCTCTCGGAACATTAAAGTCTCTTAACATGCAGACCGCGTTTCCCTCACTGAATTTTTCTGGATCATGTCCTACAGATTTTTATACAAAAATTCGAAGGTCCATTTCCCTGTCGGTCGCACAAATAATTTTTTAATTCGCCGACTTTATGATTCGGTGATATATTAAGTGCTCAGGGTAACGGGGACTGCAGAAGAAGAGCGGCTTCATCCAGAAGATCTCCAAGGTTCTTACCTTCTGGCAGCTTTCAGATATGTCGAAGGTAGGCCAGTGGTTTTTGTTCTTTCCTTCATTTTCTTCTTACGTGATTATGTTACGTGAATTATATGCACGATTCTGCAGAAAATCGTGGTGAGAGTGGACATAAATTGCGAAAAATGCAAACGAAGGGCCATGGAGACGATTGCAGGAGTTGAAGGCAAAGTCTCAGTTTATTTACTATTTGCTGGACATGGGGAAACGGGTCTTAAAATCTGCAATAATTTGTTGTAAATTTTGCAATAATTTGTGCTAAGTTATACTCCGTTATCTATGACAGGTGTTGACTCTATAGCTGTTGATGGGAAGACTAGTCAGATCACTGTAATTGGGGATGCAGATCCCGTGAACCTTACCGAGAGTCTTAGAGCATTTGGATCGGCCCAATTGGTGAGCGTCGGGCCTGCTAAAGAGCCGGAGAAGAAACCTGATGACAAAAAGCCCGATGACAAAAAGGCGGCCGATAAAAAGCCCGATCCGAATCCGCCTATAACTTATTACATTCTTCCAACAGGCCCGTGCGATCCCTGCAACCGCTACACTTATTACTGGAGCGACGAGAACCCCAACTCCTGCTCCATCATGTGAATTTCTTGCTCGATCGCTTAATTTTAAGTCAATATCAATTGTTCTTTTCTCTGAATTAGTACTCGTCTGATCTGCATGTCGAGGCTGCCTTGCCATCTCTGAATATTTATCACCAAGGGTTCGCCGGTGTCGCAAACACCTGTAGACGTGAACGGTTTAAATAATGTTGTCTCAAAGTAGGGTTTGTTTGCCATTTAAGTTCAGAAAACCAAACCAACAAAATTTGTTTGGGCCCAAATAAATGCCCGGATTTGTGGCCTCCTTGCACTATGGAGGGCCTGGATTCCAGTCTTCCTTTGAACGCATTTAGCATCAGTTTATCGGTGTAGACTTGTTACAAAATTTTCATATGTAGTTTTAAATTCATTTTAATTTATGGTAGATATCGTCGAAAGAGCTGCTGGTGAACCAGGAAAGGCTTAAAGAAGGTAAAACTCTCTGAGTAGTTAAAAAAACCCTAATTAGCACAGCAGCGAACCCGGAAAGGCTTAAGGAAAGTAAAACTCTCTGAGTAGTTAAAAAAACCCTAATTAGCACAGTAAAAACGCCATGCTCACGAAAATCCATGACTGGGTGAAAACTAAGCATGTAATAAATAATTTGATTAGTCATTGTTGTGTTTTGTAGTGGTGTTGTGTTTTATTAATTGTTCGATTGGATTGAAGGGAGTCGTAGTGTTTTTTTACTGATATTAAAGAAATGACTTTATTTCCTGTTCACATACTTGTGTTCATTATTGTTATAGCAGTTTTGGGGTTATGATCCCTTACAAGTGTGTTTTAAGTGTTGAAAAAAATAACTAGAGATTGTATTATTGATTATTTAAAGTGTTAGAAAAAAATAACTAGAGATTGTATTATTGATTATTTAAAGTGTTAGAAAAAAATAACTAGAGATTCTATTATTGATTATTTTAAGAACATAGGCATAATTTTAATTCTAATCCAGTAATCTAATTATCTCCAGGTTTTTGGATTGATTTCTCTATTCTGTTAAATATGCATTCAATTCATCTATATTTCTTTCCAAGTAATTGAGTTTATGTCTCTTATGGTGTTTATATGCATAAAATTAAAATTAAGAATAAATCTCTAAAAATAGAACTATAATACTGAACTACCTTATTCATTATTTAAATTTTGCACCGCGTAGTATCATCTTATTAGCTGGGTCAGCCTCTGGTTGTAATATTTAAATTTTGGACCTGGTAGCATCATGTGGTAATTGTTTTGTGAATTTTTCGAGACTGGCCATCACTTTAATTACTGGAATTGGCCATCATCTGGTAACAGGCGGATGTGCCACTATGATACCTATGGTACACATAGTTGTATCAGAGATATCGTGAATTCAGATCAAACGTGGCATCACAACAAACGTGGTATTGGGTATGTCACTGTTCACACTTTATAAAAAAATAAATATATCTATGTTAATTATCTAAACTTGTTAATTATATGACTTTATAGTAATTTCTTAATATGATTAGGTAAATATGAAAAAGTAAACAGGTTGTTATAAATGCAAAGAAGTTATGAACAATAAATTACATTTATTGATTTAGGAAGACCACTAAAAATATACCTGCATCTTCAATTGTTAACCATCAAATTAAAATTTTAGATTAAAAACTATTAATTATACCCATTTCCAATAGGTATACATCTTTCTACTTAAATATTTAATATGTTATTTTGATATTGTATCATCCCAATTTAAACAAAAACATTATGTAAAACAATATAAATCACCTTATAATATCTAAAATCTTATGGGTGTTCCTAATTATTGAAGTTACAATATATATTATGTTATTGTGTTCCTAATCATTGAAGTTGGCTGTTATTGACGTTTCTTTCTATCTCGTCCTTTATTCGACCATGGGTCAACTGGTGACATTAGGAGGCATCAATAATGTGGTTCTATAGTGTCGTGATCGAACTTCTTGGAGATGCCATTTATCATGGCATTCGCTCCTTTGAGGTTCGCCTAGATTCCCAACAGGTTATGTGTTAGTTAAATGGAGAGTACCAGATTTGTGACCAGATTCTTCTTCGATAATTCCTGCGGGAATATCTTCCAGAGACTTCCATTGATTTCATAACTTAACAGCCTCTTAGGCATAGTAATTTCATTATTCATCGTAATTTCATTATTGTATTTTCTAATTATGGTAGTAAGTTAAAAATGAGAGATTTTTTAAAGTACATTTGCAAATTTGGTGAGAAATTGCTAGATTGGTAGATTCGAGTGATTATTTCTGTATAATTCAAATGTCTCAAAAGTTTTGGAGCTCGCTGAATTCATTTCTATATCAAAAATAGATTTTGAATAACAAAAAATAATAATTCATGGAAATTTATATGGCAAGATTCCCACCAAAAAAACATTTCTTAGAACAACTAAACATTCCCTAATTATGTGTTGGATTGACGTTTGTTTCATTATTAAATTAAGAAGAATTCATGGATATAAAGCATCTCATTGCACATAACATTCATATAAATAAAAGATGAGATAAAAATATGTATATATATTATTAAAATATCCATCAAGTACAAAATAGTTGGTTGACTTTATAAAATTCAGCCTATAGTCCCGAATATACATCATAATGACCAAACCCCATAATACTGTGGGACAACCTTGATCTATATCATCGGGATTTGGTGGGTGAGTCTAACATGGTTCCTCCGAACATTGTGAGGTACTCTATCTCATCCCCTAGAGGATGTTCTCTGCCTCGTCCTCAGTGCCTATGCCGGGGATATCTTATTGGTCGTGCTGGTCTAATCTATGAACATTTAAAAATTTTGTTTTATTTTTCACGCGAAAAAAACAGTTTCACTTTTGTTAGAGTCATGATCCATGCAAAAAAAAAATTCCTCTTTATTATTTTCTTAAATAAATATACATAAAAATTATATAACTTGAAAACTTAAAAGGTTCTTACTTATCTCTCCTAGTGCAGATCAGTTCTTACCTATCTCTCCCAGTGCGGATTAGGAGAGTACTGGCATGTCTCGGTTTATGGTGATGTTTATCCCTTTGTAGGGATAATCATCGATCCTCATAATCTATCGTTACCACCACCTAAAGAAATCATCATCACCATATGGGCTAGGTAGTCATGCTCCTCCCCATCGCAACATCAACTCAGTCCAACGAATGGGCCATCAAAGGTTCTCTCACTCTCTTTGGATGGATACTTTTGGACTTATGGTTAGCACTATCAAAGAAGACGAAAGTGCGTAAGATACTTTCATACCCAAAGTTCTTCATCCTCCCTAAATTGCACTTCGTAAGATGAATCTTCATTGACATCAATAATGAGAAGCTCCACTAGGAGACTATTGATTGCAAGCACTTTACATCGTAGAACATCTACCAACGATATGCTTGGTGAAGTGATGTTGACCCTTCAATCCTTTGGTGGTACAAAGGATGATTTTTAAGGTTAGGCTTTCAATTCTCCTTATCAGGACTTAACTAGCCACACTTTTTGCTACCCTAGTCACATTAGGTGGCTATGCACTCCTCGATGTTTATATCTCCACTTCCTTGAGTTCCAAGGTTCACTATCTCTCTTGACCCATTATGAAGTAAATATCCTCAACCTATGTCTTTAGAGGTTTCTCATCAAGCATACATGACTTGGCATTCATGTTTCGATATTCTATTAGAACTTGCAATAGCCTCTTTTGGCTCTAATTTTGTTTATTTCAAAGAATTTTTTTAACCCACAATTTCAAAGAGCATTTAATGTTGGTGGGGTCTTCGACAATTTGATTCTCTATCTCTTCATGTTCCCTTTTTCTCCATGCAATATTTGGACAATGTTCCTCCTTCAATAATTAATCAAAGGAGGATCATACTTTCTTCACAATGACTATAGGTGCATATGTGCATATATACACGCCCTTCATTTTTTTTCTCAAAATAGGAAATGAAATGGTTAGAGTTGAAAAGGAAGGAGAGGCCTCTTACCTGGTCAACACAACATGTGATTCCATTGGGAATAGCTTTTTCAATTGTCTCATGCAATTTGGAGGTATTTTCCACTACAAAGCACTATTTAGGTAAAAATTCAAAATGATATGGTAAAAGCTATTCTTACTATTTAAGAAAAAAAATTATCCACTTTATTATAGTTTGGTATGCTCATCATTTAATTACACCTGATATACTCACTTTCAAATCACGGATGATGTCTAGTTGTGCAGTTTCAACCTTTTAGTTTATCATTTTACTTAATGTTTTCAATTACTGGCATATAGGGTAGATCATTTTTCACATGCAGTTTGCATAATCTCTATCGTTCCCATATTTTCCTTGGGGTCAATCCTACTTACTTGTAACACTTACATTTTCCTTTCTCAATAGTTGTGGTCATCCTTTCTTTTCTATGCCTCTAAGTATGCCCTTCTTGCCTCCTCGATTTCTCATTTTCTTCAGTGTTTGGATTTTCTACCTTAACATTCCAATGAATTCATTCACTTCATCCTTAATTTTTTATTCCATTCAATGTATCCCTCTATTGTAGAGAATTGTACATAAGTTGAGTTTATTAGGGTTTTCATATGTTTTGTTTTTCCCTAGATAGTTGCTAAAGTTTATGACCTTTCACAATTAAACCCTTATTTATTCTTTCCATATGTGGTAGACATTATCTAGAATGTGTTATCACATGCTAATTTGCATTAATTCTTCCAAAGCATCTTGTCCTTGTGCTATCTTTCCACTAAGATTTTAAAACTTTTTTCACCAGCTCCTTCAAGCTCCCATCACCTAAATCCTTCACTCTATGATCATCCAAAATAGTCATGTCCTCCATGAGTAAAAAAATGGCAAATATTTCAAACCTATATGTAGCCTTAATGTTTATCTAAATACTTAGGTTTCATCACTTCATTCATTTTTACCCTTATTACCACATTCTTGTTGAAAATACAAAATATTCCTTTTGTTAAAGCTTAAGAACCGTTATCATATGCACAAAGTCATGTGACAAGCCCCATATGCCCAAAGTCCTTAGAAAATAGAAAAAGGGTTTACTATTATTAATATAAATATTTTTATATTAAAATATTTATATTAATATTTGATCCAATATTTAGTTTATGGCATCACTTAAAATCATAGGCACGAATCTCAATTTATAATGTGGAAAAGTCAAAGGGTGGATGCAGGGTGCACATACATATCTGGCGAGAATTAACGTGGAGGTTAATTATGTGAAGGCGGGATCGATATGTAAACCAATGGTTTTTGGTTAAGGAGAAGTGTCCTTACATGGTGAATATCTAGGGTGAAAGTGGTGTGAAGTAAACCACTCCATCCCAATGATTATGGAATTTCCAATAAAAGAAATTCTTCGTGAAATTGTTTTATAGAGGTAGAATTTAAATTTTACAAATCAAAGAGATCAATGTTTATTTCCATGGAAAATAATTAAATGGAAAGATGCAGGTGAAAGGAAGACTCGGGTAATTTTCACAGTGAAACGGTAAATTGGAAAAAAACAGTAATATTTTTCACAATGAAATGGTAAATTGGGAAAACAAGACATGGTTTTCAAAACCATGGGAAGCAAGCAATAAATGGTTTTAAAAACCATGGGCATGAATTAAATTATGGAAATTTAATTCTATAGGATACAAAAATATTTGGGAATTATTTTTATTCATATATATTATTCCCAAATATTTAATGAGAATATGGATAAATGGAATTAGATTTGAAAGAGTATAAGTGACATTTTAAAGAGAATGTGGCAAAGGAAGGAGTTGAAGCGTCAGAGGAATCTGCAGTTGGATCATGAAAGGTTTTTCTGAAAACTGTCATTTGTAATCATTGTACTCAGTTTTAGATGTTGAAACATTTCAGTTTCGCTATTGTAATCACTCTCTAACTAAAGGAACTCGAATTGTATAAGTATTAGAAGTTCCCAATGTATTAATGGTGGGAAAAAGTGCAAGGGCACAATTCTGGTTTTCTAGAGATGAATTGAATACATATGCAGAAGCTTTTGAATTCTCTATGAAAAGTTTCTAATGGTGGTGATATGTATTCTCTCATTGTATGTATTTCCTGTGTTCTTTAATTCCATTTACATTGTCTTCTGTTTAAATTGGATATTCAAAGGCTCATAATTCATCTTATGATGCTCTCGACTGAAGCAATTTAAAATGCGTATATTTCTTTCTAACTAATTCAGAATTCATTTCATTAATGCTCTCATGCAGTTACTTGTTTTCCCTCTTTCCTCTTACACTTTGCAAATTTCAATTTACAAATCAAATTCATTTCCTCATTTAGCCTTTATCCTCTAAAGAGTTCTCCTTGCCAGTCATTGTTTTCATTCAATTTCATAATTTTGACTCCATATCCCTGAGTGTCCCTCCCCTTCTTGGCCAACAAATTTATAAAACCCCCCAAAACAACTAAACCTAGCCATTAATTTCCAAAGAAATATAAAGTGACATGAGAGAGCCCTCTATGATCTGAGCAAGCTAGTGCCCAAATCTAAAGTTGGTTGAAACAATTACCTCTATCGTTTTTCTATCAGTCAGACAAAATTTAAAGAGTGCTAACATTCTGACATTGTTGTTGGGGACGAAATTAAAAAAATTTCCCTAGGAAAGAACGACATGGTTTAGTTCTATGATCTGAGAGCAGCAGACACTTAGGCACATATTGACTATATTCCTTCTCTTCTGACTCCACACATCAAAAAATCAATTTGAATTTGATTCCACTGGTAGAAGAATCTAGAAATTTAAATTTTCACTGGCAACTCCATTGTCCAAAGACTCAATAGCCTAAATATTTTATTGTTGAATCCACTACTTCAAGATGGATTAGTGATCTGCAAGGTATGATCCATTGAATCTCTCTCATATTCTTGGCTTTCCAAATCATATTCCTCACATAGATTGGAAAAAATATTTTCCTAAATTCGAAGATGGGAAAGGAAATGATGTTGCCTTGCACTTGATTATATTTCACATTCACATATGTAACCTGGGGGTTGAATTTCATGAGGATAGTTTGATGAAAATGTTTATGGCTACTCTAGAGGGGAAAGCAAGATTATGGTATGAAGGTTTAAAACAAGGCAACTTATATTCTCTTAAATATTTCCATATAACATTCTTTAAGCATTATGGAGAATCTAATCCTTCATTCTTGGTGTTTGAAGATTTTTGTGGATTTTGTTAACATTGAACATTAAGTACCTTGAAAATGTTTTTGGTGATGAAGAGTGCATGAATGATGAAATCATAGAAGCCTTTTATGAATATTCATCCCAACAACAAATAGTAGCCCGTCCTTTGGTTGAAGATGAAGTTGATCAAGAAAGTGTTTCTAAAATTCATTTTCCTTCTCTTGAACTTGATGAAGATATTCAACAAGATATCTAGCAAGACAAACTGTTTCAAAGTTGTCTTTATTCCCCTGTGAATGATGTGGTTGTTCAAATTCTAAGTGGCCTAGACATGGATGAGGATTCTAAAACTGCATCTATGGAGACTTAAAGTAGTGAAAAAACAATGTACATAGAGTTTCAAGAAAACAAGAAAACAATGTATGCCACTTTTCAATAAAAAATATAGAAAAATAATGAAGAGGCAGTTGTTTTATTTGATTCATTTGAAAATAATGGTTTTAAAAAAGCATCCATGGGAACTCTAGACTATAAAATAGTTCATGATGTTTTTTCACATTTGCAAGAAGATTATGAACAAGAACTTATTCCCCTTCACTCATTTGAAAGTCAAAATGACAGTCCTCAAGAAAATTTTGAGAATTTTAATAAAACCAAATCAGAATTGCTTGATGAACAAGAGGATAGCCTTGATGCACATAATATGGCTGTCATATTTGAAGATGTTCAAGAATGTATGAATTTTTTTGTTAAGATGCATGGAAAAGTAGACAAACCTATTGTTTCAATTTCATTTGAAAATGTTCTCAGAACTAAAGAAATAGAGAAAGAGCAAAAAAAACTTATGAATGAGGCTTGTCTTCCTATTTTTGTTCATCAAGAAGAAATGATTTTTTATGGTTTTCAAGATCCCGTGGCCATCCTATTACAATCATCAGTGAAGGAGGAATTTGTTTCATTCATAAGCTCGGGTTTTCGATCTAATTTTTGTTTTTAGCTTCCATCTTTTACATTTGTCTTCCTTCTTAAGAAAAATGTGAGCAGAGGAAAATCGGGAAGCCAATTGCTTGATTGGATGCATTGGCACTTTAGCATCAATTGATTGAGTATTCATTTCATCATTTTTAGAGTAGATAGGAGTGTGCGAATAATTTTGTTGGTCAAGAATTTTTTAGTTTGCATTTCCAGTAGTGTGTACAGTCAGATTTTAATGGTGTATTCAGTGTTCAATATCTAGTTGAGAGTAGTGTGCAGAATTTCATTTTTAGCAGACACTGGTGACAAGTCGGAGCAACGTACACACACATGTTTCGGGATCAAGCACCATATCTACGAGTTCTTTGCTACCTCACTGGGAGGATAGAATCCCCATTTGGAGCCAATGTTATCACATGATAATTTTCATTAATTTTTCCAAAGAATCTTGTCCTTGTGCTATCTTTCCACTCAAATTAAAAAATAAAAATAAAAAATCACCAACTCCTTCAAGCTCCCAACACCTAAATCCTTCACTCTTCTGATCATCAAAAATAGGCATGTCCTACATGAGTAAAAAATCGGCAAATATCCCAAACCTATATCTAGCCTTAATGCTTATCTAAATCCTTAAGTTTTATCACTTCATTCATTTTTACCATTATTACCATATTCCCGTTGAAAATAAAAAAAATATGCATTTTATTAAAGCTTAAGCACCCTTATCCTATGCACAAAGTCATGTAATAAGCCCCATATGCCCAAAGTCCTTAGAAAATAGAAAAAGAGATTATTATTATTAATATAAATATTTTTATATTAAAATATTTATATTAATATTTGATTCAATATTTAATTTATGGCATCAGGTCAAATCATGGGCATGGGCAAGAATCTCAATTTATAATGTGGAAAATTCAAAGGGTGGATGGAGGGCGCACATATATATCGGGCATAGAATTAGCGTGGAGGTTAATTATGTGAAGGCATACCGATATGAAAACCGATGGTTTTTGGTTGGGGAGACCTATCCTTACGTGGTGAATATCGAGGGTAAAAGTGGTGTGGAGTAAACCACTCCATCCCAATCTCGATATAATAAATGAAACCATTTATCATATTGTTTAGGTGAGGCATTGCTTCACAGTGCGGTTCAATAATGATTATGGAATTTCCAATAAAAGAAATTCTTCCTCACCATGAAATTGTTTTATAGATGTAAAATTTAAATTTTACAAATCAAACAGATTAATGTTTATTTTCATGGAAAAGAATTAAATGGGAAGATGCACGTGAAATTAAGAATTGGGTAATTTTTTATCCAAATGTTTTACAGAAGTAAAAGAAGAAGATTAAAGATGGTAAACAAGACATGCTTTTCAAAACCATGGGAAACAAACGAGCAAGTGGTTTTCACAGTGAAATGGTAAATTGGAAAGAACAAGACACAGTAAATGTTTTTCACAGTGAAATGGTAAATTGGGCAAGCAAGACATGGTTTTCAAAATGACAAAAGAAAGCAATAAATGGTTTTAAAAACCACTTGTGTGAATTAAATTATGAAAAATTAATTCTACAGGATAGAAAAATATTTGGGAATTATTTTTATTCAAATATATTATTCCTAAATATTTAATGAGAATATGGATAAATTGAATTAGATTTGAAAGAGTATAAGTGACATTTTAAAGAGACTGTGGCAAAGGAAGGAGCTGAAGCATCAGAGGAATCTGCAGTTGGATCATGAAACGTTTTTTTATGAAAACTGTCATTTGTAATCACTGTACTTAGTTTTAGAAGCCGAAACGTTTCAGTTCCGCTATTGTAATAGGTATCTAACTAAAGGAACTCGAATTGTATAAATATTAGAAGTTATGAATGTATTAATGGTGGGAAGAAGTGTAAGGGAACAATTCTTGTTGTTTTGAACTCTATCGTAATTTTCTGGAGCTGAATTGAATACATATGCAAAATATTTTGAATTCTCTATGAAAAGATTCTAATGGTGGTGATATGAGTTTTGTCCTCTCTCATTGTATGTATTTCCCGTGTTCTTTAATTCCATTGACATTGTCTTATTTTTAAATTGGATAGTCAAAGGCCCATAATTCATCTTATGATTCTCTCGACTGAAGAAATTAAAACTGCGTGTATTTCTTCCTAACTAATTCATAATTCATTTCATTAATGCTCTCATGCAATTACTTATTTTCCCTTTTTCCTCTTACACTCTGCAAATTTCAATTTACAACTCAGATTCATTTCCTCATTTAGCCTTTATCCTCTGAAGAGTTATACTGGTCAGTCATTGTTTTCATTCAATTTTAGAATTTTGACTCCATAGCCCTGAGTGTCCCTCTCCTTCTTGGCCAACAAATTTATAAACCCCCCCCCCAAAAAAAAAGCTAAACCTAGCCATTGATTTCCAAAGAAATATCAAGTTACACGAGAGAGCCCTCTCTAAGCTAAGTAGGCTAGTGCCTAGCTCTAAACTTGGTTGAAACATTTACCTCTGTCATTTGTCTATCAGCTGGATAAATTTAATAGAATGCTAACAGAATGGAACCTTATAGATCCATTTTGAGCCATAAAATGAAACATTTTTGGTTGAAAAATTAGGTATCATAGTTCCCATATCCTCAAAACTATTCTACACATCGATATATTTCCAATAGTGAAAAAATCACTTCAATGGAAGTTGGTATGTAGAAGTTAGGCCTCTCGCAACTTGACCTACCTTGTTGACCATTATGGTACAAAGTGGGTGTTATGCTATCCCCCATTACTCACATGTGGGGCTAGTCACATGTTGAATTCCAATAATATTATAGAAAGGTCCCAAAACCTAACATTAATTAAAGTTTGAGATATGAAAAACCCCTAACCCTAGATGACTATCATACAATGTTAAATACTATGCTACTATGAGGAAAGACTTGGATTAAACTTTACTTTACAAATGAGTCAACGAGTTAAATCTGTTTTAGGTAAACAATGGTGTTTTTTGCACCCATGGTTTTGGTAGCTCGTGTTATTATTCATGTGGATTGTAAGTAATGAAGGATTTAAATAGGATTAGTACACTACATTTTAATGGGACTCAAGGTGATGGGTGAAGGATCACTTGGATGGGGAAAATCAGGTCTCAATAATGTCTACATGATTTACAATTTTTTTGTTGTTACTAGTTTATTATTTCTCCCCTAGAATTTGTGATGGTACATGATATGGGAAGGTTTCTAGATGAAATATACTTGTGACGAAGTGCATGGATTGATGGAAAGTATTGAATAAGAGATTTATTGGACAATGCCCATAATATTCTATGACTTCCATGGCTAGGTTAGAATATGAGTTCTAGAATATTTGTTTCAGGAGAGTCCAACTTTTGAGTCGAAGTGGCCTTACAATATTTTGCATGGACCGGTTTTCATTATGTTCTTCTCATCACAAATGTTCACCAAACAATGCATCCATTATCTCTAGTGAAGGAGAATGATAAATTTCTTTAAGCCATTACACGGAATTAGGATTTAATTGTATCTAGTGAGATTGGTTGCACGAAAACAACACATCTTCCACAATATGTGTTAGAGTCTGATATATGGGAAGGGTTGTTGGACAAGATTTATCTTATGATGAAGTGAATGGATTGAAATAAATTATAGAATAAGTGAGCTACTAGACCATGCCATGAATATTCTATGATTACCATGGATAGGTTAGAATATGAATTCTAGAATATTTTTTTTTCAACATCGTGAAAATTTTGAGTTGGAGTGGCTTTACTAGATGATGCACAGACTAGTTTTCAAGGTTTTCCATTATGTTTTTTTTATAATGAAGTTTTGGAAAACATTTCATCCATTAGCTCTAGAAAAATAGAATGATAAATTTCTTCAAGATATTGGTAGAAATCAAGTTTTAGTTTTTTTTAAGAGACCGTTTGCAGGAAGAAAACAAACATTCCACAATATTTTTTAGAGTGTGAGATAGAGTTAAGTTGCAGGGAATTGTTTAACATTATCTGCACACAACCTAGACATATATCTATGACATATGATGGTTTTTGTAGAAAGGGTTGATACTGAACAATTGGGTGAATATGTTGGCTACAAAGTCCACTTGAAAGGAATGAGAGGGAAACATATATTACTTTCTGTACCACTAGTATCTTTGTTGGAATGTGTTACCTTGGAAGGTAATAATGTCTAGTGTTATCTTCGAAGAGTTTATAATCTTATGTAAAATATTTATCCCACATTCATCATGGAGAAAAACACTTTTGTTATGGTTTATTATATAAAGAGATTAAATTGCATTTATCCCACATGTATTATTGGGATGTAATTCCACAATATCTCTTGGTATATAATAGAGTTAAGGGAGACCCATGACACACACACACACACATATATATAATGTTGAAAAATTATTATATTTGTAAAGGGTAAATAATTTGTGGATGTTCTCTAAGGTGTAAGATTGGATACTTTTGAAAAATAAAGAAGACAATACCATGGGGTTTTACCATGTATATATGGTATTATAATTTTCTCTTGTCTCCTTCTTACTATGCTAAATGTTGTTGTTATACGGATAGGATTTTTTTATCCTAATTTTTTGGGGAATTTTTAAAGTTTGGTAGTTTACCAAAACTATTTTTTTAAGTGGTTAATTTTTTCGCGATATCTCCAACCATGTCAGTCTCCTTCCTCCATGATTCTCATACAGTCGTACGACCTCCATTTTTTTGGACAACCAGGTTTTTTCTTCGAATCCAGTGTATGGCTACATTTTTTAGCATTTTTGCGGGTTGATTTTCTACTTCAAGGGTCAATTACCTACTTTAGAGGTTGGTTTCTCTGTTGGGGAACCGTATAGTTATTTTTACCCCAGTGAAGCATACCACTATGTTTCTCCACACACATGCCTCTTTTGTTCAGAAGCAACAAATTTCCCATTACACACACTTACGATTTTCCTTTCATTTTGTTTTCCTAAGTTTATTTGGATATGTTGAGGGTCCCTTAGTATAATATATTCTCCACTCAATGAAGATATTCTCCCCTTAACAAGGGTGCCACATACCCTCTATTCAATCCTCAGTTACCTTTCATCTAGACTAGTTGAGTTTAGTTGAGTTTAGTGTTATATGTCAACCCTTGCTTTATCACCAAGTGTTGCATACTAACCTCAAGATCATCACCATGAATGTGCATCTGCATTGGGATCATCACTAGTAAAAAACATTCCACATATGTGAGTGATATCATCTTCATTTCACTCTGGTTTAGCTAGTTAATTTGTTGATGTTTGGGCAACATCAGAAATACATTCTACTAGATTGATAGTTAATAATATGATGATTAATTATTAAGAAATATTATTAATTATAATATTATTAATGTATTAAAATATTTGTAATATAAATTATAAATATATATATAATAAAGTATTAAGTATAAATATAAAGTGTGTATATATAAGTTATAAAATTATAAATATATATATAATAAAGTATTAAGTATAGTCTAAAAGTGTGTATATATATATATATATATATATATATATATATATATATATATATATATATATATATATATATATATTACATGTATAATATAATACAAAGTATAAATATATGCATACCTGTTGGATGTATTACCCAAGGGATGCATCTCTTCATGGATGGTCACCATGGTCACCATAGTTTCTTTATATATAGAACACTCATCATTGTAATAATATATCCATTCTACCTAAATTATAGAAAAAATTCCATAAATTATGGTGGACAATAATTTCTAGTAAAAATGTCTAATTACCTAAATATGACTAATGTACTGCATATTTACTTCTACCTATATTTATGGAAAGAATGGAATGAATTATGGAGGAACAATTTAACAAATTCAAATACTATGTGGATAGATTATAACCAATTTAATCTTTGGGTAGTTATGGGAGGTATTCTCCAACTATTTATAAGAAAGAAAATTTAATTTAATTTTAAATTTAATTTTCAAAGAGACGTGTCTTTTTGGATCAATTTAATATTACTATAAAAGGGACAACAATAGACACACATATTTGTATCTCTCACACGTGGGAAGTGATCTAAGGAAGAGGTCGAATTTTCTAAGTATTTGAAATTTTATGACTGTAATTACTAAGTGATGTTCTAGAGTTTACTAAAGTAATATCGTTGGAAGTAATTACCACTTGCAAAAAATTGTGATTGTCTAATTTAACACTAGAAAATCAACATGGTTAGTCATATGATATCGAGTATATGATGGATGCATGTTAGTAGAAGACATAGCGTTTCAAGGGTCATTGTATATAGTTGTGTAAAAGATAAAGTGATCTCCTCTAGGACATGCTTTTTGTTGTTCTTGTTTCTTGTTCCATGCACATCACAGGTAATATCTTTGAGAAGGAGCCATAATGATAGTTGCAGGAAGCAACATGAAGCAAGACTATTGAGACATAGAATTGTGCACATCCATGTAATGAAGAAGAATAAGAGGCCAAGACATGCAGAAGGAGTAGATGAATCCGAAGGCTATATAGCCTCAAAGGAAGTGATGGCTTCAGATGTTTTCTATGGGAAACTGGATAGTCTCATGATGACATGTTCTAGATATTAGAGAGCTACTCACTAGCCCTAGATGCATCCTGTGATGTCACTATGGATTTCATGTGATGTATATATTCATGTTTCGGATAGTCAATGGTCATGAGCTCATGTGGATGGCGACAGTGTTAGAGTCTGTGTTGGATATAATACCTTCCTCATTAAGTGGGAGTGTTGAGATTTTATGTAATTTCAAAATTTATTCTTAAGTGTTAATGCTTCAACATAGGGCTGACATTCTCCCGGTATTGTTCATGACAATTTGACCAATGGAGAACGGCCCTGGCATAGTCTTCTAAGGACATAAGACTCAAGGTGTGTATCTTTCAACATCCATAAGGATTGAAATTCTTCTTGTGGCACAGATGGAAACCTGATCAAGAAGAATGGTCCTTGTAGTCACAAAACACTCTGTTGAGTATGTGACAACTGTGGGGCACTCACTGTGTAGATTGAAGAAGGATTTATATGGATTAAAGTAGGCACCTAGAGAATGGTATAGTAGATTCTAAAATTTTCTAACGATCTTAGGATTTACAAACAACCGTGTAGATCCTAACCTTTAATTTAAGGTTGTGGATGATGCTCTGGTAATACTGCTATTGTATATGGATTACCTATTTCTAAATAGGTGTGGAAAAGCTCATCTTAGAGTGTAAGAGAAAAACATGTTGTTGAGTTTGAGATGAAAAATCTTGGGATGATGCATTACTTTTTGGGTTCCGAGGTATGGCAAAGACAGAATGATATATTTTTTGATCAATGGAAGGATATAGTAGAAATACTTAAGAGGTTTGGAATGTTGGATTGTAAGGAAATGGCTACACTTATGGTATCAAAAATAAATTTGTTGCAGGATACGACTTTAGAGACTGTGGATGTTACTTTATACAGGTATATGGTTGGTTCGTTGATGAACTTGATGAACACAAGACCATATATATGTTTTTCTATGAACAACTTGAGTCAATATATGGAGCAACCTAGCTAGGTTCATTTGGTCACAAAAAAATATGTGATGAGGTACCTTAAGGGTACATTGGATTATGGTTACAGGTATGTGACAAACCATGAGTTTGGGTTATATGGATGTTCAGATTCATATTGGGATGACAATGTTCCTGATCAGAAGAGTACTTTGTCATATTTATTCAGTTTAGGCTATAGTTTCATGGAGTAGAAGGATGCAATTGTGTGTAACACTCAGTACGGATCAGGCAGAGCCTCTTACTCAGTGATATTCAATGTTGAGACTTGTTATGGAGGAAAATCAATGAATTCAATAGGTTGAAGATCTAGTTGATATTCATTGCTCGAGAGGGAGACAAAAAATCAGTTCCAGAGGGATATGGGTACTATAGTAAGGAGCAAGAGGCTCCGCAGGATGCATAAAGAAGTCATGTGTGGTGTTCAATATGGTTGACATTGAGTATATGGTAGAATGTGCAACAAGTTGTGATGAAGTGTGGCTTTCAAAATTCGAGACTATTGGACTAAATTTGACTTGTAGGTAATACCTACAAGAAGAGGATGAGGAGACTTGTTGTGGAGGACAAGTGTTGAATTCAATAGTTTGAAGATTCAGTTGATATTCAATGCTCGAGAGGGAGTTGGATGGTCAGTTCCAGAGGGAGATGGGTACTACAGTAAGGAGTAAGAGGTTCTGTCGGATGCAGGAATCAGTCACGTGTGGTGCTCAGTACAGATGAATCTGAGTATTTGGC
Organism: Picea sitchensis; assembly: GCA_010110895.2. NCBI lineage: Eukaryota > Viridiplantae > Streptophyta > Pinopsida > Pinales > Pinaceae > Picea > Picea sitchensis. The sequence goes on along the minus strand of SNQJ01S0001656.1, from coordinate 99,321 downwards.
AGCATGTGTAGTAGCATTGTGGTTTCAAGAACTTCTGTCTGGGTTATTTGGACTCGAAATGAATGCGACCTGCATTTGGTGTGACAATGAGAGTTGCATGAAGTCTTCTCAGAACCCCATGGTCTATGATAGGTTGAAGCATATCGATATCCTATATTACTATATCATGGATATATTTCATAAGGGAGGAGTGAGGCTTCAGTTTCATGACTATAGAGGATCAAGTTGTAGATGTGTTTACCAAGCCATTATCGGGGATGAATTTTGAGTACTTCAGGGACAAGCTTCACATGGTCCCTCTTCATAGGGAGTGCTCTCATCCAACATGAAAAAGGGTTGGCACTAAGACATGTGGAACACATCCAACATGAAAAAGGGTTGTCACTAAGACAGGTGGAACTCATCCAACATGAAAAAGGGTTGGCAGTGAGTTTTCTCATCCAACATGAAAAAGGGCTGGCAATGAGTTTTCTCATCCAACATGAAAAAGGGTTGTCATTGATACATGTGGAACTCATCCAGCATGAAAAAGAGATGGAACTAAGTGTTCTCATCCAACATGAAAAAGCGTTGACACTAATATAGGTGAAACTCATCCAGCATGAAAAAGGGTTGGGACTGAGACAGGTGGAATTCATCCACCATGAAAAATGGTAGACACTGAGTGTTCTCATGTAGCATGAAAAAGGGATGGCCCTGAGATAAGTGGAACTCATACAACATGAAAAAAGGGTGGCAGTGGGTGTTCTCATATATCATGAAAAAGGGATGGCACTGAGATAGGTGAGTCTCATCCAACATGAAAAAGGGTTGGCACTCAGATAGGTGTATCTCATCCAACATGAAAAAGGGTTGGCACTAAGACCAAGGGTTCAAATGATCAGGTACTGATGCATTTCAAGGTAGTAGATGTCTTGGGGGCATGTTGTAGTTATTTGAGAACTACCCACAATCCTTGGATGCATTTCTCATGAAGTCACAAGGGTGCATCGTACAAATGCATTGTGAGGTAATGGATGTCATGGTGACATGTTGAATTTATTTGAGAGCTACCCACATGTAATCTTCAAAGGTAATATTTAGAGGTAATCTTGACATAATGTAGAATGTCTTCCTCGCTGAGAGGGAGAGTTGATATTTGTGCAACATCGAAAAAACATTCTACTACATTGATAATTAATAATATGAATATTAATTATAATGTTATTAATGTAATAATATATTTATAATATAAAGTATAAATATATTTATTACCCAAGCGACACATCTCTTCATGTATGGTCACCATATGTTTTTTTATATAAATAACACTCATGGTTGTAATAATATATTCATTCACATACAATATCTTATCATATCCAAAATTCAACATAATTCACGACCAAATGGTCAGTTAACTAGGACTAGGTGGCAGTTGACTCAAGTGACTACTAGTGTGTGTCACATCTCTCTAGAAAACTGATAATGTGCATTATATTGGCTACACAATTGTAACATACAAATTATATCACTTTTATTGTAAGATTCTCTTACTCAAATAGTATAAATTTTTTCATTCTTTTCTCCAGTTGTTTTCTTCTCTCTTCATCCACCGTTGCAAGTTGTGTATGCTTCATTGTTATCTAGATATTTTGTGTAGGTATATCAAAAATATACATGGTATTAGAGACCATAGGACGGTAGAAAGGATCATCACTAGCATTCTTTTGCAGGTACCGAAGATAGAACAAAACAACATGAGAGATATAATTTCTTGCATCCACAATTCTAACACCATATAACTACTTCAAATGGAAGACAATAATTATACACCATATCAATGGTAGAGGCTTGTATCATATATCCATGGCCACATAAACAAAACCCACCTTGGTAGTAGAAAAATTCAACTACTTCAACTGCATGGACGAGGCTCGTGGTATCCTATGATGTTTATTTCTCTCGACCTATATTTTCACATTGATGCATGCAGGACACCAAATGAGATCTGGACCACCTTATCCAGTCCCTTTGGCAAGGTCGATGAAATGAGGGGCCATTTTCTCGAAGTAGAACTGAAATCCTTGGATCTGAAGAACTTTGAAAATGTCCAATTTTTCTTCACCAAATTTAAATCTCTCCTTTGTGAATCAATAGACTATGGTATTGAAAAATCCAAACAAAAAAAAAACTAGTTCGTGCTATCATGGAAAAAATTGGACCATAATATAGTGTATTTGTCTCCACATTTCATTCTAATAGATTCAATGCAAGACCACGTTGGACCATTCCTTCATTGTCACAATTCATTGAGGCTTTGACATAGGAGAAGGATAAGCTCATTTAGATGGGCATAATAAAACTCCCCAAGGCACATTCAGTTGTTATGCATGATGGAAGAAGATTTCAAAATACTAAATCAAAACCAAAAGGAAAAGGAAAGGAAGATGCATAGAAAAATAAGGAAGGGTACTCCAAACCCTTCAATGATTCCTCAGGTTCCAAAGGTGGAAAAAGAAACAAAGGGAAGAAATGTGATTATTGAAATTGCAGGAACCATTCAGAATATGCATGCATGAAGAAGGAAATAGATCTTATGGTGCAAATGATTCAAAATAAGAATATCAGCGACTTCATTCTTGAGGTTGCCAAGAAGAATTTGGAAGATCAAGCACCTAAGAAAGGTAATCCTAATGAATTAGTATCTATTCATTCTTCTCCTGACACAATGATTGTATATTTGACTGCTTCCCATCCCATGAAAACCATATAGGCTATTCTATCTTTTGTAACTGCATGCACAGGGCCCCTTATCCTCATGGGGGATGACTCTCTAGTCGAGGTAATAAAGAAAGGTAGAGTGGAACTAGATCATGGAATATTTGAGAACATCCTACATGTTCCTCAACTTTCTGTGAATCTCTCTAGATGTATTATATTACACGCTAAATCTTAGGAAAAAGGTGGAGTTCACACCAGACTGTGTGTCAATTTTCAACATGCAAGAAAACTCCAAGATCACTTTCAGGGAGGTAAATCATCAATCTCCATTATACAATTTCACTAAGTTTATTGAAATTGATTCCTATGTACTAGTTATGCATGTTGATGGTATTAGTATATTATCGCACGAGAAATTTGGTCACCTGAACTTAAAGTACATGAAAGAAAGAAGGAGACAGTCATCAGGTTACCTGATATCCACTTTTTTGAAGGGAGTTTTTAAGGATGTGTCCTTAGAAATCATCCTCAATATAAGTTCGATCAGGCGAAGGCTCAAAATGCCTCTTCTCCATTGGATATGATTCATAGTGATGCCTCCTCTCCACATCCATCCATCAACAAGGAAAGGTGTGTGCTTGCATTTTTCGATGATTACTCATGCTATAACTAAATATGTTTTATCATATAGAAGTCTGAAGTCTTTGATCATCTCAAAGAGTTCAAAGAAAATTTTGAGACTCAATTAGGGAGAAATATCAAATCCCTCTATGGAGATAATGGGGGGTAGTATGTAAAAAAATATGTTCAAAATATTTTTCTTGAGGTTTTGGAACATTTCCAACACATGGTACCATATAATCCATAGCAGAATGGGGTTTCTAAGTGGAAAAATAGATCTCTCAAAGATATGGCTAGTTGGATGCTACATGCAAAGACACTTCCTCCCAAGATTTGGGCTGAGGCACTTAACTATGCCAATTACATTCAGAACATATGTCTTCACAGACATGTTAAGGATATGACTCCTTTTGAGGCTTGAATTGGAAATAAAAAGGAATTAAACCACTTTTGTATCTTTGGATCACATGGATGGGCCTGCATTCCCTCTTAAAAGAGGAAAGAATTATATCCACAGATCCACCCATGTATATTAGTAGATTTTCCCGATGGTTTGAAGGGATATAGATTACTTGATCCCTTTACGGACCAATTCATAATTGAGTGTAGTGTATCATTCAAGGAAATTCCTTCACATGCTCCACATGAACCACATGTAGAGGATTTTGTACTTCCACCAGTTGTGGATAATATTTCCACGCATTTAGATCAAACCATAGATCTTAGTTTTGATATAGAGTCATAGGATTCAGAGGATATTGATGCACATTTGGAGATTTCATATGCAGATTCATTACATGTAGATGAAGTGGAAAACCATATTCCCAAGTGGGAACAATCCACACTTTATGATGTAGGAAACATTGTTGGGGATCCAACGGATTCAAGGAGGATCATATATTAGTTTTATGATCCTCCTCATGCACTCACTGCCAATGAACCCATGATGCATTTTCACTATTATATGGTTCAGTATTCAGATCTGAAAACCTACAAAGAGGTTGCAGGGAACCGCTTTTGGGAAGGAGCCATGAATGACGGGTATATCTCTCTCCTCGAGAATCAAACTAGGGATTTATTTATGCTTCCTTCAAAAACAAAGCTTTTCATATGAATATGGGTGTACAGGACTAAAAATATAGTGGATGGACATGTGATAAATCTAAATGAAATATTTTTTACCAAGGGATTTTACCAAATCCATGGGATCGACTATGATCGAACATATGCTCCAGTAGAAAAGTTGGATTCTATCAAGTTTTCCCTTTCCATTGGAGAAACAAGGGTATGGGAAGTACAACATATGGACGTGAAGAATGATTTTCTTCACCCATATATATTAGAGGATATTTATATGGAGCAACCACATGGATTCATACACAAATCAACTTTAGTGTGTCGACTAAAAAATTCGATCTATGGTCTCAAGAAGGCACCTAGAGCATGGTAATCAAACATGGAATCTTACTTTCTCTATAATAATTTCTTCAAATGAAAATCCGATCCCAATGTCTACATGTCTAGGACCACTAACTCACTTTTGATGCTATTCCTATATGTGGATGATATTTTTATCATCAATAACTCAATTACAACGATTTTTGTGGTCAAGGGAATTATTCATGACATGTTTTCGTTGATGGAGATGGTTCCACTCCATTTATTTCTTTGTATCTAGATCAACCAATATTCTATATACATCAATATATATTAGGCTAAGTATGCTCTAGATCTCATGGAGAGATTCCACATGACAGATTGCATGTCTGCACCTAATCCCTTCTTACTTGGGGTTAGAATTTATGATGGTCAGGGTACACCAGTGGTGGAAAACTTTTTCCATAGACAGCTTGTTGGGAGCCTTATTTATCTCACTCAGATTTGACAATATCTATCATTTACATTAGGGGTAATCCCTAGGTACATAGACGAGACGCATGAGTTAAACTAGACAAATTCCATGTGCATCCTTAGACATGTTCAAGGAACCATCATTTATGGGATCCAATATGCATTATGTTTCAATTTGGATCCCATAGGATTCATTGATTCTGATTGGAATAAAAATGGAATAGATCGCAAGCCCACCTTTGGCTACATATTGAGTTTGGGATCTAGCCCAATCTGTTGGTCGAGCAAAAAGAAGTCAACTATTTCTCTATCTCGAATAGAGGTTGATTAAAAGGAAGAATTAAATGTCACCATTTAGTCACTATTGCTACAAAATGTCCTAACCGATATTTGCATTCAATTCCACCATTCGAATATGATATGGTGTGACAACCAAAGTACACTCAAATTATATCGAGATATAGTACAGAGACAACATAAAAAACATATCGAGATCCATATGCATTTTATCAAGAAGATATTTCATGATAGGGTCATCGATTTGTATTACTTCCATTCTCTTGCGTATACGGCTGACATGTTCACCAAGACTTTCGTTGAGAAAAATTTCTATAGTTTTCGTGATCTTTTTGGAGTGAAGGACAAAGTTTCCTAGCAATTGTCTTTCTCTTCTTTTGATACGATGTATTTTGATGGGGGGGGGTTTTCCCAATATTTTTTCCCTCTTTCCTCATTTTATTTCAGTTTTCATTAGTTTCATTGTTCATGGGTACCTAACATGGAGTTTGTTGTCGGGACCCATTCATTATGTATACTCCCTAGTAGTGTTCGGGGGGGTATGTTGGAGATATTAGACACACATAGGATTTTCATTTCATTGTATTTTCATAAGTCTATTTTTCTAGTCGAGGGTCCCTTAATATGAGATATTATCCCCTCACTTACAATATTCTCCCCTAGACAAGGGTGCCAAAAACCCTCCAGTAAATCCTCGATTACCTTTCAACTATGCTAGTTGAGTGAAGTGTTACATGTTAACCTTAGATTTATTACCAAGTGTTGCATGCTAACTTAAGTATGATCACCATGAATGTGCACTTTCATTGATATCATCAACAATAAATGAAATTCCTCATGTGTGAGTGATCTCCTCCTCATTTCCCTCTAGTTTAGCTAGTTAACTGACAACTTCATCCCCAGTTAACAAGGACTAGGTGGATTTTGACTCTAGTTATTTCCAGTGTGTGTCACATATCTCTAGAATGCACCTAATGTGCATTATATTGGTTACTATAGTGATTTATTTGTGTCATAAAAAGTATATCTCTTGTATTTTAACATTATCATACTCAGATAATAGAAATCATTTCATTATTTTCTCCAATTTTTTTCTTCTCTCTTCATCCACCATTGCAAGCTGTGTATTCTTTATTGTTAGCTAGATATTCTATGGGCGTATCTCAACAACTCTACAGTAGATAAGGTATTTTGTAGTTGATTTCTATCTGTTTATTCAAACACATTGTAGTTTACTTCCATATTCCTAACAAGTAAGAACCAATTTTAGTTTATTCATATTTTCTTCTAGTCATAAGATTCTTGTCTTTGTTTACATTAGAGTTTAGTTTCTCATTGTATTCATTATAATGTCTTCAAAATTATTTTATGTTCTTGAGTTAGTGGGTCCTGACTATTTTCCATGGAAGATAAATATTATTAATATTCTCACGAGTGAAAATCTATGGAACTTAGCTAATGGTGAACATAAGAAAACTATTGATGCTAAAGACTTTGTTATGTGAGAAGAATGATGTGATCAAGAAAGAGGATTCATTGTTCAAATGGTTTCAGACAATTTGTAGGTACATATTGAGGTTCAAGATAACCTAGTTGAGGTATGGAAAAAACTATCTACTTTATTTGAAAATTTTGATGATGTATATGCTTAATACCTTGAAAAGAAAATCCAAGAGCTAGATCCTAAATATTTTTAAAGGATAGAATAATTTATTCCTGAAATGAAAACCGTAAATAAAAAATTAAAAAATTGTGGAAAAGAATACAAGAAAACTTATATAGTCTTAGTAATTCTTGTGACATTATGTCGTGGATATTGAGACGAATATTGAGTCTCCCAAACGTCATTTAATGTGACATGGCACGTGAGACGAACCTAGATTAACATCACAAGAGAGATGATACTAGGGAAGTTGTCAGACATCGTCGAAAGAGCGACAAAGTAGGGAAATAGTCACAAATGAGACAAAGTAGGGAAATCATCGCAAATGAGACAATGTAGAGCTATCATCGCAATCGCGACAATAAAGAGAGATCGTCATACACTCGAAAATATAGGCAAAGTAAGGAAAAGTTTGCAATGAATCATCTTTCGAAGCAGTCGTCGCATGAGTGATGGAAAGAGGGTATGTTGCAACAAAATTGCTATACAATTTTCATGATTTGTATGGAAAGTTCGTCGCAAGATTTGTACAGGTCATTGCGATTGTGACAAAAACATGGTATATTGCAATGAAATTGCTATACAATTTTTGTGATTTGTATAGCAAGTTCATCACAAGATTTGTAAGGGTTGTCGCAAGTGCGACGAAAATAGGGTATATTGTGAGAAAATTGCTATACAATTTTCGTGATTTGTATGACAAGTTTGTTGCAAGATTTGTAAGGTTCGTCGCAAGTGCGATGAAAATAGGGTATATTTCTATGCAATTTTTCATGATTTGTATAGCAAGTGCATTGCAATATTTCTATGGTGCGTCGAAATTGTGACGACAATAATTTATTTAAAAAAAAAAAAAATTACTTCTGAGCAAAAAAAATAAAAATAATTTTTGAGCCAATTATAGAAGGTGTTGTGATTTCACACTAAAGAGGTCATCCAAGTAAAGTTGTTTTATAAATACAAACCATCTGCATATATTCAATTTGGTAGGGGGCCCTTTCGTTTTTCTTACAAAAGAAGAATAAGAGGGTTATTGTGGCCACAATAGTTGGTTGGTTGGTTGAGTCAGTTGACATACCCGACTGTTCAAACTAACTATCTTCTAGATAGGGAAGCCTGGGGAAATAGATAGGTAAGCCACCCACTATCACCTTAGTTCCCTTGTGTCTACATTTCTAGGCCATGGTTTCTAACATAAGGAGGGTTTTCCTAGGGGGATAATACTAAGTCCTATCATTGCATTTCTAGACATGTGAGGACAAGGACTTTGTTTTACTTGGGTTGACTTCTCTAAACTGATGCTTCAAAAAAGGTAAGAGAAGAAAATTCTCAATGAATGCTTGGAAGGAAAACACTTAATTTATTCAACACAACACAACAATGCACCATTACTCATAATTAGTGATAAAGAAATATACAATGTTCAAGGTGAAACTTTCTAAGTAAAAAGTATATATTCATTCACAAGATAGTGGTCATTTAGCAAATTTCATATGTGCAAGAAGTGAAGCATGAAAAAGTACTTATGAAACATTTAAGCATGAAATTGGGTTGTTATGGTAGCAATGAAATAGAGCATCATTGTAAAAATTTCATAACCAATATAAGTTTGCATCCATTCAATAAGTATATTCCATGAAACACATAAAGTGTCACTATTATAAAGAGAGAATAAGGCAACGAGCTCAATGTAATAACTTTATAAGAAATACAATGATACAATATTATCAAATTTCATTATTATATGTCAAGGCACAAAAATTATATCATTAACCAAACTTATCATTCATTCATCAACACTCATAAATTAATTTGTTTCTCATCATACAATATAGATAAATTCTTTGGAACCATGATTGTAGCATGAATCGACCCTCTCAACTAGAAAACAATATAAATGTTGCACTGTTTGGGTAGATTGTTTGGGGTGGTTAGGGTAGGAATGTATCGTGGTCAACCAACTAATCCAAAAGACATGCAAACACCACAACAAAATATGGTTAACAAACCTTCATACAATAATGAAAGGAGGAAATGATTGGACTAATTACAAGGTCCTTTGGAATTCCTTAACATATTTTGGCTTCTTTGGGATGTGGAAAACAATGTGTCATAAAAACATTGCAAGACATCAACACTTTAATCGCCATTGAAAGTGGAATACTTCTACAGTTTTATGACATTCTTGGATAGAGTTTTGGATAACACGTAGGAGGTAATGTCAAGGCTTGAAACTAGGTAATTTATCTCTCTTCAAATTCATTTGGACACCTATGGAAATTAATATAATGAAATCCTTGAAACATTGGAAAAATACGAGGGTTACAAACAGCCCTACACATCAATAAATCTCTACAGAAAAATGAATACTAGAAAAATCCCAGAACAACAATAAAGAACATGCAACGATTTCACTTTGAATGAGGTTGTTGGACCTTCCAATACATCCAATGATAGTTTATAATAACCTTTAACAACACTCCTTCAAAATGTTGCAATAAAATTTATTTTCAACCCTAGTTATGTTGTATTGATTTCAACCATTCTAAGCAAAGTATGCATTAGGGAATCCATAAAAGTGATCAATTTCTACTTAAATTAAAAATAATTTTCAAACCCTCTTGTGATCAACATACATATGTTTCTTTGAGAACTAGTTGCATGATTTGCACTAATATAAGTCAATGAGGCTCAATGCAATCTAGATTGAGGATAACACATTATGAAAACATTTTCTAGTACTATCAAGGTGAACTGAAAGGTTGGCCAAGAAAAATGATAGAGCCATCAGACGTCATATCTTGATGCATGAACAATAACTTCAATGCTCAAAGGGGTAAGGTTAGATACCTTACCTTGAGAACCCTCCCAAGTGGAGCATTTCACCCTTAATTCTTTGGCCTTCTAACAACCTTTTTATTCCAAAAAAGCCTTTAAAAGTGCTTATATAAACCTTGAAAATGACTAAACATTAACAAAGAAAAGAAATAGATTCTCAAACAAATATTAAGCCAAGTTTCTCATTAATATCCAATGGTTTTAAATGAGGGAGGGCTCTTCCTTTTATAGGTGAAGAGCCTCCTCAAATACAATACAACATAATGTCCTATCTCAATACTATGAGGTCAAAACCATTAACCCAGTCAAAACCATGGGAAAATACAAAAAGTCTTCTAACAAATCCCTTTAAACCCTCCAAGAGCCAAATGACCCTAAAGAATGGTCCAAATATAATAATAAATTCCACAAGTGTGGGCTAGAGGGAGAGAATAAATTAGGTGCATTCCTCAATAAAGGTGAAATTTTCCCATGAGAGGGTGAACGATTGAGTCAACATTGTCCAAATACTCCCAAAGATCCTCCAACCAACTCCCTCAAATGATGGAAAGGTCCAAGTATGGAATAACTAAATCAATAAGATGACATTACCTCTCACATGTGTGAGTCATCCAAGTAAAAAAGTCAATATAAATGGCATATGTGGCCTCCTCGAGGTGGGTGCTTCTCAAGTATATAAAAATAAATCATGCCACATCATCACAAGGTCCAAATAACAACCTATAACCACCTCCATAGTTTGTAACCAACTCCTCCAATGCATTAATAACTCCCATGTATGTTCCAAGGAGAGATAAATAATGCATAAGTGTGAATGAAACATCCAATTGATGATGGAGAATGAATTTGAGTGGTCCATGTGGCATGTGTGGTGACATGGCATCCCTCTGATGGATCGATGCACTATCATGGATCCCAATGCGGTGACATGAATTCCAAGGAAAATGGTATGGATCCGAATGTATGTAGATATTATCATATATGAGTACATGGGTCCCAATGTAGAATCATGGATCCCAATGCAATTTCATGGATCTTGAGGCATAATACATGTATCCCAATGCACAATATCCACTTGAAGTGATGGGTCTAGCCCATTAGCAAGCCATTAATTGGTGGCACCTGGTGACATATTTTAGCACAACATAAAAAAGGGGGTTGGTTTTAATATTTTCCTAAGTCTTACCAAGGGGAACAATATTGACCCTTATACATGCATCAAGTCCTAAGACAACACATATTTCCTAAGCACCTAGGTGAAAGATAGGAAAAAATAATTAATAATGATGAAAGGGAATGGTGAATGAGTTCATGTGATGACCCTCAACATCTTAGACATGCACAGGTCTTATCAATCATTTATTTAATCATCCACCTTTATTTAGCTATGATATTTACATATAATATCCTTCTAGAGATAGCTTAACATTGAGTTACCATCCTTAACATTATTTCTTACTACCCCTTTAAGAATTGTTTTTTTAATAATTGTTTTATCTAACAAGTTCCTTTTATTTAGATATTCATAGACAAACTAGAGACTAGGGGCATTGGCCTCATAGTGAGGGAGCATTGCTAAAGATTTATATTTTGATTTTGAATTTATCTCTTCACCTCTTTTCCTCATTGGATTATTAACTTAGGTTTTATCAATTTGACCTTTCCTTTTGACCTTTGAGAAATCATACATGACCTACATGAATTTTTTTATATGGATGGAATGAATAACACTCGGGAGTTGAAAAATGATTATCATGGTTAGGATATGGATAATGATATCTATCCTAAGAACCCAATGGTATAGGTTAATCCAAGAGATGATACACTTATAACATAAAAAATGTTCCCCAAGGTACTACAAGGAAAGTCATAAAACCATGTAATGTTATGAAATGCTACTAGGCAATCATTAGGTGTTTACCACTTTATGATGAGATAATTGTTGGTCACTATAATTGCTTATTTAACTAAACAATCAAGTGCTACATAAATTGTCAACCCAGGGAAGTCTGTTTATTTCAAAGGTAATCACACACTGTATATGCTCAATCTCAAAAGCAATCTAGAGTTGTAGTAAAGAATACATTAATCACACCTTTCCTTGAATAAACTGAAGTTCTAACTTGAATTACAGGAAAGCAACCTACCTATTGCAGAGTTCAAAGTTTAAAGAAATGATTATCCAAAGAATCTTGGATTTCATTAAGAAATAACAACCTAGGAAATAAATCCTTCAAACCACTGCAAAAGGAAAAACCAACTATCTTGTAACAGAGAACAGGACCTTATTCCCCAAGCAGGAATCTTCAGCACTTGTTTCCGATCATCACACTTTCATGAACTCATTGCTAATTAAAATGATTGACACACACTGAAGACTAACTACCTCCTAACAGAGAACATGACCCTATTCCCCAAGAAGGAATCTTCAACACCTGTTTCTGATTATCACACTTTCATGAACTCATTGATAATTGAAATGATTGACACACACTAGAGACTAACTATCTCTTAACAGAGAACATGACCCTATTCCCCAAGCAGGAATCTTTAGGACCTGTCCCTTATTATCACGCTTTCATAAATTCACCAAACAAGATTGCTAACTAGAATTATTATCAGTTACCCAAGCATGAATTATATGAAAACAATGTAACAACTAGTAAAGCAGAGTTTCAGCAAGACAAAGTTTAGTAAAGTAGTGTTTCAGCAAAATAGAGTTCAATAAAGTAGTGTTTCAGCAAAACAGAATTTAATCACGGCATGAACAGAAATAACACTAACACACGACAAAGTTAATGGGTGAATCTTGTGAAGAAGGTGGGCCCTCCCTTCTCACAAGATTCCCCTGAAACGAAAGGAACTAGAGAGAAATGATCAGAACAATCTTTTATTCATCTGTCAACTGTATCATATTACAATGTCTGAAATAAAACACGTCCTTCTCTGTAAATCCTTTCTTAGACAAGAAGAAGGTCCTCTCTAATGATGATTTCCTCTTATTTAAAGAGGAGAATCCCCTCGATACAATTTGATCATCAAATTACATGTGTACATCTGAATCCTATTCTTAGTCAGATCAAATCTCTATACTGGAGCAGGATATCCTGGTCTCCCTTAACAAAATGATATTACAATAGTTGAAAAGGTGCTGAGTGAGGTGTTATTGTTGCGGCTGGAGTAACAGATTCCTTATTTAACTTCTTGTTACTACTGTTGTATGTTGTTTTAGCATCGCAAATCGCGGGCTATTTCAGCAACATGATTTGCGTTCTGACTGTTTCAGCAACATGGTCTTACGCAACAACAATGGTTAATTCTGGCTCAAGGTGCGACTGTTGTGTTCAATGTAATATCTTTGGAATTGTTGTTTCATCGTAGATCACAGAGAGTGTAACAGCTTCTGTGTGAGTTGTTGTTTCAACATCGTAGACCATAGAGAGTGTAATAGCTTCTTCCTGTGTGAGTTCTTGTTTTAGCATCGTAGACCACAAAGAGTGTAATAGGAGTTGTTGTTTCAACATCGTAGACCACAGACTGTTTCAGCCACGAGGTTTGCGTTATTTGACTGTTTCAACAACGGACCTTTAAACAACAATGCTAATCTGCAATTCGAACTGTTTTAGCACTTATATATTTCTGATCAATGGTTAAGTACGAGAGTAATGTAAAATTATATGCAAAACAGATTAAACATATAGTAAAGAGAAGAGACGTTTTATACCTTTGGAGAGATAGGGTAAGGTGATAATATAAGTTTAAATGTGAGTGAAAAAAGGGTGTAATGGTAGAAAAAGGTGTGATCAAAAAGGTACATTGTAGGGTCCTAACATCCCGTCCAACTTAAAATGTTGCATGTCCTCAGGCAACTTCAATCTGAATCAGAATCTGGATACTGACTCTGGGCGTGCAAGTTACTTAAACAGTAGCTGTGGAAAGTGTTGTCTATTGCAGCTCTGAATCCTTGAACGCATTGTAGCATTTGCCAAGATGTTGTTTCTGCCTTCTTGGGCAACTTATAATGAACTTGATATTTCTCTACTGGCATCCACAGGATAGGAAAATGAAACTGATAGCCTATCCAGCTTTCAACACATTGTTGAACACACTTGATGTAGATAGGTACCATGGATATTGCTATCTCAAGATTAGTGGGGCTAAAGGGATTGTGTTCTTGTCTTATCTCAGTAGATTGTTGCCAAAACATGTTATTTTCTTGTAGGGCAACAATCTCTCTGGACTTAATGAACTATTGACAATCCTGAAGCACTGTTGTCTGTAGTTGCTAAATGTGTTGAGTCATCCCTAGTTTCTTCAAAAACTGATAATACTCTGTAACAAAGGTGGCAACATTTTGTGGTTCTGGCCTTATCCAGAGAAGGCGGTTATCCTTGTTATGCCTGGCACCTAGGAAGTCATCTTTCCATGTAATCCGATTTTTAAGGAAGGAGGTGTGTGCCCGAATATGGATGTCACCTACAAGAGGGTTAAGGTTAAGATGTTGATTCTCAGGGATGGCCTCATTATGAAAATATACCTCATAGAGGAGGTGTTGATCCATAGCAGAGGCTTCTGCAAAGGTTTTAACAAAATCTGTTGGATTTAACACTGCATGGGGTCTGCCTTCTTTGATTGATTTGATCTGAAACCATGTAAGTCATTCCATGAGGAACATAGAGTAATTCCAAGATGGTTTCCTTGCAACCAACATCTTTTGTGCCAAGTCAAATAACAGGATCAGTTTGCGTTTTAGCTCTTTATTATGTTTCTTATAGGCACAGGATTCCTGGCGTGTTTGCTCCAAAGATTCCCAATTTGAATAGATATGGTTTATCCAGATTAGTCTGTATTCCTGCAGGCTTTTGGCCTGTGTAACAACATACTTTTTTTTCCATTTGTCTATTATTGCCTACTCATCCCATGGCTGAGTTTGTATTTCAGCGTTGCAAATGGTAGGCTGAGGTAGGGTTTGAGTGGCTTGTTCCACAAAGGTGTGGGTATTGATCTTTCTAGGTGGGGCAGATTCATCAATAGGCAATTTTTGTACAACTTTATTAACAAAAGCAAGGGCTTCAGATTTGACATTTGTTGTAGGCCAGGGTTCAGTCTTAATTTTGGAAGGTCCTGCTAGTTATTTTGTAACAACAAGGTTTTCTTCTTTGACTGCAAAATTCGTAGGTGCAGGGGAAGCTCCTGGCATTGGAATTTGAATTACTTTGTAGCCTGCTTGATAATAGATGTCTCCACATTGACTGCACATATACTCTCTACAGGGATTCTCTGTTGTATTTTTCTCTGTCATGGTTGCTATGCGAGCTAGGGTGTACAATTTAAGTTCCTTCTCGTAGGCTTCCTTTTCCATGGCTAGCTCTTGCTTCCAGGCTTCCAGTTCAGACCTTAGGAACTCATTTTCTTGTAATACAGAGGCCATTGTTGGTTCTGATTGAGGGGTGACTAGTTGTTGTGTTTCAGTCATAGTCGCACTAGCTGGTTCTTTTGGAGCATCTACAGGATCGACAACTGATTCTTGTATTTTAGCTTCTTGATGTAGAGAGAGTAATGTTGCAGCACCCTGAGCATATGATTCATGTGTCTCGGTAACAATATCAACAGCTGGTTCTTTTGTTTCATCTGTAGTTGGTTCTTGTGTGACAGTTATAGCTGGTTCTTGTGTTTCAGCTACTGAATGAGTAGTTGGTTCTTGTGTTTCAGCTACTAAATGGGTAGCTAGTTCTTGTGTTTCAACTACTGGATGAGTAGTTGGTTCTTGTGTTTCAACTACTTGATGAGTAGTTGGTTCTTGTGTTTCAAATACTTGATTTGAAATGGATGATGTCGCAACACACTGGGCTGCTGGTTCTTGTGTTTCAGTTCCCATGGGTGGAATAGGTAAAGATTCCAGAATTTGGGAGGTTGGAGGTGCACGGGGTTTTAACTGGATGGGTTGGGAATTTAGGGAAATGGCAGTAGTGGTTTCCCTTGTTGAGGCCCTTGTTCATTTTCTTTGTAAAAAGGGTAGAAAGAAAGGAATTTTCTTTCGTTTGCATGGGGGCTTTTCCTCAACGATGGGACAGGGAGAATTGTCTGGTTCAAAATCATCACTAAGGATATGAACGGTGGGAGTGGATGATTCTAGTAAAATGTGGGGTGGGCTTGGTATGGTAGGGGGGTTAATTGGATTGATTGGGTCTGTAGGCGGACTGTTAGGTACTTCCGGAGGGTCTGGAGCGTTTTGTGGAAGTTGTTCCTGAATATTTTTAGGAATTTCAACAGCTTCTTGGGGTTCTATGGGTGGGTTGTTTAGTGGAGGGTTTTGTTGGGAAAAACCCTTTTGGATAATAAGTTGAGCGAGACGATGATGGGTGAGGGAAATGGAATGATTTTTAGCCTTTTTACAGTAGTGCAACATATTTTTAAGACATCCGAGCAGATAATAAGGAATGTTTACCAATCTACCATGCCGTAAATGAGATAACAGGACAAAATCATACTGGTAGACTACCTAGTATCGGTCGTCACAAGTAAGGTAGTGCTTGACAAACTTTGCAATTTTTGGCCATGGATGAAGCAATGAGCTGAGTCGAACACCCCAACCTTTAGGCTCAATTTGTTCCCCTAGCAAGAGGAAATCCTGTTGGGCATTAAGAATGATATGTTTGCGGCTGAACCAACGAATGCCATTGGTAGGGAGACCTGAAACTTGCGCTATATCCTCTTCTGTAACTGGAATCCGAACCCCTTGAACAATGGAATGATATTCCTGGCGATTTTGAGCGAATTGAAGAACCTGTTGTTGATCGAATCCCTGTAGCCTCTGAAAATAACCCAACCATCCTGCCTGCAGAAAAATTTGATAAACTTTTGGATGTAGTTCTAACAGGGCTATTGTGGCGGGTTCATGCTGTATAACAGGGCCTCCCATAGCTAACCGCTCAGTAAAATGCACCGACAGAGAGTCGAGTAACCGCTTCTGTGCAAAGTGAGTTTTCTGAATGAAGGCATGCAAATGATAGTGAAACAACGAAAGGATGGTGAAGAAAAAGAATGACGGTGGTTGATTTGTGTGAAATGATGGGATAAGATTTCCATATTCCCCCCCCCCTCAAGTACGACTGACATAATGATTTTACATGAGTGGTAATAATGAGTTGGAATCTTCGCATTAACTATAGTTCAATTGTATTTACATATAAAATTTACATACCTCATCTTTACCTTTTGATTCATACTTCAAACAAAATATAGTGTCTGTCCATAATAATTATGTAGTAGCCATGGTGGATACTTTTGATTTGTTAGAGAATTTGTATCAAGGATTTGTTTAGTCGAAGGACAATACGTAGTATGAGAGCGAAAAAGCTTATTAACAGAGAATGTTGAAAAGTTGGTGTTTCAGCCATAGGGAAAGAACAGAGAAATGTTTGTTGGAAGGTGATGTTGCAGAATACTGCTGAGGAAGTGGTGTTTCAGCCATAGAAAGAAGGGCGAAACAATTGTTGAACGGTGGTGTCTCGGCAATGGAGAAATGTGAAAAATTGCGGAACAGTGGTGTTTCGGCAACGGGAAAATGTGAAGAATTGAGGAACAGTGGTGTTTCGGCAATGAGAAAATGTGAAGAATTGCGGAACAATGGTGTTTCAGCAATGGGGAAAATGTGGAAAATTGTTGAACAGTGGTGTTTCAGCAATGGGGGAAAATGTGAAAAAATTTGAACAGTGGTGTTTCAGCAATGGGGAAAATGTGGAAAATTGTTGAACAATGGTGTTTCAGCAATGGGGGAAAATCTGAAAAATTGTTGAATATGGTGTTTCAACAATGGGAAAAATGTGGAAAATTGTTGAACAGTGGTGTTTCAGCAATGTGGAAAAGGCAAAAAGTTGTTGAATAGTGGTGTTTCAGCAATGGGGAAGCTTGGCTCTTCTTGAAGTAAGATCGTCCTTTCTTAGTAGGCCTTTGCTTTGATCGAGAATCTGCAAAAAACAATTGTAACATGCTATTTCCTGACAGGGATTATTAGTAAACAAAATCTACTCTAATACTAAAGAAATTAAATTAAAAAGAATTAATTGCAATGAGGGGTAGGAGCCCCCTCTAAAAAGAGGTAATGAGAGTCTGCCACACATGTGGCCTTAAAATCTTCCTTGGAAATGGGGCGCTGGTACAGACGGAGCCGATGACCATTTACAAGTAACGGTGTTTTAGAGTCATCGAATGTGAGGAGCCTTACTGTTCCATTGGGGAAAACAATGTCTACTTCATAAGGTCCAAGCCATCTTGTATGTAGTTTCCGTTGAAATTCTTTAAACCGAGAGTCATATAGTAGGGCCCAATTACCTTTTTGGAACTGCTTATGCTTGATAGTTTTGTCATGCCATTTTGATCTTTGTTGTGGAATCATAGTTGTCTGATGAATGGCATCTAGTCATTTTTCATCCAATTCATTAAGTTGTTGCAACCTGGTTGTCTGTGCATCAGTCAAATCAAGGTTGACAACTAAAGCAGTCCTTAAGGTTTTGATTTCAAATTTCACAGGAAAGACGACACTTTTTCCATAAACTAATTCATAGGGAGAGAATCCTATAGTATTTCTCCAGGTAGTTCTATAGGCCCATAATGCTTCAGGGAGTCCGCGAGACCAATCCTTTCTGTTTTCCTTCACTGTTTTTGTGAGAATGGCTTCTATTACTTTATTTGTGCTTTCCACCTGTCCATTGGCTTGGGGGTGGTATGCAGGGATGATTTTAAGGATGGATTTTTTTTTTTAAAATATAAAAACCTTGGCGAATCTTAATAATCCTTCATATGCCAACTATAAATGTTTGGCAATATTTTTGTAAAAATATTCAAATTTATAAGGATTTTATATATTTTTTATAAAATTTTGGCGATTTTTAAGGTAAAATAATTTTATCCTATAGAATTTGGGCGAATCATTTTTAAAATAGAGAATCTCAATTTTTGAAAAACCATGGAAAATTAGCCCATGAACGAAATTTAGCCCCTAAAATCATCCATGGTGGTATGTTGTAGTCATTCTATGCTGAATATGATATTTTTTAAGGGTGGCTTTAAAACCATGAGAAGTGAAAGGAGGTCCTCCATCTGTAACTAATTCTCTCGGCACTCCAAATCTGATCAATATGTCTTCAAATAGGAAATCTAGAACTACTTCTTCAGTTTCTCTATGGAGTGCTTTAGCTTCCACCCATTTAGTCATATAATCTGTGCAGACCACTATGTAAACTTTTTGATTGGATGGGGGGTTAATGGGTCCTACAAAGTCTAAGGCCCATCTTTTGAATGGTTCAAGAACTATCTGGGGGTTTAATGGCATTTCATCTCTATGATTTGGTTGGCACATTCTTTGACAGCTATCACAGGCCCGAACATATTTCTTTGCATCTTTAAAGAGTGAGGGTCAATAATACCCCATCCTGAGAATTTTATGTGTTGTTATCTTATCAACAAAATTCCCTCCACAAGGGCCATCATGACAAGCTTTTATTAGATCATAAACCACATATTCTCTAATGCACCTTCGGATTTCTTGATCAAGTCCTGTGTGGAAAAGACACCCACTTATCCAACTATACCGAGAACTTTGTTGAATGATTCTTCTTTTCTCCCAGTGGGATAGGTGTGGTGGTAACTTCCTTGCAACCAAGTAGTTAGCAATGTCTGCATACCAAGGTGAGTGAGCAGATACTGCAAATAGATATTCATCAGGAAAGGAATCATCTACTGGGGTATCATCATCAAGTGTTAACCGAGAAAGTAAATCAACAACTACATTTTCTTTTCCTGGTCTATCTACAATTGTAATATCAAATTCTTGCAATAATAGTAACCATCTAGTGACTCTAGCATTTTTGATAGGTTTGTTCATTAGATATTTGATAGCTGAGTGATCAGTATGTACTAGAGTAGAGTATCCAGTGATGTAATGTCGAAATTTATTAATAGCATAGATAACTGCTAAGAATTCATTTTCGGTAACTGTATAGTTAAGTTTAGTAGGAGTCATATTCTTTCTAATGAAATAAATAGCATAAGGAAGATGATTTTCTTCTTGTCCCAAGACAACTCCTATTGCAGTATCTGAAGCATCAGAGGATATATGAAAGGGAAGTGTCCAATCAGGTCCTCTAAGAATAGG
>SNQJ01S0001656.1:38177-79185 GCA_010110895.2 Picea sitchensis | reverse complement strand
TTGTTGGTGCATTACATAGTCCAAATGGGAGAACTCTATAAGAAAAAGTTCCCCAAGGGCTGGTAAAAGTGGTTTTGTCTTGGTCCTGAGGTGCAATTTTGATCTGATTATACCCACTGAAACCATCTAAAAAGGAGAAAAAAAATTTCCCTGACAAACTGTCTAACACCTGATCAATGAATGGTAATGGAAAGTGATCTTTTTGAGTAGCTTTATTTAAGGCTCTATAGTCCACACATACTCTCCATTTCCCTTTTTTCTTAGGAACTATTACCAATGGGGAAACCCATTCACTGTCTGATATAGGATATATAAACCCTGCATTGAGCAAAAGGAAAGACCAGCTATCTTGTAATAGAGAGCAGGACCCTATTCCCCAAGTAGGAATCTTCAGCACCTATTTCCGATCATCACACTTTCATGAACTCATTGCTAATTAAAATGATTGACACACACTGAAGACTAACTACCTCCTAACAGAGAATAGGACCTTATTCCCCAAGCATGAATCTTCAGCACCTCTTTCTGATTATCACACTTTCATGAACTCATTGATAATTGAAATGATTGACACACACCGGAGACTAACTATCTCTTAACAGAGAACATGACCCTATTCCCCAAGAAGGAATCTTCAGCACCTGTGCCTGATTATCACTCTTTCATAAATTCACCAAAAATGATTGCTAACTAGAATGATTATCAGTTACCCAAGCATGAATTATATGAAAACAATGTAACAACTAGTAAAGAAGAGTTTCAGGAAGACAGAGTTCAATAAAGTAGTGCTTCAGCAAAACAGAGTTCAGTAAAGTAGTGTTTCAACAAAACAGAATTTAATCACGGCATGAACATAAATAACACTAACACACGACAAATCTAATGGGTGAATCTTGTGAAGAAGGTGGGTCCTCCCTTCTCACAAGATTCCCCTGAAACAAAAGGAACTAGAGAGAAATTCTCAGAACAATCTTTTATTCATCTGTCAACTGTATCATATTACAATGTCTGAAATAAAACACGTCCTTCTCTGTAAATCCTTTCTTAGCCAAAAAGAAGGTCCTCTCTAATGATGATTTCCTCTTATTTAAAGAGGATAATCCCCTCGATACAATTTGATAATCAAATTACATGTGTACATCTGAATCCTATTCTTAGTCAGATCAAATCTCTATGCTGGAGTAGGATATCCTGGTCTCCCGTAACAGAATGCTATTACAATAGTTGAAAAGGTGTTGAGTGAGGTGTTTCATTGCGGCTGGAGTAATAGATTCCTTATTTAACTTCTTGTTACTGTTGTTGTATGTTGTTTCAACATTGCAAATAACAGGTTGTTTCAGCAACGAGATTTGCATTTTGACTGTTTCAACAACGTGGTCTTACGCAGCAGCAATGGTTAATTCTGGCTCAAGGTGCGGCTGTTGTGGTCTGTGTAACAGCTTTGGAATTGTTGTTTTATCATAGATCACAGAGAGTGTAGCAGCTTCTGTGTGAGTTGTTGTTTCATCATCGTAGACCACGGAGACTGTAACAACTTCTTCATGTGTGAGTTGTTGTTTCAGCATCGTAGACCACGGAGAGTGTAACAGGAGTTGTTGTTTCAACATCGTAGACCACATACTGTTTCAGCCATGAGGTTTGCGTGCTTTGACTGTTTAAGCAATGGACCTTTAAACAACAATGCTAATATGCAGTTCAAACTGTTTTCGCACTTATATATTTCTGATCAATGATTAAGTACGAGAGTAATGTAAAATTATATGCAAAATAGATTAAACATATATTAAAGAGAAGAGACGTTATATACATTTGGAGAGATAGGGTATGGTGATAATATAAGTTTAAATATGAGTGAAAAAAGGGTGTAATGGTAGGAAAAGGTGTGAGCAAAAAGGTACATCGTAGGGTCCTAACAATAATAAGTTACATCATCGTTTCCAAATAAGTATTGATACATGGAATGCCAAAAGAAGGAAATAGTAACCATGCCATATTGTACAACAATGCATCTATCATCTGAGGAGTTGGCATGAAAGTGAGCTACATCATAGTTGAGCTAGCACGCTCATGTTTTTGGCGGAGATCAAGAATAAATCTATCTAGATCTAGGGAATATGAGAATGACACATCATGCAAGAAACAACTTGAAACCCTTGCTAGCATATAAAAAAATGTGTCACCCCTCATGGGGTAACATCTGGCTCCTACTCCTGGACATGCACTCTGTGTGAGAATATATGAGAACTCCATAATCTCTTTAGACCTGTGACCTACACACCATATAACTTGGAAAATGAAACAAACTTTGGGTTGAATCTACCACCCTAGTTAGAAATAAAAAATACTTGCCACAAATAAAAAAAATTCACCAAATATAAACATGAAAGTAAAGCAGGAAAACACGTGTAAGAAATTATTCTAAGGAAAATCAAATGCAAACACGTGTAAGAAATTATTCTAAGGAAAATCAAATGCATCAATAAAATTAGGCAATGCATGAAAGTAAACACACAAAATAAAGGAAAACATGAATGGAAGGAAAAAAATCATTCTAACTACTTCTCAAAGATCATATGCATGCCTACCCTATTGGATAACTAAGGGATGTGGCTGCTAGGTGAAATACAATATCCAAATCAACCATTCAAGGAGCTTACCAACATATAGAAACCTTTTTTTGTGTTTGGTTATCATCCAAAACACATATACACCAAGCATCAAGTGGGTATCAATAATAATCTAACTCACTCTCAAGTCTTGAACCTAGGTAAGGTAATATCTATGATGTAGAAATCCCAAACTACACCAAGGTTGACTCACCTCTCCACAAAATTTCTCCATCCAAAGGTCAATAGGGACAATGTAAACACAAAACTGGGTCAACCCATTGAATTTTCTTGTAATATCATTAAGGACAAAATATTGTGAAGGAAACCCCAACTATGCAGATGGTTTGGAGTTATGCAACAACTTCACTTGGAGCGATTTTTTATTTTTTTTGAGGGTGTGTTTATCCCACACACCTTATTGAATATATGTGGGGGATAAACTGGGTCTTTTCTCATAGACACAATTCTCCCTTGCACATCAATGAAGCTTTTTTAACGGGACAAATTAGTTGACATACGGTCAAAACTCTCTCATTGTTTCCATTATTGTGCCCTCTAATCGACAAAGTGAATATTTGAATTTATGTCAACATTAGAACAATGAGTGTTTATATCATGAACCTCTATATGGATTAACATGACCGTGAGAATATTAAAGTAGGAAAATATGAAGAAAGTCTTGAAACCTTGAATAACCCTCCAGATATTGTAGACATGAAGATTGATATGATGCACATGTGTGAAAGAGTAAATGTTTTACATCGCCATAATTTCCAAGCCCTCATGTTTAATTCTTAATGTTGTTGAAGAAACAAAATAAATTTCATGGAACTAAAAACATTAAATTGTTGCCAAAATTGTGCCCTCTAATCGACAAAGTGAATATTGGAATTTATGTCAACATTATAACAATGAGTGTTTATATCATGGAACTCTATATGGATTAACATGACCATGAGAGGATTGAATTAGGAAAATACGAAAAAGGTCTTGAAACCTTGAATAATCTTCCACATATAAATTGACAATGGCAATGTGATTTTGTTTTGTTTTTATGTGAGACACAATGAAAAGAAGGCTAATGCTCTGAAAAAATATTATAAAATGTTTGACATGGCCATTTCCAACCCCTCATGTTTAATCCTTAAAAGTTATTATTGCATCTTCCCAAAAATTTCTTTTTGCATGTTGCACCAAGTTTAAATTTTGCACATTGCTTGGAAAAGATACTTGCCACATGTCAAATGTCAAAAGACTTTCAAAGTTGCATATATCATGTCACAAGGTTTTGGAAGATGCATATTGCATATTCAAGTTCTATTTGTTGTCTAGACTCCATAGCCAAAGCACAAGGCACTAAGTCTTGCTTGCATTGTCATGTCTTGAATCAAGGAGTATTGAATCAATATATACCAAGTGTTATAAGAGAAGATGAAATTATCATTAAGTGTATAAAAAAATTACATTCACAGATATATACAAGCCATAGAAATATTCTTATGTATATTATCATATGAAAAAGTACCCATAATGTCAATGCATTATATGCATCATTACATGTTCAACTATATAATGTACATCTAACTGTTTTATAAAATTATTACATGACATCATGAATTTATTTTAGTATTCTTTTGTGCTTTCCAGGTCTGAAGTAATTCATCTATCTCCATGTCTTTGTTTACTGCGTACTCTTCACCATCTGATGTTGTTCCAATCCTTTCACACTGAGTACATCTGGTCTCGTACCCATGGCATGAATGTTGTTGTGAGGGGACATCACCTACAAAAATAAAAAAATATTAAATTTATATGGCCAATTTTTAAATATCATTGAAGTAGTTCATTAATATTAAAAAACAACTCTGCAATGTAATTATTTACCTAGTCCTCTAGTCAGCATTGCTGGAATGGATGTCGGCATGTTCACCTGATCTTCAGTTCAAGGAGGATCAACTATGAAATTCTCTTCCATTGAAACATCAAAATTTATAAGTACATAATTATTAAGTATATGATTAATATATAGACATTTTACCGTCATGGGCCTCAGTCACAGGAACATCTTGGGGCTTCACCTCACTGGGATGGGGCTATTGGGGAGCACCATGATCTTCTGGTTGCGTTTCACTATCAACACTTTATTGTCCAATACTAATGGTTCCATTGATAGTGTTTCTCCCCTGATTAAAACAAAGTAAGACATTAAATTATGGACGATACCAAAAATTTACGTATTTTATAAGTAATGAAAGGTTAATGTGGATTGATTTTTATTTACCTTATCCTGTAAATTGGATCTTGGGGTTTGCCGCATGCTTTTCCTATGATCAACCATGGATTTATAATCGTACTTGTAACCAAGATGGAGGTCTTCCTTCGTGGTTTCAGTTCTGAAGTCGTCACCCTGTATTGCATAAGGGTATGGTTTTTTAATGTTTTTGGCTGCAATTAACTGAAATTTGTAAGGTGATACAAATAATATTCTTAAGATGTTTGGTTACTTACGATTCATGAATGTAACCTCGAGTATCCACCCTGGCCTAGCTTGTGTTTTCCATGTTTGGAAATCCTTGCCTTGGTTTCCTTAGAAGTGTCAGACAACCTATCATCAAAATTTTCAAGTATGTTATATATAACCACACTTTTATTTAGATCTAAAGAAAAATAAAGCTGGTATTGAAATCAAAATATTGTAATTTACCTTGGTGTACCAGTTATTTGTTCTCATGATTTTTTCAAAATCTTCTCTTTTGCATCATCAATGATTGCCTTCCATGCCCTCTTTGGAATTCAGGGAGGACACTCATACCTAGGATTTCCTGCCAAGCTTCATCTATAAATATCCCGTGTATATTTTAAATATTCACCCGTTGCAGAGGTGACAACTTTTTTATTGAACGTGTCTAATCCAAAGAGGCATTCAAGATAATTCATAAGTTCCTTTTTTAGGTTGGAATTCTTGCAATTCCACCTCATGCGTAAGGTTGCCCCAAAAATAAACAAGGCCTTGCTCTCTAGGTTCCTATTCAAAAGGTCGTTTCCTACACACAAAAAGGTATGATCATTAATTTAAAATTAATCATCTAGATGATTTATGTATGAGAAGGAAAATATTAAATGATTAAAATATGAATTAAAACTACCTAGGAGTCTTGATTGTTTTAATGGAAGTCCATTATCGTCGACCAAAAATGTGCATGGAAGGGTCTCCGTGCTAGTCACACATCTATCTCTAAGAAATGTAACCATCTCAACCACATCACCATGAGCCTCATCTCTTCCACCATCTCTAGACTCTGATCAAGGTGTGGATGTCTAGAGGTGCATGTCATGGCTCCTATCTAAATTAGGTGTGGAAGATGGAGAAGTAAATAGTACTCTAGAAGCTATAGGATTGCCCACATCAGAACTTTGTAGCATCTCTGTAGTGCCACTACTACCAACACCAGTCTGAATAGGCTCCAAAAATGTCTTTCTAAAAAATAAAATATTTTTTCGTGAGATAATGTAAAAGTTAAATAACAAAGTATCATAATTGTGTTAAGTTGTCAAATAAGGAGCTTGATCTTTGCTTTTATGTCAGGAGTTTGACCTGGACAATCTAAGAAGCTAGCAAGTTACTTGTTATCTTTAATGATCTTTTTTTTTATTAAGACCATCGGATCAACGGATGAATAAAACCCCTCCTCATCGGAGGAATCATGATCAACATGGCCTGCGGACTACATATAATTTCAACAAAAACATTGTTATTTCAATAAAATTATATAAACAAATAGTAAAAATAACGTAAAATGAAAGTGGAAATTGATAATCATTTACATGTTTTGCGGCTGGCCCTTTTCCACTATCATCCTGCCACATTATAATATAATTAGAACCCCCAAATATTTTAAAAATTGTTACTGATAACAAAAAAACAATGTTAAAGATAATATTTACAACAATGTTAAAGATAATAATAAAATATAATGCAATAATTAGAGGCTTTTTAAAGAGGTGTTTCATAAGAACCTCCACACTATTAGTCAATGTTTTTATTCGATTCAAATGGTAATCCACTAATAAATCTTCCTCGGGAGATATCTTGTTTATTGCGCACAGGACTACCCGATTCTCTTCACGTCCCCCATATATGAAATTCGATTGTTTGTTTGTTGTCTCAGGTTGTGTGTTGTTTATAAACCCTGTGATATTTCCAGACTCTTTAGGCCTTCCATCAATATAGATAGTCGCTCCCTTATTTTTATCCTTGTTTATTAGTTGTATATAATTTGCGGCGAGTGCATATATCCGCGTACTTCGCATGTACCGGACCAGATGCATCCAATTGTTATAATTGTAACACAGTTCAACATAGTCCATCAATTCATTTACTATATTGTATTTTACAATTATTCCATCCATGGAAAATATCCCCAAGCCATGCAGGGAGGATGGTGCAATACGATATGTCCTATTGTTGACAACGAAGTCAACATATATAGGAGGTAGTTCCTTAGGTACACATTGTTTCACCAGATGCTTATACCTGATTGGAACCTCTATGTCTCCTTTTCTCTCATCATCATAAGAGCATGATCCTCCTTTGGCAAGAAAAAATTTCATGCGTCTACAAAATTTTATTCTGACTTTTTCACTTCTGGTCCTTGTTTTCTTATCATATATACTAGATGCAGTCTCATTTCCCTCTATTTGTGCTAAGGTTTCCTCACTCGACGAAGAAATATCTAAAATATACCTGTTTGTTTGTACCTTCAGTTTCATGTGCACGTGTTGTTATTTAGTAGTCCATCATCATCCTAGTTCTAATTTATGAACTTTTTTTTCTATATTCAAAGTTCTAAATAAAAAATTTATATCTTTATTTTTGGATGCAGAATTAGACTAGGGTGCAATTACCAATATTAGTGGTCAACCACCTAATTTAATGTGATATACCTCTTTATTTTGGACATATTAAGGACATATTAATGTGATAACACTAAAGACATGATAAATTTATCATATGGATCTAAGAAACAAATAGTAGTGAGTTTTTGTTTGTTGGATTTTTGCAAATTAGAATTATTATAAGAAATGTCCTTTGAAGATGAGGGTCAATGCTATGGAGTAATAAATACAACCACCAGTTGGTGTGTTGCAAATCTTGGGTGATTTAGTTGGCAATATGTCTAAGGCAAGCCCAGAGTAGAACTATACAAATATTAGTTTTGTTCAAGCCAAGAGTAGAACTATACAAATATTAGTTTTGTTCAATCCAAGTTGAATAATAAGTTAGTTATGGCAATTTTTAACAATAGTTCAACCCACATTTTTATGTAAGAAGTAGTGGTTGTTAAACTCAATGTGCAGTTGAAATTGGTGTAGTCTTTTTTCAAGGCAGTAAGATATAGTAGTTAGTTGACAAAGACATTTGGATAATTTGGATAAGATATCGTAGTTACTTGACAAATGCATCAGGAACAAATGGATAATTTGGTCACCTATTCCATGGCTAAACAATCTTGCAGCATCTCACGAAACTCAAAAATGTTGCTTCGTTGGTCTTTTATGCCCTGAGCGGGAATTGGCCAAGAGTCCCCGAAATGGTTTGGGATGTGACTTGCAACTAGGCATAAAAAGAAAATTGAGACTCGTATTGAGGAATCATCGTCTTTGTTGGATTCCCGATGTAGGATTTTATCTAGAGCACCCCTCACTCCTGGTTCCAACCCCTCGGAAGTTGTTTTTTTCATCGATTTCGATAACTAGTGCTTTGCTAAGTAAGAAGCAATGCAACATTTGGATTTAGGGTTCAAATTTATGAAACCATGACTTGGGAGAGGATGGACAATATGGTCACCTATTCCATGCCTAAAACATCATGCAGAATCTCATGGAGCTCAAAAATGTTGCTCCGTTAGGCTTTTATGCCCCGAGGATGAATTGCCAAGAGTCCTCGAAATGGTTTGGGATGCGACTTGCAACTAGGCATAAAATGAAAACCGAGGCTCGGATTGAGGAATCATCGAATCCGATGAATTCCTGGGATATTATTTCACCTAGATCACCCCTCAATCTCAGGTTCCATGCCTCAGAAGTTTCTTTACTCATTGATTTCGAGAACTAGTGTTTTTCTTAGTTTGAAGCAAACCAACATTTGGATTAAGGGGTCCAATTTATGAAACCATGCCTCAGGAGAGGATGTAAAATATATTCACCTATTTCACACCTTAATAATCTTCCAACATCTCATGAAACTCAAAAATGCTTCTCCGTTAATTTTTTATTCCCTCAGGAGAAATTGGCCAAGAGTCCTCGAAATAGTTTGGGATGTGACTTGCAACTGGGCATATAATGAATATTGAGGCTTGGATTAATGAAATATCAAATTCAATGGATTAATGAGATAGGATTTCAGCTATACCACACCTCACTCTCAGGTGCCATGCCTCAGAAGTTGCTTTAACCATTGATTTCGAGAACTAGTGTTTTGCTCAGTTTGAAGCAATGCAACATTTGGATTAAGGGGCCAATTTACGAAACCATGCCTCAAGTTCAGATGGATAATTTGGTCACCTAGTCCATGCCTAAACAATCTTGAAACATCTCACATAACTCAAAAATGTTGCTCCATTAGTCTTTTATGCCTTGAGCGAGAATTAGCCAAGAGTCCCCGAAATGGTTTGGGATGTGACTTGCAACTGGCCATAAAACAAAAAATGAGACTCGGATTGAGGAACCGTTGTCTCTGTTAGATTCCTGGCATAGGATTTTAGCTAGAGAACCCCTAACTCCTAGTTCCCACCCCTCAAAAGTTCTTTTTTTCATCGATTTCGATAAGTAGTGCTTTGCTCACTAAGAAGCAATGCAACATTTGGATTTAGGGGTCCAATTTACGAAACCATGCCTCATGAGTGGACAAAAAATTTGGTCACCTAGTCCATGCCTAAACAAGCATGTAGAATATCATGGAGCTCAAAAACGCTTCTCCGTTAGGCTTTTATGCCCCAAGGATGAATTACCAAGAGTCCCCGAAATTGTTTGGGATGTGACTTTCAACTGAGAATAAAACAAAAACCGAGACTCAAATTGATGAACCGTCGTCTCTTTTGGATTTTTGTCATAGGATTTTAGCTAGAGCACCCCTCACTCCCAATTCCAGCCGCTCAAAAGTTGGTTTTTTCATCGGTTTCGTTAACTAGTGCTTTGCTCAGTAAGGAACAATGCAACATTTGGATTTAGGGGTCCAATTTATGAAACCATGCCTCGAGAGTGGATGGACAATGTGGTCACCTATTCCATGCCTAAAAACGAATGCAGAATCTCATGAAGCTCAAAAATGTTTCTCCGTTAGGATTTGATGCCCCGAGGACAAATTGCCAAGAGTCCCCGAAATGGTTTGGGATGTGAAGAATGCTACTTGTCCATTACGTTAATTTACCACCTCATCACTTGGTCAATGTGTCATGCCACCATTGGATGTGAAGAATTCTAAATTTCAACTATCCTTGTTGCCACCTCATCATCTAGTCCCTATGTCAAGTTGTCATTATATGTGAACAAGAATTAAGGGGTGAAGATGGGTGGATTAGTTAGCTTTGGTTACCACTTGGTCCACATGTCATGTTTTCATTGGATGTGAGGAATTCCACTTGTTATTTAGACATGGTTTCCACCTCATCACTTGGTCCATGTGTCACATAATCATTGGATGTGAGGAATGCCACATATTAGTTGGCCTAGGCTACCACCTCATCACCTAGTCCATTTGTCATGTTGTCATTGAATGTGAAGATGTAGGGACAACGATGGATGAGATGGATGGAGCATGGTGGATGATCTCTAAGGTGGATGACCATGTGCACGGTTGATGATATCTAATACAAAAAATGATTTTTATAATGTTGGTCTATAACTTCCTATATTTTATTGTATGGATTTTATTTGAGGATTGCCTTAATAAGTGGACAAACTCAACCTTTATGGTGAGTCTATTTTTTGATGAGGAAAAATTATGCCTCCAATCTACTCATTTTCTCAAAATTATAACGATGTGGTTTATCTCAAAATGAGCCAAAACTCTTAATAAAAATTTTCAATAATCAAAATTCTCATGTCTTTACATATGTTTGAAATCAGCAATAAGACTTATGAAAAGTTTTAGATTATAAATTCCATTTCCAAGAGCTCATCTAGTGAATTGTTTACATTTTGACCTTATTTTTCTTTCAACATTTGTTTGAAAGATTACTTGTCTTGCCACAATGATGATGCATCCAAAATATGGTACACTTTTGAAAAAATAAGGTAGTTGTGTTACTATTTCCTTTCATTGGGTGAGAGTGAGAAAAAATGCATAGTGTTGGTCTCTTGGAAAAAAGTAGCAATTCCCAAATCACAAGAAGGATGGGGTCTCAAGAATATCTTTTTTTTATTAAAGTATTTATTTTATAAAAATGTTTGGATTCTCCTGCAAGGTACCAAATTATGTGTGCATGTCATAAAGGATAAATACATAGCTACAGACTTAGTGGAGGACTAGGTAATAATTCCTGTTAAAAAATACCAAGATTCCTCGGTTATTTGAAAACCAATTATCACATCATTCCCCCTGATTGGAAATTTCCCGGTATGACATGTTGTAAAGGGATATAATCTCCAATTAGGGTTGTAATTTTGATTAGGAATCATATAATCGTTCAACTTACATATTCCCCTCATTCAATAAATACATCATAGAGGCTTCAACACTTTGAGGAAAATCGCAAAAGAACCCATTTAATCCTGTAGTTGGAAATAAATATAGATCTCTTGGAGAGATTTTGGTATTGGGGAGGATTGTGTAGAAATATTGAAGGACTTCACAAGAATCCTTAAAAATATTCTTTATAAGACTTGGTGAGGAGGAGGATCAACTTGTATGGTATTTTAATCCTTGTTTCTTCAACAGTTTCTTGAATGGGGAACTCAAAGATCACAAGTTTTTTTTCTCCTTATTCAACCATGGTATGATGAGATTAATATTCTTGACTATGCCCAATGTCTTGGTCAGCAAAGGGATTCACAAAAATACATAATCCTTCTTGAGTTAACTCAACAAATTGTTTGATGATTAGTTGGATGGTTTCCACATAGTCATCTTGTTTCTATCCTTGCTCACTTGTACATGTTTTAGTCACACCATAG
This sequence comes from Picea sitchensis, assembly GCA_010110895.2. NCBI lineage: Eukaryota > Viridiplantae > Streptophyta > Pinopsida > Pinales > Pinaceae > Picea > Picea sitchensis. The sequence goes on along the minus strand of SNQJ01S0001656.1, from coordinate 67,402 downwards.
ATGTGTTTTCTTAATAAAAAAAATGAAATATATCTATAGGTTGATGCAAATGAAGAAACATATTGTTTTTTCCATCATTGTTGGTGATCCCCTGAGCGTCTTTGTCTCTTATAAGGGTGGTCAGGTCTCCTCTATTGCTTGTGTTGTGGTGTAGGGACTCCTTGTCTCCTTGTTGGGATGGACTGTCAAATTTCGTTGCGGTGTAGGGTCTCCTTATCTCCACTACATGGGGGTTCTCTCCTCCCTCTCGATGATTGAGTGTATTCCCTATAAATAGATGTATGAAATATGTAGGTCTTCATTATACATGGGTTATCTCCTCCATATCACTCTCCTCCCTCTCGCGGGCTCAAATGGTGTGGTCTCAGGGGTTTCTCTCCACTGCACGGGGGTTCTCTCCTCCCTCTCACTCTCGGCCTCCCTCTTGTTGAGCTTGAATGGTGGGGTTTCGAGGGGTTTCACTCTGCTAGTAGATGGGAATGATGGGGGTTTTTGGGTTCCTATGTGCTAGTATATCGGTGCGATATCACCGTTCAATGTTGCTATAGTGTTGTTGTGTTTGAATGGGCACGAGCTCATTATGCAATTTGAATTTTTTTTTTCTTTGTTATTTTGTTTGAAATTTTGTTATTTTGTTTTATTTTTTATGTTTTGTTTTTCTCAATGTTTTTAATATATATCAATTATATATTATTTAATATAATATATATAATTGATATATATAATAATAATAATAATAATCTATTATTTTCTAAACAAATAAAGAAACACTTCAACAAACAAATCAAGCCATGCAAAACAAGATTGTGTAACTAATAAAGAAAAATCAACAAGACAAATTCAGAGTTGGATAAGGACACCATTAGGAGGATTTTTAGTTAATTTTTATCCTTGTGCATGGCCATTTGTCCCTAGAATATGAGATCTAGGTCCTAAATTATTTATATAGAAGAACAAAAACATTCATGACACGATGTCTCACTTCAATGTATTTGGCCTAATTTTTGGACATGAGTTTCATTTATATGTTTTTAATACCACATATGGGTCTTGGGGCCTTGACCATGGTTGTAGTAGGGAAAAAATCCTTAATCCATTAACCATGGTCAAGGGAGGGAAACAATAACTCAAGCCCCAAACATATAATATCTATCTCAAGCACCATGAACAAGTCCTCAGGTCACCACACAAGACCATGGATGGGTTACAAGACCTTAGCTATCATCAAAGAAAGAAAAAAAATGGCTTATAATATTGTTGAAGATTTTGAAGCTGTTCAAGAGCCTTGAACAAGTCCTCAAACCAACATAACAAATATTTGGACTTTAAGAGGGATATAAGAATCATGATTAGGTTTTGTACATTGAAAATGGGTGTAGAGGAATAAACATGGAATGTTGGAAACAATGGCCTAAATCCCTAATTAAACCTTATTGATCTCATGAACCACCATCTAAAAACACCTAAAAACCATGACACGAGTCCTCTCTAGGGAGTCTTTGACATCCAATTAGTTGTCACATTATGAGGTCTTCTTGATCATGATGGATGGGTCTTAGGTTCATGACTATAGTCCACTTGTATTCCAAAGGGCCACTTTAAAGGGTCTATGTTGTGGTTTAAGGCCTTAATTCTGGCACATTACATCCATAATATTAATCTAGGGAATAATTCCCTAGATTTCTCCCCCGAAACATGGTATGAGACCCACCTGTCATGCAAAACACCTTCTAATGGAACCCATATCCCACTCTAAGGATATTGGCCTCCTATAGAGGGTAGGTTTTGTGGTTAATTTGTATCCTTGTGAATAGACATTGGTCCCTAGAATATGACATCTAGGTCCTAAATTATTTATATAGAACCAAAAAAAAATTCATGACACGAGGTCTCACTTCAATGTATTTGGCCTAATATTTGTACATGAGTGTCATTTATATGTTTTTCATACTACATATGGGTCTCAAGGCCTTGACCATGGTTGTAGTATGGAAACACACCTTAATCCATTAACCATGGTCAAGGGAGGGAAACAACAACTCAAGCCCCAAACATATAATATCTAGCTCGAGCACCATGAACAAGTCCCCGGGTCACCACACAAGACAATCGATGGGTCACAAGACCTTCTATCATGATTTTATAATTGGAAACATGATTATATGTTTTGAAAAGAGAGGGAGTAAATCCTCCTATATTGAAGGACATGAAACATATATAATTTTTTAGAAAGTATAATTGATATAGATATATGAAGAAAAAAACCTAAGAGTAAGTGTTTGTAATAAAGAATGAAGGATACAAGGAATGTTTACCATAAACTTTGTTTTAAGCATCTATAACATCATGGTATGACATCATGATGACCACTTTGATGTCATATCCTTATCTGAATCAGATATGTTAGTTTCATGAAGCCACTTCATTCCCCCTAGAGAGGCATCAAGTACAATTTTCATATTTGAGAAGGAAAATCCAATATCAATGGCCTCTACTCCATCCTTCGAGGGAAGAAAAGGTTCCCCAATCAACTCTTCTATAAAGGCTATATCAAATTTTTCTTAAGTCAATGGTTGTTGATTTTTCTTAGCAAGAGAAACTTCATCATCTCACATTGGTTTGTTAGGAAAATTCTAATTTTTTTATTTGGATTTGGTCCCTTTTTCCCTTGAAGAATGAGCTCATGCATGGGGATAAATATCGTTTAAATTTTTTGTATGTACAAAATCTCATTATAAATCTCCAAAATTTATTTTATGTAACTTCCCAAAGTATTCTCAATATCCTAAAAAAATGATGTATACCAAGAATGAAATGGAAAATTTGGTAGGTGTACCCAAAGTGTCATTCTAGTAATTTACATAGAGTTAGGATCAAAATTTGGAAATCAAAGAGATATAAAAAGCCCCACTCTTCCCCAAAACCAGGGACCCTACTCTAAATTTTTCTTATAAACAACATGATAAAAAATATGAATTAAAAAAACACCTTTGGAGCAGAGGGGAATCTCATAATTATTTTTCCATGTCAAGTGGATCCATTGGCACAACGCCGATGAAGGAGGCAAATAACCATTAAACCATTAAATATGATTCTTAAGGGACATGCATTTTGAAGTTGAAATCACATCATGTTATAACATTATTTGGTTACCAGTGACCTTGGATTCCTTGTTCTCCAAGATATTAGCCATTGAATATCGTTGATCCACACGAAACATATGTTAAATTGTTTTTTTTCCTCATACCAACATTCTTCCTTTGATAAATGCACTGGTACCCATGTGTTTCCTTTAAGAAAGGCAGGGTGTCTTCCAAAAATTGTAAAAAGTAAAAAATGAGCATTAATTATGCACTCCTAAGTGGGGTTTACGAGATCTGTGCAACTGTACAACCCTAATTATTATTGCCAACAAAATTAACCAACTTGTGATCGTATAAATTGAGTGCAAATTTTGGAGAAAGGAAGCCAACCATTCTAGTATGCTTATGCTAGAGCATTATCTTGAGAATTTATCCTTGGATTTTTATGACTAGTTCCTTTTGTAGAAACCCTTGTTTTTTGGATTGACTCTCTTTCTTAGACTCTAGGATCTAAATCCTTGTTGATTTTCAAATGCACATATGGAAAGGATTTTGAATCGGAGTTGAAGTCTATATGTAGTCCAAGTAGGAGGAACCTAAACTCTACTGACAAAGATAATTTACATTCATCTCTCTTGCGATGATATCAAATGATGCTTGGATTCATTTCATATTTGGTTTATCAACTTGAAATTAATATTTGATACTTTTCAAGCTAGTTGGACCTTGAGTCAAATACAAATATGAAATTTGGAATCATTAACATATCTACTAGAACATATGAAAAATAGGGTTTATGATTTCCATGATGATATGATGATGGAAAAAAGTGGGTGTGTGAGTGAAATTTGAGTCCAGAAACCCTCCCATATTGTTAAGGCATGTGAATAGTCTATCCAGGTCAAATTTCAATGCATACAAATACAATTTGAAAAAATTTCAATGTTGGTCCCATTCACATGTCACTGTTGCCCGCCTCTAGTATTTTTATGGTGTTGATTAAGAAATAAAAAAAAGAGGGATTTTTCATCACAAATATGACACAGATACATTTTATATACATTAATGTAGAACCTGAAAGAAAAATTAAGAAAGACTAACGAAAACTTAAAAATTGTGTCAACCAAATGTGTACTTTGAAAGAAAAATTAGGGTTTATGGTTTACATGATGAATTGGTAATGGAATAAAATGGGTGTGTTAGTAAAATTTGAGTCTAGAAATCCTCCCATCTCATTAAGTCATGTGAATATTCTGTCCATAAAAAAAAATTTATTGCATACAGAAACTATTTGAAAAATTTTCAATGTTGGCCCCATTCATAGGTCACTATTGTCGATGTCTAGTCCTCGTACAATTTTCATTCCTTGTTCCTTGTTCTGTGTTCCTCATTCCTTGTTCCTTGTTCCTTTTTCCTCATTCCTTGACCATGGTGTAGTCCCCAAGATCCATTATTTTTGTACAAAACATGCTAATGGCATAAAATGTACCACACAAAGACCAAATTAATATCTGCTACATAAGTATTTTGTCTTTTTTCAAGGACTATGTAACGAATCTCAATTATAAGAAGATTCAAATAGGACCTAAGAACCTTAAGTTATTTCCTTAACCATGGGTGACGTAAAACTCTCATTCAATAGTCAAATTGTTACATTTCATTGTCAGACATCATGTGTACTAAGGGCTTGAGCGACCACAAAGGAAACATACAAAGAATATTTGTCTTATGAACAAGATATGGTACTATCCATTTTGAGGTTTGGAATATATATTGTTATTATAGACTACACTACATTGCACCATAATATATTCCCTACATTCCTTGCAAACCATGTAACACCATTCAAATTAGACACAATATTCTTGTGACAAATTAGTTATAATATCGATGAACGTTTTTCGTCGATAGTATAACTAATTCGTCATAAGATTATTTACATTTGTCTCTCTTGTGACAATATCAAATGATGCTTAGATTCATTTCATATTTTTTTTATCAACTTGAAATTAAAATTTGATACTTTGCAAGCTAGCTAGACCTTGAGTCAAATACAAATATGAAATTTGGAATCATTAACATATCTCCTAGAACATATGAAAAATAGGGTTTATGGTTTCCATGATGATATGATGATGGAAGAAATTGGGTGTGTGAGTGAAATTTGAGTCCAGAAACCCTCCCATTTCGTTAAGGCATGTGAATAGTCTATCCAGGTCAAATTGCAATGCATACAGATACAATTTGAAAAAATTTCAACGTTGGCCCCATTCACATGTCACTATTTCCCACCTCTAGTATTTTTATGGTGTTGATCAAGAAATCAACAAAAAAGAGGGATTTTTAATAGCAAATATGAAAAAAATACATTGTATATACATTCATGTATAACCTGAAAGAAAAATGAAAAAAGACTGAGGAAAACTTAAAACTTGCGTCAACTAAACTGTGTACTTTGAAAGAAAATTAGGGTTTATGGTTTACATGATGAATTGATGATGGAAAAAAGTGGGTGTGTTAGTCAAATTTGAGTCGAGAAACCCTCCCATATTGTAATGGCATATGTATAGTCTATCCATGACAAATTTCAGTGCATACAGAAACTGTTTGAAAAAATTCAACGTTGGCCCCATTCACAGGTCACTATTGTCGGTGCCTAGTCCTCGTACAATTTATGTTCCTCGTTCCTTGTAAAATTCATTCTATGTTATACACGTACCAACATCTAGTACTGCAAGGATGTCTTTTTATGGAGTATATTAAGAAATCAACGAAAAAGAAGGATTTTTCATCAGTACAACTATGTCATAGATACATTGTATATACATTAATGTAGAACCTGAAAGTAAAATGAAGAAAGACTGATGCAAAATTAAAACTTGCGTGAACCAAATTGTGTACTTTGAAATAAATTTAGGGTTTCAAAAACAAATCTATAGAAATGAAAAACACATTGATCGAAACTTCGTTGATGCATGCAATAATGTGACAACAATATTGATGAAATCTTATACGATCATGATGGTATAAAAATGAAACATCTTCTCTTGGTTTCAAGAATAATTTATCCTCTACTAAACAAGGCCAACCACATGAAGGTGGAAGCTCATATGTCCCCTCCCCTCCCCCTCACATCACTCTCAATTTATCCCCAAAACCTAATCTATAAAATATAAAATAATCGAAAGCAGCGTCCTATTAAGAGTCATGCATAGAAACTACAAAAACAAAAATTAATGAAGGTACATGAAATTATGTGTTTCTAAATGATATTTTTAGTCTACCACGTATTTTAGTATATTGACGAATATTTTCAAGTTTCAAATAATAATTAAACAACATGTAACATAGGATATAAAAACATCGGATAAAACTTAAAAACATGTAACTAACCCATGACATTATAAGTAAATTATTTTAAGAGAATAATTCATACAAATTAAAATATTATATAGTCACGTACCTAATCCAACCTCAACATATGTGTAATCATCCTTATTCCATATATTGATCTTCTTCATCGAACTCGACATATGTATCATCATCCAGTTCTGAAACAAAGTTGAAAGGATTGATGATATTATCATCGTCATCAATGTCATTTTCGAGCATATTTTCATTGAAATCATCATCAAGAATTTAAGTATTGTCTCCTACACCTGGATCATGATATTCTTCGTCTTCTTCATTAGTCGACCCTCCATGATATTCTAACTCTATCGGATCTATTGAATCATCTTCTTGATGTTCAATATCATCTTCTTCCTGTAAATGGGTATACTTAATCATCCTTCCTCTTGGATCATATCTAACAAAAAATGACCAATCCTTTTCACCTAGAACATTTGAGTAAAGTACATGTTCACATTGGCTTAGAAAAACATAGCGATCATGTCCTCGTTCAAACACCATTTTTTTAATCATTGGAAATATGTTGGCATGTTGAATAACAATTCTTTCCTCATCGCATTCATGCATTCGTAACCAATACCATTTGACATTGAACATAACTAATTTGAAGGAATTACAGTCACACTCAAGTATATCATTTAAATACCCATAGTATATATTTTCATATTCTCTAGGATGTCTGTCACTCCTAGAGGAAACATTAGTGACCTGGAATACTGCAGTTATCCCACTATCAGAAGTTTTCCTAGTTTCATCCAATTGTTTGATGCGAAATTTACGACCATTGCACCACATAGCCTTGTGGGGTTTCAACTGCAATATGTCAGATATGTAAAAGATGCATTGTCAATTAATAAATTAACATATATTTACATAACTTAGAAAGTATCTGAAAAATACAGTACACATGTAGTCACATTAATATAATACAAAATAACTAAATAAAATGGGTGAATTTTCTTACTTGTCCATCTTTCAAAACATGTGCTAAATAAATTTCCCTTTGCGTAACATTGACATATCTGTTACGACGATCTTCTCTACCCAATTCATACAGTCATTTCCATGATAACCTACCTCCATTATGTTGTTTACATCTTTCAATCCATACATTCATCCAGTCAATATTATTTTCAATGTATAAATGCAGTGCATTCCACTCTTGAACAAATGAATCAAAAAACCATAATTCACCAATATTAAATATTAGTTATAATGTCCAATATGCAGGTAATTATGAATATTTGTAATTTATGAAATGGATTATATTAACATATTACTGAGTATGATCATATACAAAAAAAATTAAACTTTATATGTATTATTAATATAGATTTTCACAATTATTAATATATTACCTCTCATTTTTTTCATTCTACCTTTCCCCAATAGATGCTCCTGATCTTCAAATTTTTTGATGTAGATCACATCCCAAATGTGATCCACTACATGCATAGTTGGCACTGCTAATTTAGGAAGATACTGACTAATATACACCATGGATTGATATACCATATATCCCTCCACCATAGAACCCTCAGGACGCGCTCTTTGTCTAACCAACGCCTTCAATGATTTCAAGTGCCTCTCTACCATCCACATTGACCTTGTGTGAACAGGTCCACAAATTTCAATTTCCTCACCTTGTTGTATGAGGTAGTGTTCTTGTGCATTGAAAATTGTTGGAGGTATATACCTTTTCATTTCACACATTAGACGAGGAATTTCTCTCTTTCAATACTTTATATCATCTTCATGGATTTAATTCAATGACAACCATCTACATGAGATCATGACAAAAGAAAATAACATGTTTCAACATAACATAATATAATATATTACATTACAAGTAAAACATGTGTCATTAAGTACAACAATAATTTGAAAGAACATTTTGCATATAAATCACAACTACTTACCTCATGTATTTTCCAAGATCATATATAACTTGTTTGACATTGTTGTCAAAGTCGTTTGGGAGAGATAGAGATAGAACATACTGTAACAAAAAAATGAATTGTTATTTGTTTCGACCAAAGTAAACAAGTAAAAATAAAAAAAACAAAAGATGTATAAGGCCAATATATATAAATATTTATACCAAAATTATTACCTGAATGAGTGTATGTCAATCATGTGTTTTTACCCCACCAAATTCACCTTTCTTCATTACAATATTATTTATGTTTGAAGAAAAACCCGTGGGAAATTTAATTATTTGAATGACCTCTTTTACATCATTTCTTTGTTTCTCTGTTAATAACCATGGAAGGCTATTTCAGTCTAGTACTCCATCTAATCTATTTGAATATCGGATCACACTTCGCATTGCATGATTGGCTTCATGAATGTCAATACAAATTTTGACAATTTTTTCTTTGTCCCTCCTACCATCTATGATTCGCCATAATGTTTCATTCACATTCTTCCCTATATGCATTGTATCAAACAAATGAGCTATTTTTATCTCCTCATAGTAGGGAAACCTCATGAATTGAGAGGGATAACATTTCATTCTTCTTGGAAGCCCATTATTAATACCTTTATGATGATTGCAGCCTTCATGAAGCATAAAAGAAATCACAAAAATAATTATCAAATACGGTAAAATAAATTCAATGATTAAAATAAACATTCAAAACATTATATGATCTATTATGAAATTGAGTACCTTGACGGTTTCTATTATAGTCCAACGTCCATAGGTGAGGTATCATTCTTCGTGGTTTTAAACCAGTCTCTTCTTTCCCATTGAAAAGATGTTTTTCAGTAGTACGATACCTATGGTTCTTAGGAATAAGGTGCCTATACTCATCAAACACCATCTTTCCTAAAAAATTTGAATGACGATACTTCATCTTAGGGCCAGAAACTGGACATGAAAATTTACCTTTTTTTTGAATACCTGCAACAAATGGATTAATGTCAATTATACGATGAGATTATTTAAAAATTAAACATGCACCATGATAACATTAAAAAATTATATAGTATTAAAGAGTAATATTAGAATGCTACATACCACAAAAATGTGTTATTCCAGGGGCATCACGAATTGTCCATAAAAGTATTCCATGGAATTTAAATTTCTTCTCCTTGATTGGTTTACATATGTCATACATTGTGATGCCAACCCATAACTTTAGTAGCTCGTCGATAAGAGGCTCGATATATACATTCATATATTTAACTTGGTACTTACATAATTGTTTGAAATTACACATAATTACTATAGGAATGATATCATGTAATATATATAAGTAAATAAATAAACAAAATATATTATGAAAAAATTGAAACAAATGAAAATGTTACATTCAAAAAATTAATGTAAACAAATACTTGGAACAATCATTGTCAACATTATGTGCTCCTTCTTTATTGACATCCAAGGAGGAATGTTATTGATGATAACAAAAATAGGCCACACTGAGTAAAAATACCTAATCTCTCTGAATGGATTAACACCGTCAGCTGCCAATGAAAGCCAAACATTATGAGGTTCATCTTTGAAATTTGCCAATTTTTCCTCAATTTCCCTAAATGCAAAACCATCGGCAGGAATTCAAAGAACACCATCTCCACTTCTATTACGTGCATGGTAATCCATAAATTGTTCTATGATTTCACACCTGAACAATCACTACAAAAGTGGAATTATGGGAATATGACGAAGAACCTTTCAAGGCACCCTTTTTGTTACTTGATTGGTTCAATATCTACTGATAAGACATTGCGGGCATTCTGTTTTTGAAGCATGTTGTCCATAATATATAATATGGTCATTAGGAAATGAATCTATAGTTTGATAATACATTCCAATGTCTTTCATAATGGCATGCAAACCTCAATATGTGTGAGGTAAAATATTTGACGATGGTAACAAAAAAATCACCTAACAATCTACAACATAACAAATAACTAGTTATTCTATGAATATTAATCGTAAAAATTGCATTCTTATTTTACACATTAATTAACACTAAAAACAAATAGAAACAAATCAACATTTATGTATAATATGAGATGAAACATATTACATACCTTGGGATCTATGTCATACAAGTGTTCGACAAATTATTCATAACCTTTAAGGTCACTAGCAGCAATGTAGCAGAGAGAAGATTTTCTCTTGATCCTTCATAAAGTCGTTTATTTTCCTTTTCTAATAGAGGTTCATCATAAATACCAACATTGTCCCCATCCTCATCCAATTGCGAAAACAAATCTTGGATCATTTGATTTGTCCCATCATGTTCTTCCATGGGATCATTAACTTGATTTGTCCCATCATATTCTTCCATGAGATCCTCATTTGCTTGGTCATGATGTTCCTCAATGTGTACAACATCATTTCTACTAATACTTGGTGCATTATTCCGCGGAAAGTTAGAGGGCAACTCTAACTTTATAATTACAAACAATCATGCAAAATTAGTGTATACTATAACAATCATTCAATATATATATATATATATATATAATTGACAAAATAAAAAAATATAATGAATATATAGATAATCACCATGGGACGATATTCATTTGATCCGCCATCAATGTCCCCATATTTACTACAATATTTTGTAGTTTTTTCTATTAAAAATATTACCAAACATATGAGGAAACATTTTTGGCAAGGGCAATAACATCTACCATCACCATTTTCACCCTCTTTAATTTTTTCCCCACCTCTAACTATATTCTACGACATTCTTTCGCACAACTTCCGCACAAAAATACCCTTTCAGAACCATCATTGTTATAGCAAGATTGTCACAACATATTTAAATTCTCAAGTATTTATAGGTCAATGTAGGTCACCATCGTTGCAATTTCAATGATCATGACCTAAATATTTATTTTTCTTTACCTATTTATTTCTTATATCTAGGTCACCTTGTCGAAGACGGGAACGGTTATAACAATCAAGCCAAAGTTCATCTCTCTTGCGACGAATGTTGACTATATCAATTTAGACTTTGTTAAAATGTATAACGGTCAATATGGATAGTATCAAAAAGTGTAACGGTCAATAGTGAGCATCTCTCTTGCGAGGATAACACAAGTTTGTCAAAATTGAGACAGTAGTCCACCATCTTGATTATCGTCGCAAAACAGACGAAAGTTTTCTTCAGTCGATAGAGCGACGAATACCAGGTATATTTAGATCAAAATTGAAAATTTGAACTTTTTCTCTTGAATTTGCGATGAAAGAGTACTTTCGTCGCAAGTAGTCGTCACAATTTTTTCAATGTGTAGTAGTGGTAGAACAAAAATTTACTTCTTCTTTTGATATGTTCATCCAAACTAGGGATAGAGCAATTGAATTTTTTAAATGATCAATGACACCTATCTTTGAATATTTTTGTAAAGGTTTGATTAATGATAAAGAGAGGTTAATTTTGTTGGAATACTAAGAGGGTGGCGGGTGAATCAATATTATCGCTTTATATCAATTTTAACCACAGTATATATTCTTCAACTTAATCAATAATATTCAACAGTTTATGATCAATGAATCATCTATTATTGCATTCAATATATCATTATCATATAATCATAAGAACCATCAAATCAAATATACAGTACACCATTATGTATGTGGAAACCCAAATGGGAGAAAACCATGGAATTATTTCTTATATATATCAAGTATTCTTTCATAGGAAGAACCAACTTCCAAACTCTCTAGTTGTATATGGAAGAAGGATACAACCCCTTATTCTCAAGATATAACCTAAAGGAAACTACAACTCCCTGAATTCTCTGCCTCCAACCAGAAGGAGGCTACAACCATCTGATTCTCAAGCTCCAACATGAAGGAATATCCAACCCCATGATTCTCCAGATCCACACAGAAGGAGGATACAACTGCCTGATTCTTAGGCTCCAACCTGAAGGAATATCGAACTCCCTCATTCTCCATCACCAATCGGAAGGAGGATACAACTCCCTAAATTCTCTGGATCCAATGAGAACAAGTCTACAACCCCCTGATTCTTAGGATCCAACCTGAAGGAAGCTCCAACTCCTTGATTATCTAGCTCCAATCAAAAGGATTCTCCAACCCCTTGATTCTCAAGTTCCAACTTGAAGGATTCTCCAACTCCCTAATTTTAAGGCAACAATTGGAAGGAGGCTACAACCCGCTTTACTTTCCCCATCCTGCCACCCTGAAATATAAGTGTAGAATAAAATATCACTAACACAATCACTACCACTGTCAACATGTCACTGCCAACCTATCAATGTATCCAACATGTCACATCAAACTGTTCAACCTATTGGTGATCAACCCGTCCAACCTATCATTGTCATAGATACTCAACCAGATCCTCTCACATGGATCATATACCAAGTAAAAATCTAAAATAGATGTCCAACATCACCAATATATTCCTCTAGCGAGCATGTAACAACATGACCAACATACCATCACAATATATGTGTCTCAACCATGTATGAGAGAATATACCAAACCATCAACATGTACCATACCAAGCATCAATAGTGTACCACAACCTGTATTACAACAAGTCCATCAACCATAGGCCAACATTTGTACCATAAAAAACTATACCAAAACATGACCCATACCATGTTCCAACCACACACATCAAATATGTACATCAACCATGTACATAAACACCTATACCATACCATGTGCCAACATTTCACATCAACTATGTATATCAACACATGTACATAAACATGTGTACCATACCATCAATCATGTACCAAAATGTACCATAAACCATGTACTAACCATGTACCAGGATCACCAGCAAGTGCCTCAAACCTGTGCCAATGCCTCACAATGTACCAAAGACTTGCCTCAACCAAGCATCATCCACCTGTAACAAACCCAGATACCAAAGATGTAATAATGCAGTTCTAACCATGTATCGTATTATCAATCAAGGTGTACCATATCACATACCATCACCACCATGCCTTAAAAATGTACCATATCATAAAAAAACATAAGTAAGATTCACATAAGCATACCTATAACCTATAGCTGACCTATTGTACTATAATACTGACCTGTAACTCTTCCACAACCTTTATCAGCCTCGTACCAACATCTGTACCAAATTTTCCTTAGCCTTGCGAGACTGAGATTCTCTATCACGCAGGGCCTTGCGTGATGACCACTATGTAACCCTTGGGGTCGTCTTAGGACACCATATGCCTGACCCACGAGGGCCATGCAAATCATGGTTATAGAAAAACCATATCAATCTGCATCTTCAAAACTTTCTCTCTTTTCTCACACTTTCTTTGATGACTCAAACTTGTCTTCAAATTCACTAATAAACCAAAATATTAAATCAGAACATTCTAACAAGATAGATATTCAATGTAAGTGTCTATGTGTTCTTCTGAGATACTCCTTGAGGTGTATTTATACTTTTTCTTAGTAACCTATTTCCTTAGTCATAGGGATTCTTGACTTCCTTGTTACAACCATTTTTCCTTTGCATTCATTAAATTCTAACCAACTAGGGTATTATTGACCATTCTTTGGGGCTTCCAACTTTAGAAGGCCATAACTCCTCAACCATGAGGAACCATGTGGAATACTACATATTGCCAGAAATGGAATAATGAGTAATATATGTATATGAGTATCTTACCTATGTTTACACTATCTTTCATGTCCATATTCCTTAGCCAAATTTGGGTCCCATAACCAAACCTATGTGGCTTCATGTAGACTTCATCAAATCCACCCATCAAATCTGCTGACATCAACCACTCCATTAATGAATACTAAATCACCATCAATCTTAACCACATTTATAGGGCTTCCAAACTTCTCCAAGGGTTGACATCAATCTCCAAGGGTTGATATCAATGACAACCAACCATCCAAAAATCTCCCCCTTTGTCGTTGATTCCAAGACTAATGGAACACATTGATGGAAAGACACATGATAATATGGATACTCATGATCATGATCCCTCTGTGACCATTACCCCCCTGTATTGATGTCATTTCTCTTATCTCTCCCCCTTTGAAATCAATGGGAAATGATGTCTCTCCTTGGGGATACTACCCCTATATTCATGTATCTGTTATTTCTCTTTGTTTCCATGCCTTTGTTCTTTCTCTCCTCCTGTTAGGAACCAAACATCAATATAGAATAGAAAAACCTCAGGAAAAGTACTCAACGCCTTGAAAAAGAGATAATTTCAGATAATAAGCCTCTTCGAGGGGGAAACCTCCTTTTACCCCACTTAAATGTTCAAGTCCAAGATGATTCAAAATGAAAATTTCTCCTTGGTATATATAGGAGACTAGGAGGTATAATTACAACTAATGGCCTAAAGCCGACATAAATAAAATAACATTACTAATCTAATATGCCCCAAATGAGCAAGACGACATAAATAAAATAACATTACTAATCTAATATTCCCCAGTTAAGGGTTAATGAGCCAATATTAGGGCTTAACATGCCCCTCCCCTTGAGACAAGTGTTGTCCACAACGCTTGAGTAACTCTGGATGCTTCTGTATAAATGACTCATCTTCCCAAGTGGAATCTTCAGCCGGTAGTTTCCTCCATTTAATGAGATACTCTGAAAATGGATCTATTCCTCAGTTAGTGAATTCTTGTGTAAGTGGGTGATGGCTTGGGGCTCAATATATTTTCCTTCCTCGTCAAGTTACGGCAATATAGTTTGAACTGGGAAATTGTCGCCTATATGTCATTTTTTAAGCATGAAACATGGGAAAGCTGGGTGTACTCATGAATCACGGGGTAGCTCCAATTTGTATGCCATATAGTACCAATCTTTTGCAATGCAGAATACATAGTATTTTGGTGACAATTTATTATCCTTCTTGGCTTGCTTGAGGGACATCTATTTGTATGAGTTTGTAGTCTTAAAAATACCCAATCCCCTGCTAAAACTTATTTCCCTCTGATGTTGATCTTCTTGTTGTTTCATCGCGATTTTTGTGCCATGGTCAAGTTGTCCTTTGAATTTGAAGAACTTGTTGTTGATTCTCGATGTGATCTTCCAACTGCTTGAACCTTAGATTTTTCTTTTAGAAAGAAGAAATTGATGGAAGGAGATTGGTATCCATAAGTGCCATAAATGATGTCATTTTGTTGCATTATGAAAGGAGTGTTATACCACCATACGCCAAGGGGTAACCATTTGAACCATTGTGTTTGTTTATCGGAGACAAACGAAGGTATCCTTCCGGACATTTGTTCACTATCTCGGTTGTCCAACCAGTTGAGGGATGATAGGATGAGCTATGGAAGGCAATTGGTACCCAAACAAGAAATAATTATGTCAAAATGTCCGGTGAAGATGGGATCTATGTCACCTACTATCTTTGGGATGCCATGTAGCTTTGAATTGTCTCCATGAATCTTGGGGTGAGTAGCTGTACTAGTTTGAAGGGATGAGAGAGTTTTGCCAAGTGTGTGCCAATTGATCTATCAGTAATCACCATGATGACACTCTTTCCTACGCCGGACTTCCCCATGGAAACCTCCTCGGTCTTGCGACTTAGGATGGATAATGGTTATGCGGGGCACGGGGTCTTAATTGTTTCCTGTATTTTGTTGGCAAACCAAACATTCTACCACAAACCTGGTATCGGTTTTAAGGCCATCCCAAAAAAAAATCCTTCTTGACTCTATGGTAGGTTTCAAAATCACGGTGCCCTCTATTGGAGAGGTGTACGGAGGAGAATTTAATAAGGTACCTTTTGTTGTTTGAGTTGGGGTTTCTTACATATAGTATATAAGCGTCTTTGTACCATAGTGAATCATTTTCATGTAAATGTATCTTATGCACGGAATCCTGGCGCAACCTTTCAATGAGAGTCCACTTTTCAAAATTAATTTCGCTGTCATCCTTATTTCCTTATCTCCAAGTGGTTTGGATGATCGAGATAGCATAGAGAAGAGCCTCAACATCTTCATCCTTTCTTGAGAGTGCATATACCACAACATTTTGCTTCCCATACTTTTTAGGCGATTTCAAAATCATAACCCGATATCTTGGTTACCCATTTTTTGTTGTTCTTTTTGAAATAGTCCTTTGTTCCAAGAAGTATTTAGAACTATCATGATCTATTTTGACCCCATTGCTACTATTAGGGTAAAGGGCAGCATCATTTTTTCAGTGCATGTGGTATTGCCATCATTTATTTCTCATAAATGATAGGTTTTGTGTAAAGTCCTTTCCCTTGAGTGATCAGCTTTCAAAACCGAGGGGGCCTTCCTTCTTACTTACTGGGACCGCTTTCAATTCCATTCCGTATCACCATTTACAATAAATATTTTGTGAAGTATAGGTGGTCAAGGAGCGAGGAGCTTTTACATCACCTCTTTAGGATTGTTTCGATATTTTGTTTGCCTGGAATTAGCGTATCATCTTTTTCCAGTGTGTTATTAAAGGTGTTTATTCTTCCATAGTTCGAACAAACTTGTGGTAGTAACTTTTGTCAAACCAAAATCCTCTAAGATTCTTTGTCCGACAGAATCGGTCGGTCCATCATAGCCTTAATATTGATAGTGTCTACCTTGACACCTTCATGGTGTGCGACTGTAAAAAATACTCTACCTCCTTTACACTACAAAGAAACATTTGGATGGTTTGGCGGATTTTTTAACTCCTTTAGTAGTTGTATACATATCGCCTTCTTGGTTCCTCCCAAGACTTGCTATAGATTGGTATATCATCAAAAATACTAGCACAAAGTTTGAAGGAAGGGATTGAAAATTAGATTCATCAACCCCCAGGAATGTGGAAGGTCATTTGTAAGGCCAAAGGCATGACCAAAAATTCATAATGGCCTTCATGAGTTGAATGTTGTTTGGGATATCTTTCTTCATTCTATATGATGATACCCTTAATGGAGATCAATTTTGTGAAATAGATTTCTCCATGTAGTTCATCAACAATTCATCAATGGCGGGAATGGAAAACTTATCTTGCTGTAGTGATCTTGTTGGTGGCTCTATAGTCTAGACACATCATATATATCTTTATTGAAGACCATTACCACTAGTGTAGAGTGAGAACTTTGGCTATGTCTAATAGTGCCAGCCTCTAACATTTCTACCTTCAATACGCTCATTTTCACTGTTCTGGGCATAAGGGTGTCTGTGTGGCCTGATGTTAGGAAGAATTACTCAATTAGGTTGAATTTCATGATCATGATTCCCGGGTGGGTGGAAGACCTTTGGAATATCTTCAAATACTTTGGAATGCTTATCAATGATGATCCTTTGGATATCTTGAGGAATAGATGGCTTAGATGTTTGAACATCTAATGAGCATGGTTGTGAAATAATGCCTTGATTCCACTTTTTCAATAATTTTGTCGTACCATTAGAGTTATCCTTACCGGGCTTCCTGTGATACCTCTTAACTCAATTTTCCTTCCAATGAAAATTTCAGGAAAATGCAATAATATCATTATTACTATGGGGGAATATTTAGTGAATAGTCCAATGATTGTTGTAACCATTGGATTCCTAATTTCACCACATCACCGCGCCACCATGGGAATATGGACTATTCGTTACATATTCCTATAGTAAGATTGATCTTATTTCATTTTCTGAGCAATTGATAGTTCCTCATAAATCATTACTTGAAACTTTTGGTGGATATACAAAGCAGGTGAGATCTTTGGCTAATTCTGATTGAATGAAATTATGAGTACTCCGAGAATCAATTAGGACTATTACCTTTTCTTTTTAATGTATCCTTAGATCTCTTGAGGGTTTGAGGTGCTAATTCCATTATTGCATTACATGATGATATTGGCTTGTGGGATTCATCTCTTCAAACGAAATTGCTTCTCGTTTTCATCTTGAGATGGTTCTTGTTCTTCTTCTTCTTCCTCTTCACAATCTATGTAGAGATAATTTCTCTCCACACTTGTGTCCCTTACTATATTCTTTGTCATAATTAAAGCATAAAACCTTTTTCTTTTTCTTTCCTCAGTGAATTGTTGAGGTGTCAACCTTGTAGGTTAAGTGTTTTTAGAAGAAGGAGCAGCATTCTCTCTATAGATGTTGGGATAGGTCCTTCTGGTAGCCATATATATTTTTACTCAACATTTCTTGCCACATTAAATGCAGGTCTCAATGAAGTTTGGGTTTAAGATTGAACCTCATGTTGGAGAATGTTATCCTTTAAAGTTCCTATGAATACATCAATCAAGTGCTCATCACGGAATATGAGGTTTACCTTTATATTCAATCTTTGGAAGTTCTCAATGTGTGCTTGATAACATAACCTTTTCTTGAGATTTATCAATTGGCTAAAGAGGTATTTCTCACCTTATCCCTCATAGTGTGCTATCATTTATTAGGTGAAAATTGTCCAAATTATTGAGTGATTTCGCGAGAACAAGACATCTGATATTTTAAACAAATTGATTAGGTTCTAAATATAAAGAAACAATTCATACCTTTTATGTATGTGGCACATTATGGAACAAAATTGCTCCCATCTGAAGTATCCATGGAGTTGGGTCCTTTCCATCAAACTTCCCTCATATCAATATTAGGAAAGTGATTGGTCTTCAAACCAAAGTTAGGTTTCTCCATTCTTGATTCACCTTCCTTGTGTCCTCATCATGAATTCCTTGAGATATGAATTTTCACTTTGGGTGTCTTCTCTATTACAAATCTTTCATTGCTTACAGCGATCTTAGCTTCCATTGAATCCATCTTCAGTATCCAGCTTGGCTTCATTGAATCCATCATCTCTTGTAGTTCATATTTGGTTATTGTCTTCATTTGTAAAATAATTTATGTCCCTAAATTTCTTTCTACCTTCATCAAGAGTCCAATTGGGATTTTTTTGGAGGCTTATTTAGTGTAGGAGTTCCCTTTTGGGTGTATGTTGTCCAAATATCACTTTTGAGTCTGATTTTTGGGAGGTGGTTCTTGCTAGACAATATTTATTTTGTTCCATCTCCCAAGTTTTGGCCCTTGGGTATGAAACTTTCTTTTTAAAACCAGTTCTCGATATTTCTTCTCTGCAATGCAATTCCGATCAAATTGGATGTGCCAAAGTGGAATTTAGTGCTTCCTCACAACTTGTCGATTTTTAGCCTTTCCAAGAGATCTCACTTGTATAGAATTAACCACAAAATAATTGATATCAAATTCTTAGAAAGCTTGCGCGCAAAATACCTACAGGCTATACACTATCCAATGAAACTGATTCCACTCAATTTGGATACTCTAGAGAGGATTATGATTATTTTACTTGGAACACTTCTTGGAGACTAGTCGGTGGGACCAATTCAGGATATATCTTACACAAGGTGTATATAAAACTTTATGATGAACCAGAAGATGCACTTCTTACCAAAGATACACTACTAATATATGTAAATAGAATCCAAAGTTCAGGGTCTGAAACGTTATAGGAAAGTTTTTATAGCGAAATTCCCACAATGACTCATTTTGGGATGATTCCAAAACCCTATCTTGTCACGAGTGTATCTCGAGTATAAGGCCTCAAGGCTGAATTGCAGACAACGTACCCGATCAGGTCAGTAAATACCCTCCAAGGTTCCCTAAAACGTTGTATAAAAAGTTATAGCAAAAATTCCACGGTGTCTCAAATGTAGCGTGAGAAACCCCAAGACCTTGGCTCCGATACCATACTGATGAACCAAACATCAATATAGAATAGAAAAACCTCGGAAAAGTACTCGCCTTGAAAAGAGATAATTTCAGATAATAAGCCTCTTAGAAACCTCTCCTTTTACCCACTTAAATGTTCAAGGTCAAGATGATTCAAAATGAAAATGTCTCCTTGGTATATGGAGACTAGAATTAAAGATGATTCAAAATGAAAATGTCTCCTTGGTATATATAGGAGACTAGGAGGTATAATTACAAATAATGGCCTAAAGCCGACATAAATAAAATAACATTACTAATCTAATATGCCCCAAATGAGCAAGCTGACATAAATAAAATAACAATACTAATCTAATATGCCCCAGTTAAGGGTTAATGAGCCAATATTAGGGCTTAACACCTCCTTTGACAAAGAGGTAAATCCCCCATTAGATATGTCTCCCCCTATCTACATGATACTAATACTCCTTTGTGTATCTCTTTCTCTGATGATATCTATTCCCTTGAATTCTCTACAATATTTCATGTAGATCAATGTAGGGATACTTGTAAATGTTTCCTTTTATCTCTTCCAGTGATGACTATTGTGCATTGGTGATTCCTCTTGAAATTAAATGATATATAAAAAAAAAAATTCATTACTTGATTTCTTCATTCACTTGTCATCTTCACTTGACCATACTTATTCAATTATTTCCTTCTAATAATATGGCTTATGCTGATGATTTTTCTTTCCTTGTTATGGTGTGCCTTACACAACTTGTCTTTATGTGACCAACTGATTTCAAATGTAAATTGATTCCACTTATTCGAATTGTTAATATTCTTTCATTCATAGTGATATATATGTATATGCCTTCTAATAATATCATGAATCCATTTCTATTCATATTTCATAAAACTGTCCATGATTCTTCTACTCAACTGTATGCATATGTTGTGGCTGATCACAACATATTCCTGCTCTTTAACTGAAACAAGTGTGTCCAATTGTATGATCTACCTACACATAAAACTCTACATGCCTAGAACAACCTATACATAGGTGTTGTACATTGACCAAGTTTTGTAGATCCTTGGTCAAGTTTGACCTATTTTGGGACTTCGAGAGTCTGGTCGAAGGCAGAGCGCAAGTCAAAGTAGAGATCAGGGGATCCAGCCCCCTTTTTAGGGAATATTTTGGATTAGGGTTTATGTATCGGGGATGGGGATGTCATCCCATGGGTTTATCCATCTTTAGGCCCTTTTGTAATGTATAAATAGAAAGCTAGGCGATGTAAGTAAGTGGTGTGATGCTAGGTGCTAAGTATTGTTCTAAGTGCAAGTAATTATAAGAGGTTTTGTCCTTAGTGTATGTTGAGGCTGTAAAGATAAGTGTGGATCATCTATAGTGCTTTGTACACAGACTGTGTAAGGAGGCTTGATGTTGTGATGTAACTTGGGGAAGGAGGATTTGGTGAGGTGCGCGCATATCTCCTCTCCTCTACGAAGTAGGGTTTTCATGCTTTGTTCCTATAAGAAGCTTGACAAAAGATAATAAAGAATATAAGAGTTGGTGGAAGTAGCTCCACACTGGGGTGAACCACGTATATCCTGTGTTATGGTTTCTTTGTGAATTCTGGTTATTGTCTTGTGTATATGGAGCAACACCCCTACCTCAACAGGTTCTACATGACCTACCATTCTAAGGATTGTTCTTAATCTCCCTTGAGCCAAAGATGGCTCTTCGATTCCCAACTGGAATCTTTACACTTGTAACCATAGGTCCTTCTTAGGAGTTGCCCATATGTGAACAAGAACTAGGTACAAACTCTTACCAAAGAGACCAACTGATGTGACACAACATTTTCCCGAAAAGGGCATGTTGGGTTTCGTGACTTCACGAATTCCTGGTGTTGAGTTCCCTGACTCCTTCAGATCCCAAAACCCAAAAATGGCTAACGGACTTCTATCTTGTCCCTTAAGTCTTTATGATGTGACTCTCCGCCACAACCTGGGGCTCAACCTTTGAGTGAGTCAGAAATTCGTGATTCGAGAGTTCATGATACGAGGCTCCTCCTTTTCACTGAAGTCCAAAGTCACAACTTCTATACTATGTATCGACGGTCCAGATCCTGGCAAGATTTCATGTATCAGGATTTCACGATTCTTTCCTTCTCGTCACATCTTTCTCCACGCCCCGAATTCTGAAATGACGAAATTCAAGAATGAGATCAATGACTCTTGTTGATATAGATCTGATGGCTATTCTTCCTCCTGATATTCTGAATGCTTAAGGAATCTCTCCTTAACCCTTCCACTAATATGCACATTGATTCAACGGTCCACATGAAATTCCACTGTCCATTCAATTTCCTGATAAATCCTAGCCAAATAAATTAGCATCGTTTCTTCTGAACTTGAGTCTGTGAGGAAACTTCAGCCCTTGTTTTTCCTTCAAATCCTTCAAGGTTTCTATCACTCTTGAGCTTGGTTCTGGCTACAAAATCAGAGATCTCTTAAGGGATTATTGTGCACACTCTTTGCGGCTTTCACGATAATCACTGATTATCTGATGTCTTCCTCTTCTGTGCACTCCTTGCAATATAAATCCTTCAACTACTCGCTTGGGTTGGAAAAGTATAAGACTTCAACCTGCCTGTGCACTCCTTGCATGGATCTATGCTATACTTGCACTTATGCTGGTATGAGAGCAACGATATCCCTCTTGAGATTATCTGAGATAAAACTCAGAAAACATGTCAATGCACTCCTTGCGGACTTTCACTACACTCCTTGTAGGAATTCTCAAGATGAGAAACAATTGAAACTCATCCTCTCCCCCTCACAGACTTCATACATTCAACATGAAATCATAGATACATACACATATCATTGAAACAAATGCATAACAAAACATATAAGTAAACTGTAAAGATACCATTCAATATATGTAAACAAAATTCATCACAACACCATGAAATTGGGTCAAAGCTTCCTTATATTAATCCCAGTGATTTTGTACATGGGCTCAATAGCAACAATTATCTGCTTATACAAATTTTTGTTATATTCTCCTATTCGCTTTCTCTTCAGATCTCTAACTCTTACAATGAGAATAATTGTTACCATAGAATACATACGAGGGATATTTTTAGAGTTTTCCCTCTTACACTCTAATCTATAAAATCAAAATAAAGACTGCAACTACTTTACATTCATTACAATTAAATGCCTTCATATCCAACAGATGAGAGAAACTGCTCAAGATCTATATTACAACTCAAAAACATAAATGCAAATGTATCCTTTCAATATATTACATTAATGTTTTCATCTTGCGAATTCAAAATAGTTTCAAAATACACGTTGGTGCATATCCAGTTGTCTTCCACTCGTGCATGCTTACGATGCTCTTGCATCATACTCCGTTGGCTGAAAAAATCATGAACTCCTATTCATGAGATCTTGCACCATCTGTCCATGTTTATGGATCTCCGCTTCACTTTCCCAACTGGAATCTTTAATCGGCTGTCCTTTCCACTTTATCTAGTACTCAAGATACATATTTCTCTGGGTCTTCTAGCTAATTCTCTGATCAATGATCTTTTCCATCTGTGGATTTTCAGCGATGGGCATCTGTTTGACCCATTGAAATTCCTTTTGATCCTCTAATCCCTCTATTTCATTTTATTTGTAAGCATACAGATCTATTATGTTGAATATGAGCGATATGCCCACACCATCTTGCAATTCTATCTCATAAGCATTTGCCTCAAATTTTCATAAAATCTTACACAACCCTATATTTTTCATATTCATCTTATTATATGTTCCCCTTGGGAACCTTTCTTTTCTAAGGTGTGCTAAGACTAATTCTCCCACTTCAAAATCAAGTTCTCTTTGAAGTTGATCTTCTCTACGCTTATATTCCTAGTTGGAATTCTGCAACCGCTCTTTGATCTTATTGTGGAGCTCTTGCATCTCGGCTGCAAATTCTTCTACTCCCGCACTTTTGAACTCACTCTGCTCTAAGTCCCTCAAATCAGGTACTCCTCTTGGCTGAATTCCATACATTATATGGAATGGGCTCTATCATGTGCTTCTATTAGGTGAGTCATTATATGCAAATTCCACTTGCGGCGGAATCTAATCCCACTGGCTGTAATGTTTAGCTACTAAAATCCTCAACAAATCCCCTAAAATTTGATTTACTAACTTATTATGTCCATCCGTCTGAGGGTGATATGTTGAGATAATAGATAAATTAGTCCCCAACTTCTTCCATAGTGTCCTCCAGAAATGACCAACAAATTTGGTATCCCTATCTGAAACAATACTCTTGGGTAAACCATTAAGTCGAACAACTTCTTTGAAAAACAGGTTTGCAATGTGTGTTGCATCACTGGTTTTCTAAAAGGGAATTAAATGTGTCATTTTAGATAATTTTTTGACTACCACGAATATGGAATCACAACCTCTATGTTTCCTTGGAAGTCCTAACACAAAATCCATGCTTACTGCATCCCACGACCTCTCTGGTACTGGCAATGTTTGATACAACCTTATATTTTGTATTTTCCCCTTTGCATGCTGAAAAATTCTACATCTGTTGACAAATTTCTTGACATCCATCCTCATCCCTGGCCAATAATATAACTTGTTCATCTGTGCAAATGTTTTGTCATGGCCGAAATGTCCAGCCAATCCCCCACTATGTTTTTCTTTCAGAATATTCTCCCTCATAGAACTCTTCGGGATACACAACTAATTTCCTTTGAATAATAATCCATCACGGATTAAGTATTCAATCCATTATCTTCTGTCTCTCAGAACATGAATCTCACATGCTTCATAAGCGTCCCTGAAATCTGAATCATCTCTGTACATATCCTTAAGGCTATCAAAACCTAAGGTCTTCACACGAAACTCCTGTAGAATCAAATATTTCTTGCCCAATGCATCAACAAACTTGTTAGCAGTTCCAGAAATGTTATTTATAAAAAAATTAAAGTTCTTCATAAATTCAACCCATTTTGCATGCTTCTGGTTCAATTTTTCTAGTCTGGTTACGAATTGTAAATCATGGTTGTCTCTATACAAGACAAACTCTTTTGGAACCAGGTAGTGCCTCCATTTCTTCAACGCTTATATGACTGCATAAAACCCCTTGTCATATGTGGAATATTTAATCTCCTTCGCATTCAAGTTCTCACTGAAGTATGCAATCGGCCTATTGTCTTGACTTAAGACTGCTCCAATCGTGAATCCACTTGCATCACATCTCACTTGAAATGTTTTACTGAAATATGGCAGAACCAAAACTAGATTTTTAGTTATCTTCCCCTTCAACAACTTAAAACTTTTCTCTACTTCCCCCATCCAATGAAAATATTTATGTCTTTTCTAGACTTTCTCCATCATTGGTGCAACAATTCCACTAAAATTTATGATGAACTTCCTGTAAAAACTGGCTAATCCATGGAATCTTCTGACTTCAAAGATGTTCCTTGGCGATGGCCATTCTTTGATCGCTTTTACATTCTCAGGATCCATCTTCAACTCATTCGAAGAGATCACAAACCCAAAATAAATGAGTTTTTTCTTCATGAAAGATGACTTCTTTAGATTTATCAACAACTTCTCTTGCTGCAACCTCCTCATCACTAGAGTTAAATGTCTTAAATTCTCTTCCTCGGTCTTACTGAATATTAGTATATCATCAAGATACACAATTGCAAAATTTCCAATGAAATCTTTCAAGACTTCGTTCATTAATCTCATAAAATTACTTGGCACATTCATCAAACCAAACAACATTACAAGCCATTCATAGAGCCCTTCATTCATATTGAATGTTGTCTTCCATTCATCACCTTCCCTCATTTTGATCTGATTCTATCCGCTTTTGAAATCAATATTTGAAAAACACTTTTCTCCACTCAAGAAATCCATCAAGTCATCCATCCTCGGTAATGGAAATCTATAATTGATGGTGATTTCTTTTATAGCCTTTGAGTCTGTACACATTCTCCATCCACCATCCTTCTTTGGGCTTAACACTATTGGTACAACACATGGACTTAATCTTTATTTAATAAATCCTTTGTCCATCAAATCCTAAACTTGTTTCTTAACTTCTTCATTCTCCTGTGGTGTCAATCTGTACGTTTCTTTGTCTGGAAAAATTTCTCTTGGTATAAGGTCAATGTGATGGCTTATACTCCTGATGGGTGGAAACAAACAAGGTAAATCATCCACCACTATATCAACGAATTCCTCCAACATTTTCTGAATTTCCTCCAGTAGATCATCCATCGACGTACTGGTCAAGATCACTCTAGGTTTTATCACCACAACAAACACCATGTATTCTTCTTTCCTAACTTCATACAAAAGTTCCTTCCCACTCATGAGAAGTATAGTGTTGCTTGTTTCTTCTTTCACCTTCGTATCTTCGATTGGAAACAACATATGTATTCTACCATTCTTCTCTAAGGTGTATGCATTATTTCTCCCATCGTGAACAAAATTTATGTCATATTGACACAGTCTTCCCAACAAAATATGACATACATACATGGGAATAACATCACATAAGATCTCATCTCTCTAACCTCCTATCTTAAATTCAACTAAACAATGTTTAGTGACTATTACCTGATGTCCCTTTTGCAACCACGAGACTTTATTGTTGGCATGTTTTACAGTCATTGTATGCTTGTCATTGATGGAAAGTACAACAACGATGATGGCTTGAGTAGAGGAAGGATGTGCCAGGTGGGCACCAGAAGTCTTTTGGGAAGACGCTGCAGAGAAATATTGACAAGATCAGAGTATGACGCGATGGATCTCATTGAAGATTTCTCAATGAACGTCATATATGAGCCCGAGGTCCGACCAGCGTTGGATCCAAGAGAACTTACACGCTCTTTAATGAGCAAGGTGAAATGTGAAACCCTGCAAAATCACATCAACAAAGACTCCATTTCAGAGTTTCCGTTACCTAGAGATGGAGAAGTCAAGAGTCAAGACTCTCCAACAAAGGAGTCCTGAAGTGTTGAAATGCGAAATCCCAAAACCCGAAAAAAGGCATATCACTCAGAGTGTTGGATACCGGGATTTCGGTTACCAGAAGATGCAGATGTTAGAGACTCACATCATCAGGAGTCCTGAAGTGCCAAAATGCAAAAACCCGAAACAGGTGCATCGCTTGGAGAACTGCATACTGGGATTTCAAATACCGGGAGATGGAAATGACAAATACTCTCATCATAAGGAGTCCTGAAGTCATGAAACCCGAAGTCGAGAAATGATAAAGACTCCATACCAGATTTTCAGATACCGAGAGTAGGAGGAGTCAAGAGTAACGACTCTTCATCAGAGGAGTCCTGAAATTGCAAAACTTGAAGTCGCGAAATGTCATAGACAAGCTCCGTTTCGGAGTTTCGGGCACCGCGACATGGAGAGTCAATAAAAATTACCATAGGAATACCGAAATTCCGATTCACCAAAATGAGAAATGTTGGAGTACCAGACCGTTGATCTGAAGCCATTTTGGATTTCTGGATACTGGGATTTGAAGTGTCGAAACACTTCACCACAGGAGTACCGAAATGTCGAAGTGCCGAAATGCAAAATTGTGAAATGCAACTTTTTGAATAAGGCTATGGTCACATCCATTGGTCACATTGGCGAGAGATAGAGGAAATCACTAGAGAAACCAAGCTCCATTTCAGGGATCATGACATGGAGTGTCGAGACACTTGATCACACGAATCCCAAATTGCCAAAAAGCCAAAATGCGAAACACGGTTAGGCTCAGCTAGAAGTCACAACCTTTTGTCACATCGGTGAAAGATGGGGGAAGGAGTTAGTGAAGACAAGCTCCTTTTTGGAGTTTTGGGGGTCGGGAAATGGAGAGTACTAAAATCCTCCACCATGGTGATCCCGAAATGTCGAAGAGTGGAATGCTGAAATGAATGCAATACTAATGAAAGTCATTCAATAGTGCAGATGAAATTGAATCAAATTGGAGGGCTACTGTTGCACGTCATAGTGTAATTTCCAGAAACCACTAATGGTTTATGCCAGAGGACTCGAAGACACTTCGAGGTGATTAACAGAGGAGGTGAAGAATCTCAAGGCATATGCAAGTAGAACACTGACTGTTCGTGGAGGCGATTGACAGCTGGATGAGTGTTGGAGCCTGTAACTGCAACACATTAGTTGACCTCAACTATAACAGAAGATGAAGAATCTTAACTCTTGGTGAGGAAAAGTAATTTGATCATGACACCCAGTGATTATGGACACATGGGATTAACAAACAGAGAATCTAAAGAGTTTCCATGATGAACAGGCAGAGCACTCGACATGCAGAGCATGTAGAATCATTAGACATAGGGAATGCACAAGATGCATAGAGAGCATAAGAAGGTCGAAAAAAGAATAGATCAGGGTTGTTGCGATGGAGTAGGATGCATGTGTGAAGAAGGAGGTGGAGTGAAGTAGCTGAAATGAACACAAGACAAAAGGTGCATTGAATGGGAATGGTGTAGAAAGCACAAGAGGCAAAAGAACAAAAAAGTACAATGGATGCGTGCAGGAATATAGTGAGGAAGACATAACGGTAAAATATTACAGAACTGTGGTGAGACTGGTAAACTGTTGTTGAACACTATATCACTGTAATAAGTTTTAGTAATTCATATTCATAAACCAGGGTGGTAGGGAGCTTCTAGGGAGGACTGGTGTCCTCAGAGGTTCAAGTGGGTGCTTGAACACAGGGAGTTGTAGCTTCCATCTAGTTGGTACTACAGAAACCAGGGAGTTGGTGCTAGAGAATCCAGGGAGTTGGTGCTTCCTTCTAGTTGGTGCTAGAGAAACCAGGGAGTTGGTGCTTCCTTCTAGTGGGTGATAGAGAAAACAGAGAGTTAGTTCTCTCAGCAAGTTGCATATTGCAAAAACAGAGGTTGTAGCCTCACAATGAGTAGGTGCTCATATGTATGATAATGTAAAGAATGTAAATAATTCTTATCATATAAAGAAGAAGAGGTTTTTACCCTTTATGGGTTTCCTCAGGAAATATCTGTCTCTATGTATCT
>SNQJ01S0001656.1:17886-38167 GCA_010110895.2 Picea sitchensis | reverse complement strand
TTTGTCTAAGGGTAGATCCTAGAGCTTAAACATGTCAATCCATGAAGGAAATTCAACCAATAAGGCCCCTATGTTCAATGGAACAAACTTTGCCTTCTGGAAAGTTAGAATGAGAACCTACATAATGGATTTAGGTCCAGATGTCTAGGATGTGGTAGATACTGGTTATGTAAAGCCAGTTGTACTAGCTAATAAGGATGACAAGATAGAATTTAGCTTCAACGCTAAGGCTATGAATGCTATCTTGAGTGGACTTGCAGAAGCAGAATTCGTAAAAGTTATGCACCTAGGAATTGCCAAAGAAATGTGGGACAAACTCATTAGAAGTTATGAAGGTAATGAAAAGGTAAAGGAAGCCAAGCTTCAAACCTACAGAATACAGTTTGAACAGTTGAAGATGAAGGAAGATGAAACTATTGGAAAATACTTTTTGAGAGTAGAAGAAATGGTAAATGCAGTGAAAGCACTTGGTGAAAAAATTGAGGAACCCTCTTTAGTTCAGAAAATCTTGAGATCTCTCCCAGATAGGTTCAACCCAAAGATCTCTGGTATAGAAGAACTTAATGATCTAAAAACCTTGGAGTTTGGTCAACTTCTAGGAACTTTGATTGCATATGAAATGAGAATAGTTAAAGATAAACCCACCTCCAAAGAAGCATCACTTAAAGCAGATAAGAATGAGGATTCTAAGCCAGATGAAATTGAAGCAAAATTTGTGAAGAGACTGAAGAAGGGATCGGACAAATACAAAGGTAAATTTCCTTTCAAATTTTTCAACTGTGGTAGGATAGGTCATTTTGCAAATAAATGTCCCCACAAAGGAAAGGATCAGACATGTGATGATGAGGAGAAGTACAAACACATAAATTTCTTTAAAGAGAATAAATTTAAGAAGAAAAGTATTTCCATAAACAATGATGATGATCCTTCAGATGATGAAGACAATGACTCCTCCATTGAAGATAAACTAAATGAATTCATACTTATGGACAAAGAGGATTATGATAATAATAGCACAGGGAGTGATGTTAATGAAGAAGAAGCTATGGTTGACATGGAAGGAGAACTGATCAGTGCACTGGAAGAGATTGACAGACTAAGAATCAAGAATTGAAAGAAAAGACAATTGTTGATACAGTTCGAGAAAGACAATAAAAAACCTGATGAAGACCTTGTCCTACTAAAAGTATAATTAGAAGAGGAAAAGAAAATCGAAGACATTTTGAAATGACAGTTATCAGAAAAGAAGGTAAGATGTGAATAATTAGAACAAGAAGTAGTGAAAACTAGGAAAGAGATGGAGAAGTTTCCATCCTTGTATAATCATAATCTATCAAGTATCAAATCCTATGAAGGATTAGCCACCATCCTAAATCAACAAAGGAATCTGAAGCTAAAAACCGGTTTGGGTTATGAAGAGGGATCAAGTAGTGGCAAGCCAAGAAATGAAGAACCCATCAAGTTTGTCAAATATACAACCAATAACAACAACGAACCTACATAAACAAAGGAAGATAATCAGCCACCCAGGACGAGTAAGGAAAAATATGCCAGAACTAAATTTGTAGAACAAAGAAATAATGCACTCGCTACTGAAAGACGTCATTAGCATGGAAGAAATTGATTTGCACAAAGAAGACAACCATTTCCTAGGTACAAAGAAATTTTCCATGGCTATTGTTTCTACTGTTCTAACTTTGGTCACAAAGTTGTAAATTGTTCCTTAAGACTTAGACATGAGAAATTAAGATTTCAAAGGAATAAATACTTCCCACAACAAAGAATGATATAGCCAAGTAACAATCCTTCATGGACTGCAAATTGCCAAATTAAGTCTAGGGACATGCAACTAAGGAGGCTAAGAAATAATCAACGGTCACTGAGTAGACAACACTGCAAAAATAAGTTTGACCTATTGAATAATGAGATTGAATTCTACACCTATCATAACTTTGGACATAAATATATTGACTGTCGGTTAAGGAACTATGAACCAGATTCGAAATCCCCTGCTGAAAATGTCAAGTTTTGGAAGAAGAAGGAAAGTGACAAGTATGGATTAGTATTGTTCACTCAAAGAAAAACGAACCCTTGGTATATACACAGTGGATGCTCCAAACACATAACATGAGACAAGTGAAAGTTTCTATCTCTAAGTGAAAGCAAATCAGGAAACATAACCTTTGGAAATGATGCTCCAAGGAAAATAAAGGGCAAAGGGATGGTGAGGTTAAGTAATGGAAAAAGGAAAATCCCAAGATGTTCTACTTGTAGATGGGCTGAAACATAATCTACTCAGTGTAAGTCAAATGTGTGATAGAGGATGTGAAGTGGTGTTCACGTCCAAGGACTGCAAGATAAAATCTGTAACCTCAGGACATGTGGTGGCCAAAGGCATAAGGATAAAAAATAATGTATATGTGCTGAAAGAAAATAGAGAAGAATGTCATCTAAGTAGACATGATGAAAGATGGTTATGGAATAGGAGACTTAGACATATAAACTTTGACCACTTAATCAAACTCAAAAAACTTGAGGAAGTAAAAGATCTTCTGAGAATATCAAAGCCCCAAGATTCAACGTGTAAACCCTGTCAAGTAGGGAAGCAAAAAAGGACACAGTTTAAGTCCAAGAGCTTTACTTCAACATAGAAACCACTTCAACTAGTTCATATGGATTTATGTGGACCATCAAGACAGGAAGGCACAGGGAACAAAAACTACTTCATGTTGATTATCGATGATTACTCCAGACATACTTGGGTTGCCTTTCTCAAGGAAAAGGCTGAAGCATTTGAGAATTTTAAAATATTTAAGGCTTTAACTGAGACTCAAACAGGCAAGAGTTTAAAGGCAGTAAGATCAAGCCAGAGAGGAGATTTTATGTCAAGAGACTTCAAGGAATTCTATGATGAGCATGGGATCAAGAGAGAATACACAATCCCAAGAACTCCACAACAAAATGGAGTTGTTGAGAGGCAAAACAGAACAATGCAGGAAATGGCCAGGTTGATGATTTGTGAGAAGAACATTGGCCAAACCTACTGGGTAGAAGAAATACACACAATATTACATGTTCATAGCAAAGCTCACCTCAGACCACAAAGTGACAAGACACCTTATGAACTGTGGTTTGGGAGACTTGCTTCAATTAAACACTTCAAATTATTTGGGAGTAAATGCTACATAAAGAATAATGACAAGAACCTCGACAAATATGATGACAGGGATGATGAAGGTATCTTCTTAGGGTATGCTACAAATAGTAAAGGATATAGATGTTATAATAAGAGGCTGCATAAAATGGTTGATTGTATTGATGTAAAAGTTGATGAAGGAATCCCAGCAAGAGAGATGTACAATAATGAGTCTTCTACAGAAGAGACAACTAAAGTTGAAGATGAACAGGTCGAAGAATCAGAAAATGAAGACTCAGACACTCAAACAGACTCAAATCAACAATCAACTTCAAATTCCTCCTCCAAAATCATTCAAAAGAATCATCCTCCAAGTCAGATAATTAGAGAAAAAGACAAAGGTGTACAAATCAGGAGAAAGCTAATAAAAAACACCGAACAGTCTCATATAGCCTTGATATCCATGCTGGAACCCAAGAATTTTAATGAAGCCAACAAAGATGACCACTGGGTTAAAGCAATGAATGATGAACTTGATCAGATTGAGAAAAAAAATAGCTGGGAGATGGTTCATAGACCTGAAGATAAAAATGTCATTGGCTCCAATTGGATCTTTAAGAATAAGTTGAATGAGCAAGGACAAGTTGTTAGGAACAAAGCAAGGTTAGTGTGTAAAGGATATGCTTAGATAGAAGGACTGGATTTTGATGAAACATTTGCGTCCGTAGCAAAATTAGAAGCTATCAGAATGTTTCTTGCCTATGCTTGTCATAAAAAGTTTAAAGTATATCAAATGGATGTCAATTCATCTTTTCTAAATGGAGATTTAAGTGAACAAGTCTATATGGAAAAACCAGAGGGTTTCAAACTGTTTGATAAACTTGACTTAGTATGCAAGCTGAAGAAATATTTATATGGGTTAAAACAAGCCCCTCGAGCCTGGTATCACAGACTAGATACATATCTCAAAGACAAAGGGTTCAAGAGAGGAACAACTGATAACAATCTATATATTAAAATAGAGGATAATGATTTGCTCATCGTATTGGTCTATGTAGATGGCATCATCTTTGGATGTAATAAGGATCCATTGGTACAATGGTTTTCTTCTGCCATGGTATCTGAGTTTGAAATGTCCATGATAGGAGAACTGTCATTTTTTCTTGGTCTGCAAATTACTCAGAGGTTTGAAGGGATGTTCATTTCTCAAGAAAATAATCTAAGAGAAATGTTGAAAAGGTTTCAAATGGAATATTATAAACCTATGGCACACCTATGGTTACTGGATGCAAATTAAGAAAGATTGATGACTCACCTGATGTTGATCAAAGATCATATAGGTCAATGATAGGAAGCCTAATGTACATCACAACATCCCACCCAGATATAATGCATGTTGTTGGAAAGGTAGGAAGATTTCAGTCTGCACCTAAACAGAGTCATTTGAAAGTTGTCAAAAGGATATTTAGGTATTTGAAAGAAACAATGACTTATGGTCTGTGGTATCCCATAAATCAGAATTTTCAGTTAACTACTTATTCAAATGCAGATTGGGAAAACTGTGTTGATGAGAGAAAAAGCACCAGTGGAGGAGCAGTCTTCCTAGATGACTCATTAGTAGCATGTCTTAGTAAAAAGCAAGGTTCCATTTCTTTATCAACCACAGAGGCAGAGTACATTGTTGTTGCTACCTATTGCACTCATGTATTATGGATGATTCAAACACTTGCAGACTTGGAGATAAAATACGCTGCACCGATCCCAATGCATTGTGATAACACTAGTGCCATCAGTGTTTCTATGAATCCCGTATTCCACTCCAAGACCAAGCATATTCCCATAAAATACCATTTTATGAGAGAGCAAGTCACCAATCAGGTTGTTCAGGTTCATTACATTCCAACCACAGAACAAATAGTAGACATCTTTACTAAACCCCTAGCTAAGACCCCTTTTCAATATCTCCGACAAAAGCTGGGTGTCATCCCGTTTCACACCTAAGAGAGTTCATCCTATTAGGGGGATTATTATATTGATTGCATATCAGATACCTCCTAAACATACTACAACAACTCAGGGGGAGTGTGTTTTCTTTGACATTGATGTCAAAGGGGGAGAAAAGAATAGGTCTGGGTGCCTTTGTTGCCATCAATGCCAAAGGGGGAGATTGTTGGCATGTTTTACTGGAAGTGTATGCTTGTCATTGATGGAAAGTACAGCAATGATGATGGCTTGAGTACAAGAAGGATGTTCCAGGTGGGCACCAGAAGTATTTTGGGAAGACGCTGCAGAGAAAGCTCGAGAAGATCAAAGTATGCAGCGATGGATCTCACTGAAGATTTCCCGATGAACGTCAGATATGAGCTCGAGGTCTGACTGGAGTTGGATATAGGAGAACTTACACACTCTTTAATGAGCAAGGTGAAATGAAAAACCATGAAAAATCACATCAACACAGACTCCATTTCGGAGTTTCGGTTATCGGGAGATGGAGAAGTCAAGAGTCGAGACTCTCCAACACAGGAGTCCCGAAGTGCCGAAATGTGAAATACCGAAACCCAAAAAAAAGAACATCACTCGGAGTGTTGGATACTGGGATTTCGGTTACCGGAAGATGGAAATGTCAGAGACTCACATCATCAGGAGTCTCAAAGTGTCAAAATGCAAAAACCCGAAACAAGCACATCGCTTGGAGTACTGGATATCGGAATTTCGGATACCGGGAGATGGAAATGACAATGACTCTCATCATAAGGAGTCTCAAAGTTGTGAAACCCGAAGTTGAGAAATGATAAAGACTCCATACCATAGTTTCAAATACCAAGAGTAGGAGGAGTCAAGAGTAAAGACTCTTCATTAGAGGAGTCCTGAAATCGAAAAACTTGAAGTCGCGAAATGTCACAAAAACGCTTCGTTTTGGATTTTTGGGCACCGTGACATGGAGAGTCAAGAAACTTTACCACAGGAATACCGAAATGCTAATTTATCGAAATGAGAAATGATGGAGTATCGGATCGTTGATCTGACTCCATTTCGGAGTTCTGGATACCAAGA
The DNA here is from genome assembly GCA_010110895.2 of Picea sitchensis. Lineage (NCBI taxonomy): Eukaryota > Viridiplantae > Streptophyta > Pinopsida > Pinales > Pinaceae > Picea > Picea sitchensis. The sequence goes on along the minus strand of SNQJ01S0001656.1, from coordinate 31,977 downwards.
GTTGAAGCGTCGAAACACTTCACCATAGGAGTACCGAAATCCCGAAGTGCCAAAACGCGAAATTACGAAATGCAACTTTTTGAATAAGGCTATGGTCACAGCCATTGGTCACATCAACGAGAGATAGAGGAAAGAGATAGAGAAACCAAGCTCCATTTCGGGGATCACGACATGGAGTGTCGAGAGACTTGATCACGTGAATATCGAATTGTCGAAATGCGAAACACGGTTAGGCTCAGCTATAGGTCACAACCTTTGGTCACATCAATGAAAGATGGGGGAAGGAGTTAGTGAAGACAAGCTCCTTTTCGGAGTTTTTGGGGTCGGGAAATGGAGAGTACTAAAATCCTCCACCACGGTGATCCCGAAATGCCAAAAAGAAGAATGCCAAAATGAATGCAAGACTAATGAAATTCATTCAACGGTGCAGATGAAATTGAATCAAATCGGAGGGCTACTATTCACGTCACAGTGTAATTTCTAGAAACCACTGATGATTTCTACCAAAGGACTCGAAGACATTTCGGGGTGATGGACAGAGGAGGTGAAGAATCTCAAGGCATCTGCAAGTAGAACACTGACTATTCATGGAGGTGATTGAAAGTTGGATGAGTGTTGCAGCCTGTAACTGCAACAGATTAGTTGAGCTCGACTGTAACAAAAGATGAATAATCTTAATTGCTGGTGAGGCGAAGTAATTTGATCATGACACCCAGTGATGATGGATAGATGGGATTAACAAACAGAGAAGTTGAAGAGTTTCCATGATGAACAGGCAGAGCACTCGACATGCAAAGCATGCAAAACCATTGAACACAAGGAAGGCACAAGATGCACAGAGAGCATAAGAAGGTCGAAAAAATAAGAGATCAAGTTTGTTTCGGTGGAGTGGTATGCATGTGTGAAGAAGGAGGTGGAGTGGAGCAGCTGAAATGAACAGAAGACAAAAGGTGCATTGAATGGGAATGGTGTAGAAAGAACAAGAGGCAGAAGAACATAAAAGTGCAATGGATGCATGCAGGAAGATAGTGAGGAAGACAGAGCAGCGAAATCTTGCAGAACACTGATGAGATTGGTAAGTTTTTGTTAAACACTATATCACTGTAATAAGTTTCAGTCATTCATATTCATAAACCAGGGTGGTAGGGAGGTTCTAGGGAGGACTGGTGTCCTCAGAGGTTCAAGTGGGTGCTTGAACATAGGGAGTTGTAGCTTCCATCTAGTTGGTACTAGAGAAACCAGGGAGTTGGTGCTTCCTTCTAGTTGGTGCTAGAGAAACCAGGGAGTTGGTGCTTCCTTCTATCTAGTTGGTGCTAGAGAAACCAGGAGTTGGTGCTTCCTTCTAGTTGGTGCTAGAGAAACCAGGAGTTGGTGCTTCCTCTAGTGGGTGCTAGAGAAACAAAGAGTTGGTGCTCTCGTGAAGTTGCATCTTGCAAAATAGAGGTTGTAGCCTCACAAATGAGTAGGTGCTCATATGTATGATAATGTAAAGAATGTAAATAATTCTTATCATATAAAGAAGAAGAGGTTTTTACCCTTTATGGGTTTCCTCGGGAAATATATGTCTCTATGTATCTCATATATGTGACTGATGCTGAAAGTGCCATTGCTTATTTTCCTGCATTATTGTGATTATCATTGAGTGCCTTGTAAAGAATTTAAAAGAAGCATAATTGTTTAAGCACGGTAACAATTGATTAACCCCCCCTCTCAGTTGTCCAACATTTATATGGGCTTAGATGTGCAACCGTCTCCAATTCCATCTTCTCCACCATCTCTATGGATACTATATTATCCATGCTTCCACTATCAACTATCACCTTGCATACCCTATCCTTGGTCTTGCAAGAAGTTCTAAATAGACTGTTTCTCTGGACTGGATTCTCTACCTCCTTCTCTAGTTTCAAGAGAATTTTCCTCATCATTAAATATATTCCGCCTTCTGCATCCTCTACCTCAACATTGTGCCTTTGCACTTATGAAATGTGAGATTCACCTCCTCCATCTCTTTTTATATCAGGACATTCAAATATTTGTGTTCGATCTTTCCATAGAAAAAACACTTTATTTTGCCTCCTCTGCCTCTTCCTCTTCCTCTTGCTCACGAAAAATCGTTCTTATCGGCATACTGTCTTCCCTGTGAACTTCCTCCTCTTTCTAGATGATTATGAGGCTTCTTTTCTTCATCCTTGGGCTTTTGTAATCTATCTTGGAAAATTTATTTTCGTCTACCCCTTTGACCTTGCTTTTGGGCCAATTTTTCTTCTCCCTTCAGAGCAATCTAATAAGCATCTTCCACATTTCGGATTGTCACCATTCTCATCTCATCCTAAATTTCATATCTCAGACCATTAATGTATCTGGCGACCTTTTCATCATCACTCTTGTGATGACCTGCTCTAATGTTTAGTCGGTAAAACTCTTCAGTGTATTCCTTCACTATCATCCCCTTCTGTCTCAAATTTTGCATTCTTCGAAACAGGTTGATTTGATAATCTCTAGGTATAAACTTGGGTTTCATATTTGCAACCATACTATCCTAGATTTTGATTTTTTTCTTGCCTTTTCAATGGCTGTCAGTCTATAGTTCATCCCACCACAGTGTCGCATGTCCTTTCAGTCTAGTGACAACATCTTTTAATTTCTTATCTTCCTCAACATCCTCATAGTAGAAATATTTATCTAGAGCTCTAAACCAATCTAGCATCTCCTCAATGACTAAGTTTCCTTCATACATCGAGATGTCCATTTTTTCTCTGACCCCTATTCTTGCAACAAATCTGAATATACATTCTTCTGCAGCATCTTCGACTACAACTTCTTCTTTAGCTCTAGCCTCATTTTCTCTTTTGGCCTCACTGACATCTCCTATATCAACAAATCGTCTCTGTGTTATCTCCATAACATCTAATCAAGAACTAAGTTCTCTCATTTCCCTTTCCACAACTAGATCGGGCATTAGTCTTTCTTGATATATTCTTGGCAACATTGTTGTAATCTACTCTTTTCTACAAAAATTTAAAATCTGTGCTCTGATACCACCTGGCGCAACACCCCTACCTCAGTAGGTTCTACTTGACCTCCCGATATAAGGATCATTGTTAATATCCCTTGAGTTGAAGATGTCTCTTCGATTCCCAGATGGAATCCTCACACTTGTAACCATAGGTCCTTCGTAGGATTTACCCCTGTGCGAACAAGAACTAGGCACAAACTCTTACCCAAGTGACCAACTGATGTGACCACAACCTTTTCCTTAAAAGGGCACATTGGGTTTTGCAACTTTGCGAATTGCTTGTGTTGAGTTCCTCGACTCCTTTAGATCTCGAAACCCCGAAATGAATAACAAACTTCTATCTTCTCCCTCAAGTCCTTCTGATGTGACTCTCTGCCACAACTTGGGGCTCAACCTTTGAGTGAGTCGGAAATTCGCGACTCAAGAGTTCACGATACAAGGATCCTCCTTTTCCTCGAATTTCAAACTCATGATTTATTTACTGTAGATCAATGGTCTAGGTCCTTCCACGATCTGACGGTCCAGATCCTATCAAGATTTTGCAAATCGAGATTTCTCGATTCTTTCCTTCTCATCACATCTTTCTCCATGCCCCAAATTTCGAAATGACAAAATTCAAGAATGAGATATCTAATGACTATTCTTCCTCTTTCACTTTCAAATCCTTAAGGACTCTCTCCTTAACCCTTCCATTGATCTACGTGATCCAACAATCCATGGGAAATCAATATTCCTCCCTCTGTCAAATTCCATCGTCCGTTCAATTTCCTGATAACTCTTGGACAAATAACTTGTTGTATTTTCTCCTGAACTTGAGTCTATGAGGATACTTCATCCATCATCTTTCCTTTGAATCTTGCAAGGTGTCTATCCCTCTTGATCTTGGTTTTGGCTGCAAACACAGAGATCTCTTAATGGATTCTTGTGCACACTCTTTGCATATTTCACGATAATCATTGATTATCTGATGTCTTCCTCTTCTGTGCACTCCTTGCAACATAAATCCTTCAACCACTCGCTTGGGTTGGAAAAGTATAAGACTTCAACCTGCCTGCTCACTCCTTGCACGTCTCTATGCAATACTTTCACTTATGCTGGTATGAGAACAACAATATCCCTCTCGAGCTTCTCTGAGATAAAACTCAAAAAACTTGTCAACGCACTCCTTGTGGACTTTCACTACACTCCTTACAGGAATTCTCAAGATGAGAAACAATTGAAACTCATACTCTCCCCCTCATAGACTTCATACATTCAACATGAAATCATAGATACATACACAACATTGAAACAAATGCATAACAAAACATATAGGTAAACTGTAAACATACCATTCAATAGATGTAAACAAAATTCATCACAACACCATGAAATTGGATCAAAGCTTCCTTATATTAATCCCAGTTCTTCTGTACATGGGTTCAATAGAAACAACTATCTTCTTATACAACTTTATGTTATGTTCTCTTGTTCTCTTTATATCCATCTCTCTAACTCTTACAATGAAAATAATTGTTACCATAGAATACATACGAGGGATCTTTTTATAATTTTCCCTCTTACACTCTAAGATATCAAATTGAAACAAAGACTACAACTACTTTACATTCATTACAATTAAATGTCTTCATATCCAACAGATGAGAGGAACTTCTCATCTATATTACAACTCAAAAACATAAATTCAAACGTATCCTTTCGAGATATTACATTAATGTTTTCATCTTTCAAATTCAAAACATTTTCAAAATATGCATTGGTGCATATCCAGCTGTCTTCCGCTCGCGTGTGCTTGTGATGCTCTTGCATCAATATATAATTTAAGCTTAAGTGCAATAATGAATGTTTAGATGAATCTAATATGATAGCTTAGTTCTTAAGTGATGTGAATAAATTCTAGATCAAACCTTTTTCCATGTGCTAAGTGCTTAGATGTGTTAAATCTGGTTGAATACTGCATTGCTCTATAATTAGGGTTTGGATCTGCAATGTGGATAAGGATTAAATACTAATGAATGTTAACTACTAAGTGCTTTTTTAGAGTGGTGTAATCGCAGATCTATGTCCCCGCTAGGTTGCAGACATTTGAGTTCCGCAACCACCCCTTCCTCTACCTCGGGTGAAACTTCATCTACTTCGCAGGTGTTTCCGAAAGGGCCAGTATTTAGGCTTTGTTGGTGCTTTGCTGAAGCATTGAACCCTGGGTCTGCCCCTATGCCAACAAATGGTTCCATTGCCGGGACCTGAAACTGTGATTGCTGGGAACTAAGGAAAATAAATCTTTATGCATAGATATGCTACATTAGTGCGCACTATTCTACTTGACTTGCGAAGCTTTGTGATAAGAAGAGAAGTCTGATTTGAAGAAAAGAGGTAAGACCTTGAAGCTTTATGCTTTGAGAAAGGTAATATAAGTGAAATTTTTTGTTTCGAAAGAATGAATCTAGGTATGTTTGATAAAAAAATTCCTAGTCTAAAAACTAGGGTACAACTAGAAGAAAGAAGATTTGATATGAATAGATCTAATAGAAATAATGAAAGGTATGTTATCCCTATGCATAGAAAGAATGTTTGGACTAACAAATGGATGCAGGCTCCTAGAAATAATTTGTTGTAGGTTAGTTACTGTGATCCCAGTGTGTAGTACATGAAAGGTTGGGGATCATTTAAAAGAAATATAGGATTAAATTTTTTCTATAGTTGTATAATACTGAGACATCCTCCTAAGGAATTCCCTGGTAGAGGTCCTAGTTGTCTTTGTTGTAAATCTATGGACCATGAAGTTTTGGATTTCCCTAGAATGATTGCAAAAGTTGAAAAGATGAATATGAGACAAGGAAACTATGAGACAAGCCAAGAAACTAAGGATATGATAGAACCCTAGAAATAATCAGAGGTTGTATTACTACATATGAAAGAAACTCTGAATGATCACAAATATATCAACTTATCATAGGTCTTAAAAGAGAAATAGTACATAGAAACAAGAATATGAGACTTCAACATAGACTATGTTCTGGATGAGGAAACATAGGTTAATATCATGACAAAAAGAACTTGGGAAATTTTGGGAAACCCTGATATGGTTCCTTCATTAGGAGGAATAAGATTATTTAGAGGAAAGTTGATAACCCTATGTGGAAGAATTACCCAGACATATACAAGTGCTCATGGCACTTCGACATAAGAAGAATTTAAGATTGTTAAATTTGTTGAGAACAACAACCCATTTTGTACCTTGCTAGGAAAAACCTGGATTGAGAAAGATCAGATACCAAGGAAACAAGAAGAGGAGGATCTAGAATAGAAAAAGAAAGAACAAAGATATTTCATGGCTAAGAGAATAGAGAACTTACTAGAAGAAAAAGAGAACCAGTTGAAGCTACTAAGGACCAAATAAATGAATGTCGAAGTTGAAAAGACACAGGAAGATTGGAGACACATGTCTATACAAGAGAGTAGAGCACCTACCCCAAAAAGAAAAGAAGTATTACCCTTGAACACTATGAAATACCCTCCACAGTGTGAAGTTATCATGACAAGAGGAGATAAGAATGATAATAGAGAGGAAACCAGTGATTCAGATCACAAGAAAGAAGGCCAAAAATCTCAGTAAGAAGAGAGCAAAGTTAGAAAAATTGCACGAAGTTCCAGGAAATACTTCGCAAAAGGAAGGTTTCCAGAACTTGAACTCCATCGAAATATCATTACAACATATATTAGCACTTCACCATAGAGAATCGATATGACCGTTGGAGTTGTCCTGAGCATTAGAGCAAAGCTCCAAAATGGCTAGAAACATAGTTATTATCGGAATGTTCACCCTTGGACCATTGGGACAACACCATAACAGATGGAACTACATTGATTGAGGCATTCCTTCCCATTGGAAGAGTCTGTTATGATAATATATATTTATCCCATCGAGAATTGCACCGAGAACACTTTTCCCAATTATGATTATCCAAGCTCATAGAGAAATAGTTGATTTCAGGAAGTGATCATCCAGACCTTGCCATCTATTTTGTTAAATTGATTAGTGTTCACCGACCTGAGATATCAGATCTCGAGTGTGCATGTCCTACACAATTAGCGAAGTAGAAAAATCCATTGAAGATATTCTAATAGACCTCATGGTTAGGAAGGTGATCTTCGTAGGCATCCAAGCCTCATCGATGAGAGGAGTGCAAGCCTCCCTGTCGACTGCTCATGGATTTGGAACATCCTGAGTTGCAACCAAGAAAAGATCCAAGCATCGTGATGACTTGGCGAATGCAAATCTAATATCATCCATTATACCTGACTACATCCCACCCTTGGTCGGTGTGGTGAGTCATGACAGTGTCCTGAGGGACTTCAACTACACAGTAATCACTGCATACCTCCCGAAGGGAATGCAAGCAGTTAGACTGTAGTTGGAGAGGATTGCAACCTTGAAGATCAGTGACTATAACCTAGGAGATTGCAAGATCTATGGCATGCTCGTACCTCACAAATATATGACCAATACTAAGGGGAAGAAGTCGAAGATCATCCCCCAGCCATGGACTATGGACATCGCGAGGTCCATTGTCTTGAATGTGATGAAGATACCACATTTTGGAAGGGATCAGGAGGTTAACCCATGTGTTAGAATCCTGTTGTCGTGATTCCATGGAGGGTATCTATGGCTAGAAAGATGCATCACCATCGATCCAAAGATGATCCATAGGATCACCAGATTAAGCATGTAGGGACTAGACCCGCAACACTTTTATCTAGGAAAGGCTGCAGATCGTACCCTGGCATAGAAGATCAAAGACATCTGCGGCGATGTAAAGAAGGCGAAACGAGGCTACAAGGTATCCTCCATTCAAAATGGCACAGTGCGCCTTGTTCGCCAGTTGATTTCTAGTAAGCTAGTTGGAAAGAACAGACCTACATAGGTCACAGGGTTTGTCATTGAACTCGTAGGAAAATGCGTGGATGGACTACAGATGAATTGGGCTAGTTACCTAGTCAATCGGTTAGAACTAGACTATCGTGAAGCTCAGGATCAGGGCTACGAGTTCCATTTTAGCTGGCTTCTAATCCTCATTACATTCACTGCTTGGGAGATGTTGTAATGTAATATACCAGATATAAAATGTATGAATAATAAAAATAAAATGCTAGTAATGGCAGAATAACAACAATATAACCAAAACATTCACCACAATAACACTAAAATGATATAAGAATAACAACATAAATAGCACTTTGAATCTGAAAGCAATGTTCACGGGCCTCTTCGAGGGGGAAACCTCCAATTGAGCAGAGATCTATTACAATAATATCCAAGCTAGGGTTCGCATACCCTCGACTCCTATTTATACTAAAAAGAAGCATCTAGAGGAAGATCCTTCTAGAAGCAAAAGCTTCTATTAGGTCTTCTTACATCTGCCTTATTCTATTTTATTGAAAGGCCTTATTAATATTTACCTTTATTACATACGAATATCTTGTTCTACCTATGTGCGGGTTAGGACCCTAACATGTACGCCTCATTAAAAACAACCTTGTCCTCAAGGCTTGAGATGAGGAAATTACTGCAGAATGGTAGTTGGTTTCCAGGTGGTGTCTGCTAGAGTTGTATCTTTCCACTAGACTAGCACTTCCTTGATTATTCTCTAGCATAGGCGATGCTCACACTGGTCCAAAACGGCTTCTGGTTGTAGTCAAATGGATCCTTCTTCAACTAACTCTGGAAGGTTGGTTTGAATTTGGCACTTAGCTCCAATCACCTTCTTTAAGCATGAAACATGAAAAACAAGATGTAGCTTCAAATCACCGGGCAAAGCTAACTGATAGGAAACTTGTCCCACATGCTTGAGCACGATATAAGGGCCATAAAATTTGGGCGCTAGCTTCTGATAATGCTCGGCCTTTAGGGAATTTTTCTTGTAAGGTTCCAGTTGAAGAAACACTTGATCCCCTTCTGTAAATTGATGTTCAGAGAAACCTTGATCTTCTTGTTGCTTCATGTGATTTTGTGCCATGACCAAATTCTCTTTGAGGGTATGGAGAATGGCCTCTCGAGCTGTAAGTGTTAGGTCAACCGCCTGGACCTTTGAGGCACCCGGTAAGTATGAGAGAACTGAAGGTGGCTTATGTCCATATACCACTTCAAAAGGAGTCATGCATGTAGTTGTATGGTATGAAGTGTTGTACCACCATTTAGCTAGGGGTAACCATTGAGCCCACTGATTTTTCTTTTCCAAGGCAAAACACCTCAAATACGTTTCCAAACACTTGTTGACAACTTTCGTTTGGCCATCAGTTTGGGGATGATAAGTTGTGCTGAGATGAAATTCTATGCCTTGTATATTGAATAGTTCTTGCCAAAAATTGCTTGTGAAAGTTGGGTCGAAATCAGAAACAATAGAGTATGGAATGCCATGAAGCTTGAATACCTGATCCATAAATATTTGAGCCACCATGGATGCTATAAACAAGTGTTGAAGGGCGCAGAAATGAGCGTACTTGGAAAGGTGGTCAACAACCACCATGATGACGGATTTATTTCTCGATTTGGGTAAGCCGGTAGTAAAATCCATAGAGATATCCTTCCAAATAGTAGGTGGAATCGGCATCGATTGTAGTGTGCCTGACGATTTGACTGTTTCTCCCTTGTTGCATTGAAACACGTCACATTCAACTATAAAATTACAAATGTCTTGTTTCATACCATCCCATAAAAAGGAATGTTTGACCATGTCATAGGTTTTGGTGAACCTGGAGTGCCCTGTGTGGGTGTAGCATGAAGCTCAAAAAGTACCATGGATTTAAGCTTTGATTGTTTACTTAAATACAAACAGACTTTGTATCAAATTTTCTCATGGAGCCAAGACTACCCTACGGAATATGGAGCATTGGACAACAATTGTTGGATTAACTACGAACTTTTGGGGTCTTGTAGCCATTCCTGGCGAACGACTTGGAGCCAATCTGGTACAATGAATGAAAGAGAAAAAAGGGATCCTTCGTCTTCATATTTTCGGGAAAGTGCATCCATAACCACATTGTGTTTTCCTTTCTTATAAATAATCTCATAATCATATCCAAAGAGTTTAGTCACCCATTTTTTTTGTTCTAGGGAGGAAATGCATTGTTCCAGAAAATACTTGAGGCTTTGATGGTCTGTCTTAATTTGGAACCGTTGCCCCAATAGATAAGGATGCCATAGATCCATGGCATGTAGAATAGCCATCATTTCCTTTTCATAGATGGATTTTCCCAAATTTATTTCAGATAGTTGCTTGCTGGTAAAGGCCAAAGGTCGACCCTCTTCCATAAGGACAACACCAATTCCTTTCCCTGAGGCATCACATTCCAACACAAAGGTCTTTGTGAAATCGGGAAGGGTGAGGACTGGAGTGGTGAACATGGCCATCTTCAAGGTTTGAAAAGATTGAGAAGTGGATGGAGTCCAAGTGAAAGAGTTCTTTTTTAGGAGAGCAGTGAGAGGTTCTACAATCTTCCCAGAATTCCTAACAAACTTGCGATAATACCCTATTAAGTATAGAAATCCAGGCAAGCTCTTAAGAGTATTTGGGTGAGGCCAGTCTTACATAGCTTCAATCTTTTTAGTATCCACCCTGACACCATCTTTGCCAACCAGATGACCCAAGTATTCTACTTCTGAGGCACTAAAAGCACATTTAGATTGTTTAAGGAAAAGTTGGTGTTGAGAGAGTAGATGGAGAACTCGATCCACATGAGCAAGATGCTCTATCCAGGTTTTTCTATATATGAGGATATCATCAAATAAAACTAAGAAAAAATGGTGGAGAAAAGGACGAAAGACATGATTCATGAGGCTTTGGAAGGTGGAGGAGGGATTACACAAGCCAAAGGGAATGACCAAAAACTCATAGTGTCCCTCATGAGTTCTAAAGGCAGTCTTGGGAATATCTTCCTATTTCATACGTATTTGGTGGTAGCCCAAATGAAGATCCAATTTAGTGAAGAATTGGGCACCACTCAATTCATCTAGGAGGTCATCAATGATAGGAATGGGGAATTTGTCTTTGATGGTAAGTTTGTTGAGGGCATGGAAGTCAGGACGCATTCACCAAGAAACTTCTTTTTTTAGGACCATGACCACAGGAGATGAATAGGGGCTCGTACTAGGGCGGATAATGCCTGCATTAAGGAGTTCCTGGACCATTTTCTCAGTTTCATTTTTTTGGGAAAAGGGGTGATGATACAGATGGATATTGGGAGGAAGGTTTCTTGGTACAATGGGATTGGAATGATCATGAACACCACAGGAAGGAGGGAGGCCTTGGGGAGTGGAAAAGACCAATTGATGTTTAGAAAGGATGGCTTGGAGGTCTTGCAGTACAGAAGGTGTCTCTATTGCTTGTATGGCATGGAGTTGGGCGATAACACCAGACTGGCCCTTTTTGAGCAGCTTTTCCATGCGGTGGGAACTAATGATCTAAGGTGAACCTACGATGATTCCTTGGAACTTATATTAGTGGCCCTCTTGTTCGAATTGCATGGTTAAGTCTTTAAAATCCATGAGAATGGGACCCAAAGTCCTTAGCCAGTCCGCACCCAGCACAATGTCACAACCTCCCATGCCGATAGCAAACATATGGGATTTTAGGTGCTAGTCACCAATTTGGAGATGCACATTTTCACAACGCCCTCCACATTTCATGGAAGCACCATTGGCAATCATGATTTGGAAATTATTGACGTCATAGATGTAGCAATGAGTTTCTTGAACAATGCGGCGATGAATAAAATTATGGGTGATGCCACTATCAACTAGAATGATGACCTTTCGATGCTTGATGTAACCAATTAGCTTGAGGGTTTGGGGAGTGGAGAAGCCAGTGAGATCATTGAGGGAAATGACTGGATCTACTTAGGGAGGGTCTGAGGGAGGGGTTATGTCAATGGATTTAGGTGATTCAGACATAGAGGGAGTTTCTTCATCTTCTTCAGAAATCTCCTCGGAGATGGCCATAAAAATATTTTTTTCTTTACACTTGTGGCCCGGGAAATATTTGTCATCATAGTTATAACAAAGGCCTTTGAGTTGGCGTTCAACGATTTCATCTCGGGTCAATTTTTGGATCTTTAGTGGAGAAGAGGGAGCAATGGGATTTACTGGTTTAGGGAGAGGGATGAAGGAGGGTTTGCGGTTTTGAGAAGATACAACCCGTTGTGCTTCTTTAGCTCTTTTGGTAGACTCCACCCAACTCTCAGGCCTAGCCATGAGGACATGGGCCCGAATTTCATCCTTGAGGCCGCTGATAAAACACTCTCGGAAAAAGGCATCAGACATGCCCTCTGTTCTAAAAGCCAAGTGCTCAAAAGAAGCTATAAAGTCTTCCACTGTTCCTAATTGTTTCATCTTTTTCAAACTACCCAAATGGTTGGTGTCAGTGTCAAAGAGTTCATGAAGCTCTGCCACAAATTGTGTTCAAGTAATATACCCTTGACGAGATTTTTTTCTCCATTGCCACCATTGCCAACGTTCTTGATCTTGATGGAGAACACCATACCAAAGTTTGGCCAAGTCATATATAATGTTGTATAAAGAGAAGTAATGTTCCATTTGGGTTACCCAACTAGTGGGGTCTGAGCCATCAAACTTGGTCACATCCACCTATGGAAGGCGTAGGTCATGTTGAAAGTGATGGTTCTGCAAGGTATGGGAATGAGAGGAATGGTCACCTTCAGTATGTGGGGGTGAGGAAGAGGAAGGGTTATTTGTAAGGATATGAAGTTTGGTGCAAAGTGTCGAAAAGACTAATTCAAGATGGGTGGTGAGGTCTTGTTTTATTTCACCCATTGAGGAATACATGGTTGTATTGATGGTGGCGACATTGGTACTGAGTTGTTTCACTTCTTGTTGGGTCTCAATGAGACCAGACTGCAAGGTGTTGAAGCGATCTTCCAAGTCTTGGCTACGAGTATGGGGCACAAGGATGGGAGAACTGAAAAGGAGCGGGTGGGGTAATTTTTTTTTTCCAAAAAAATGATATGGATGAATGTGATAAGGGAAAAGAGACGAATCCAATGAAATAGGGCTGAAAAAATGGTGAAAAAAATTCCAGACTTTTTTATTTTATTTTATTTATTTTATTTTTTTTCATGTCCGGTCTGAAGAATACTGTAGAGAGGAAATGCCCAAATGCTTAAGCAGAAATAAATGTGTATTTACTTGGAAACCCAAACACAGTTGCGTGACAATAGATCTTATATGTTTTAATTTGTTTATGTTTTTTTCCCCAAGGGTCAGGTATTCAAGGGTTATACAGACAAGGGTTTTCCCTATGCTATAGCTCTCTAATATACGTGTGGGGTCCAACAGTAGTACTCGACCAAATATCTCAGGGCACTAACTAAGGAGGATAGACCGTACCCTTAGTCGTACTACCCGACTACCCAGGTACTAGAGAGTATATTCCCAAGTGTTGTTCTCAGTGACACTATAGCAGGCAGGTAATCGATCAGTTTATCTAAAGAGGGCTTCAGGTAATCTAGGTTGATCCGTACACAGGTGTTGTTTGATGCACTACCACTCGAAGGAGTACCAACATGGATTACAAGCGTGGCCAACAAATGTGATCTTAAGTACCACTTGTATTTCCTGCATGTATGAATTCCTCAACCGCAGGTTTATGTGCGTAATGACAAATCTCTGTGGCTTAAAAACATTGGAATAAGTCTCTACCCTGGAAAAAAATTAGCCCACACTTTTTTCCGAGGAAAGTGCTCTGATACCACTTGTAATATACCAGATATAAAATGTACGCAGAACAGAAATAAAATGTTAGTAATGGCAGAATAACAAGAATATAACCAGAACATTCAACACAATAACACTAAAATGATATAAGAATAACAACAGAAATAACACTTTGAATGTGAAAGCAATGTTCATGGGCCTCATCGAGGGGGAAACCTCCAGTTGAGAAGATCTCTATTACAATAATATCCAAGCTAGGGTTCTCATACCCTCGACTCCTATTTATACTAAAAAGAAGCATCTAGAGGAAGATCCTTCTAGAAGCGGAAGCTTCTATTAGGTCTTC
>SNQJ01S0001656.1:0-17836 GCA_010110895.2 Picea sitchensis | reverse complement strand
ATACTAAAAAGAAGCATCTAGAGGAAGATCCTTCTAGAAGCGGAAGCTTCTATTAGGTCTTCTTACATCGGCCTTATTTTATTATATTGAAAGGCCTTATTAATATTGACCTTTATTACATCTGAATATATTGTTCTACCTATGTGCGGGTTAGGACCCTAACACGGAAGGTGAGACCTTCCCTAACATTGAGTCATTCGAGCCACTATCTGCAAAGTTCACCATGCTCTAGTATTCTAGCGATATGGGGAAACAATGGCAGTCAAATGCAATACTCCATAACTACTACCTGCAGGTGAAAAGGGATATTGAGTCTTTCCCTTGTATGACATCGAACACCCTGGACAGGTTTAGCCCCTTATGAAGTTTCACGCAGATAAGCATTTTTTTTATATCACTGCACACGCAGATGAAAGTAAAGAAGAGATTTAGTCCTACTACAAGATCACAGAGGAGGACCTAGAAGCAATCACTAAGGAATGGCCCACAGAGTTCCTTATACCAGTCGACCAGGAAGAACTTTTTTATGCTAACCTCATTGGAAATTCGGTGGTTACTCACAAAGAGTATGATGCACCCATAAGTACCAGGAAGAAAAAGAAGGAAGATGTACAAGAAATACGCAACACATCATAAGAAACTGCATCAGATTCACCTAGCAGAGGACGTGGTGATGAAGTAGAAAAAGAAGAGAACAATGGGGAAGAAGACAAATAGAATCAAGGTGAAATAACACCGCCACAGAATCCCCCTGATGACACAGAGACATCTAGGAAAAGAAAGGTTTCCCCAACAAAACCTACATTGCAAAAGAAGTCCAAAGGTAGTAAGCCGAAGTTGTAGACTGTACTCACGGTCGATGACTTTGAATTAATTATCATAGTTGTATCAGATGCCTCGGAAGATATTTTGCAGGGGAATGAAGCAAAAAAAGAAACCATGTACGAAAGAATTGAAGAAGAACTAAGAGGGGTACAACATGCCCTTCACTCTAGCTGCACAGTGTCCACTGCGCCCCCACCATCAGAAGAAACAGAGTTGGGAGATGAGCCTGCCCAACTCCATAGAATAGCTGATGCAACCGAATCTCGCCTAAGTCGCATGCAGGAAGAAAAAAAACAGGCCACAGTGGCCCTGAAGCAAGCACAAGAAGAAGTCATAGAACAATGTTGAGTTTCACAACAAGAGAAGGACAACCTCCATATCAAGTTCGAAGAAGATAAAGCGCATCTCTGGAAATAAAAAGAACAACTGCTCACGGAGTAGGTTGGAGTTAAAGAAGCAGTCAACAGAGAACTTCGCTCTATGACAATTTTGGAACAGATAGAAGAAGACCTAGTGGAGAGTAAAGTAGAGAAGCTTGTTGTAGCCATCGAGCAACTTCAATAGAGAGTATTTGAATTGGATTTACAAGAAGTACCAAGAACTCTGTAGGAAGTGCGATACCAGCGAGAAGAAACCACCTGAAGTGCAGTCCAAAGAATCAAGGCATTATCCTTGGAATGTAAACAACTTAGCAGTCGAAGTGCGCAGAATTATGAGTGCCTTACCAAGGACCCTGAACTAAAGATACCGGAGTCGTAGTTCCAAGAAGAAAAGAAGCAAGAAGCAACAATACAAGAGCAATTGAAGCCCTTATCAGTGGTCCAGCGAATGAAAAGATCCCAAGAATAGTGCACGACTCACCAGCAGGTGCATGTCATACAAAGAAAAGTCATGGAAGTGACTCAGAAGATCTAGCCAGTCCAGGATGCAGCCTGGCTACATTTTGAGGAGATTCAAGGGCAAGTAGCAGAGCTAGAACAAGTAGTCACCTCGGTAGAGAAGTGCTTAGAGGGACCTGTGAACAAGGAATTTATTCAAGAGTTCGTCGAGCAGGAGGCCTTGGCAAAGCATTAGGTCGAAGAATCTCGAGTCAAGCTTAAGGCATTTGAGGTAGAGTTACCTATAGAGGAGTGATTGGGATGCATCACAGGTGAGTGCTGGGGGCCTATTGTCCCTTGAACAAGTTTTAGATATCCTTGGTCAAGTTTGACCTATTTTGGGACTTCGACAGGCTGTTCGAAGGCAGAGCGCAAGTTGAAGAAGATATCGTGGGATCTCGACCCCTTTTTAGGGAATATTTGGGATTAGGGTTTATGTAAGGGGTATGGGGATGTCAGACATTTTGTAATGTATAAATAGAAATATAGGCGATGTAAGTAAGTGGTGTGATGCTAGGAGCTAAGTATTTTGCTAAGTGAAAGTAATTGTAAGAGGCTATGTGCTTAGTGTATGTTGAGGATGTAAATCTAAGTGTGGGTCATCTGTAGTGCTTTGTGCATAGACTGTGTAAGGAGGATTGGTGTTGTGATCTAACTCATGGAAGGAGGATCTGGTGAGGTGCGCACATATCTCCTATCCTCTATGGAGTAGGGTTTTGATGCTCTATGCCTATAAGAATATTGATAGAAGATAATAAATAAGAGAAGAGTTGGTGGACGTAGCCCCACACTGGGGTGAACCATGTATATCCTGTGTTATGGTTGCTTTGTGCATTTTGGTTATTGTCTTGTGTATATAATTTAAGCTTAAGTGAGATAATGAATGTTTAGATGAATCTAGTATGATAGCTTAGTGCTTAAGTGATGTGAATAAATGCTAGATCTGACCTTTTTCCATGTGCTAAGTTATTATATGTGTTAGATCTGGTTGAATATTGAAATGTTCTGTAATTAGGGTTTGGATCTATGATGTGGATAAGGATTAAATACTGATGAATGTTAACTGCTAAGTGCTTTATTAGATTGGTGTAATCACAGATCTATGTCCCAACTAGGTTGTAGAGATTTGAGTCCTGCAAACACCCCTGCCTCTAACTCGAGTGAGAATTGGTCTTCTTCGCAGGTATTTCCGAAAGGGCTGGTAGTTAGGGTTTTGTTGGTGCGCTATTGAAGCATTGAACCATGGGTCTGCCCCTGTGCCAATAGTAACATATCCCTGCATGAATACATAAGTGAAATTCAATAATAAACTTATGAATTTGTAAATGGAAACCGATACCTACATGTGTATGTGATCTAAAACAAATTGTTATAATAAATTCTACACTTTTCTCATTTTTCTATCTGATTCTCTGAATCTATATCGGAGGGTAGTTCTTTGATCTGCATAAAATCTCCATGTCTAGTACTCATATTTATTAGGAGTCTACAAGTTGTGTGGCTTAGAGAAATGGAGGAATCCTCCCTGATGCAGAGTAATCTTCCTCTTCATATGTAGATTCATCATCTTTATAAACTTTGAATTCTTCCTCTTTTATTATAGAATCATCATGATCCTACACAACTGCAAATCCTACTATCTTTTGGACCTATTGTTTATTCACCTTCTCTTATTTTCTTTCTCGTACTACTACATATCCTACAACCTATAGTACATATTCATTATTAATTCGTTCTTCTTTCATTTATTTTATTATCCAAGCCTTCTTGTATCTCATATCAATGTTTTTATTCATGGAGGGATTTATCAAACTTATACAATTTTGAGATATGTGACCATAATTGTGGAATTTGTAATATTCAATGTTGTGGGGAGCCACATAGGTATTCCTTGTATGGACATATCATATACATGACATGAAATCTACAACCTTATGTCCAAGGTTAGTTCAAATAAAACAATGAACATAAAATAATTTTTCATACATGGGAGTGAATGATATTCTTTGCGGTGCAGTCCTTCTAAATTTATGCCTCGGTTGATCATTATATTCTCCCTTGTTGATTCCTTCATCATGATTGAAGCTTCTTTGTTTTCTGAATGTAGATGATCTTCTTTGATATCCATCTCTTATACAATCTTCTTCTTGAGTCTTCTGCACTTCTGGAATGTTCTACTTTAGGGGTTTGCATTCTTCCTTATTCATAAAACCTTTTATGACTTCTGCATAAATCTTATGCTTCTGTTCATTTTTCCTTTTGGTAACTTGTAACTTTTCTCTTCAACTTTATTTATTGATGATGTGGATGTTTCTTCAATGTTCTTGTTGAGATTGATGATTTTAACTCTTAGTGTGACAACTTCTTCTTCTTTCTTCATCATATTAATATTTGTGACTTCTTCCGTTCTCTTTTCTTCTTCAAGTTGGATTTTCAAGGAGATGATTTCTTCTTCAAATTTTCTTTCTCCTTGACTAGATTTTTCTTTAATCTTGTTTTCCTTAAGTATTTCTTCCTACTCTACTTTCTTTCTTAGTGATTCAATTTTAGCTTCCAACTGATCTTTGTATGTTTCTTCACTCCTTCTAGATTCTTCTACTTCGACTTATTTAGAATTTTGAACATCTTATTTTATCCTGATAAATTATTTCTCGAGTGACTTCATTTATTCTCTTTCATTCTTTAGTTTATATAAAGAATTGATTAGTTATGCTTCAGGATCTATTGTGCCTTGTTCACAATCTTCTTCTTTTGAATATTTCTGACATGACGAGCATTCTTCTTCTTGTATATGATTCTTTTGAATATTTCTGACATGACGAGCATAGCATTCTTCTTCTCATATATATCAAGAATCCATTTATAGGAAGAACCAACTTCCAAATTCTCCAGTTGCAGTAGGAAGGAGGTTCCAACCCACTAATATTAGGCTCCAACATGAAGGAATATATAACTCCATAGATTCTTTGCTTCCAACCAAAAGGATACTAAAACCTCCTAATTCTCAGGATCCAACCTAAAGGAAGCTCCAACTACCTGATTCTCTAGATCCAACCTGAAGGAGGCTACAACCCCATGATTCACAGGATCCAGCCTAAAGGAATCTCTAACTCCCTAATTCTTTGGCACCAACTGGAAGTAGGCTACAACTCCATCAATTATTTGTATCCAACCAGAAGAAGGCTACAACCCCTTGATTCTTAGGCTCCAACTTGAAGGAAGCTCCAACTCCCTCATTCTTCATATCCAACTAGAAGGACAATACAACCCCCTGATGTTCAAGATCGATCTTGAAGGAAAATCCAACTCCCTGATTCTCCGACACCAATCAAAAGGAGGATAAAACCTCGTTTCCTTGTCCCATCATGTCACCCTAAAATATAAGTGTAGAACAAACTATCACTACCAAAATCAATGCCACTTTGAACCTATCATTTTATCCAACCTGTCACATCAACTTGTCAAACATGTCAGTCATCATCCTATCCAAATTGTCACTGATCAACCTATATAGCCTATCACTGATCAACTTGTCCAACCTCTCACCGTCAATGATACTCAATCGTATCCTCTCGCATAGACCATATGCCAAGGAAACATGTTCAGAACTAAATATCAAAATAGCATAAAAAACTTAGAATAAGTACTCAACGCCTTGAAAAAGAGATAAATTTAGTTAATAATCCTCTTCAATGGGGGAACCTCCTTATACATCATATGAATTCCCATATACAATATCATTCCAAATGATAAGGTCTTATTGGTATATATAAGAGACTAGGAGGTACAATTACAACTAATGGACCTGTTATTAACTAGCCTAAGGATAACTAAGGAGATCATGTTTTGAGGCCCACATGTCCTAAACATGGAGTACCAAGATTCAGAAAACTTAATCATGGCCCCGGAGGGCCCCACTTTTCTTCAATGTAGTCCACTTATCACCAACGATAATATCCATCACACCAACCTGCTCCTGAAGTGGTAGTGAGTCCTTCTCCATGAGGTAATGAGTCCGGGTATCATGGTATGTATCACTCTGATTTTTGAAGCACTTGAACATGTTGTATTGAATCCTTCTTCATTTCATTCTGTTTTCTTGGAAATTATGCACTTTGCCTCATTCAAACCTATAAGGGTGACACAGTACCATAGTAAGTTGATTTCCCTTTAGGATGGGTTACTACTGGGTGGATCTTTGAAGATTCATCGTATGTTCCCTCCATACTTACCACTTTCCATATTCATTCCTTCCATATCCCCTTTTTCTTTTTTGTTCATTGGCATTGGCTACATTATGAATGGTTGTACCATACCTCGTGGGAAGAGGGGGCTAAAGGTCCATATGGTAAAAGTAGCTGGAAAGATTTAAAATCTGAATTTGAAATTTCAAACCTTCGAGATGCTTCACCTAGGGATACTCAAGAAAGAAATGAAAAACTTCTCAGTAAGAAAAGGGGACCCACAAAATAACATAAAAAATCAAGGTACTAGTTGATGGATAGGAGGTCTCATCACGTGACAACCTATTATGACCATGGGCATGTAGCAGTATGACATTACCACCTATCTGGTCACCAAAACAAGGTATTTGATCTTGGTGGCATAGCCAAGTGAAAGGGGGTCTCATTATGAGCCAACCTTCTCATTTACATGAAATGTTTGTGGATAACGTTGTCACCTATGGTCATCAAGCCAAGACAATGGCCCTCAACTGTTTCCTTGAAGAACAAGAGGAAAATATCAAAATAAATAAAGCTTATAATAAAAGGAAACAAAGGGGATAGGATAAAGTTGCATTCATGACAAGGCACAACTCACCCTCCACAAAGGAACCCATAGGTAAGACTCTACATTTCCTTGTTATCACATGAACCCCATGCCCAAATATTTACCCCATTCCACCTCATGCACTTACTTCACTTGGACTATAATCAACCTAGGAAATACACAAAACTTATGGTGGATTATCCCAAAAGGACACCCTGACACCCTCTCCTAACCTAGCTTGTCAAATTTCATAACACCTTTGAGAATTTGTTTGTGGTTAAAGGGGTTTTGCTGCACATGTTTGGGTAATTTAATTATTAGATGTGATTTAAATGCTATGATACTTATGACTTATGAACACCTGGAGGGTGTACTTTTGATTTCTGCAGGACCTTTCCTAGTGCATAGGTACACATGAGGTAATGATTAGTTCAGACCTTCATGAGGGCTAAAAGCCCAAAAATGGACGTTGGAACCCAGGCATGGGGTAAGAAGAGATTGAAGGATTTCATAGTGAAGGAAGAGGACGTTTTGTTTAGAGGCACCCTGAAAGGCCTAAATAATGAGAAGCCACACTTCTCCACATGGACGTTGGCTTTAGATACATTAGATGTCACCCTAGTATCCCCATAACGTCACACAAAGCTAGGTTTGACATTGAGATATGTTGGGTTGTATTTTTGGAACATGTGGCATGGAGGAGGGATTTTGGAGGCCCAACATTTTTCTAGATGACCTCAACGTCTCATGGAGGAGGTCTAACATCACCCTAGGAACGATGATGTCACCCTCTTTATGGTTTTAATGTTGAAAATTGATTTAGTTTTGAATTTTAAGGGAAAATTGACATGTAGGATTTGTTTTATGAAAAGACAAAATTGTTGGATTAATTAGCCAAGATTTCCCATCTAAATATCATTGGATAAGTTCATTTTTACATCATAACTCATCACACACAAGTGGTGGTATGTTTTCCCTCTTTAAGGGTTATTGGCTGAAATAACTAGTGCACACCTCTTAGGAGACCTTTATGGTGGTGTATTTTAGAAGTTTTCATGGTGGAATGGTCTTCACCTAGGGTTTGAATTGATTATTCTTGGTGAAGTAAGTGGAAAATATTCATTTTTATTCATGCTATGGATTTTTGTGGTAAAATTTACTTGTTTCATGTCTAAGATTATGAAATTGCTTATTTAAACCCTAGGGGAGAAACAACAAATGCTTCTTTCTCTCTATAACTATTATACTAACTTGATCTTTCCAATTGGACTTTTTTTGGGAGTGATTATTAGATACCTTAAGTTCTATCTCTCTAGTAATATCGTTCTTGTCACCAATTAAATTGTCTTTCAAAATCTAAGGAAGAAAGGTATGTTAGGGCCTAGAAGTGCCTACTCTCTAGCAAAACCTCCCTTAAAAGGGGAAAATTATTGAGGGCTTGATGTGCCAACACCTCTTGCATTTAATTCTCCCCTTAGATAAAAATTATCATTATTTTATTTCCCAAGTGATATTGTTACTATTATTGACTCCATAAACCCCTAAAAAGACATTGATTTCTACACTCTTGTTGATAAATGAGACCAAACAAACTTTCAACACATCTTCTTGAAACTTTCACTAACACTAACAACCATATTACCATTTCTATAATTTTTGTTACACCCCTTATCTATCAACATTAGTCAACATACTAACCTCTAAAATTAACCCATAAATTTGCATTTGCCTAAGTGCTATCATCCCAAGGCTCTAGTCTTCCTTTTTCTATTGTTCTAGGTGCAATTTTCTGAAGTTATTTAAGGATGTTGCTACTGTTTTAAATATTGGATGTCGCTGTTGTTTTAAATACTGTTAAATCCATCATTGAAGATTATTAACATCCCTCAAAATTTTTATAAAACCACCCAACACTTGTACTAGGAAAAATACTATCATTATATGCTAAAGTGTTTGTTTAAATTGCCTAATTTAAGTACTTTCTAAAGTGGTTTTGTTGATGTCATAATTATTATTTTATCGTTGTTGCAAGTGATTCATAGCTTATTCAAATCACTTATTGACTTGCTTTAAATCTTGAAATTGTAAGTGACAAAGTATTATCAAACTTGCAAGGTCTTTATATCATTCTTGTCATCATAGCTTGCAATTTCTAAACATATTTGTTGTTGCTATACATTTAATCTTTCAGTATTTCAGTAGCATATTTATATCTTGAAGTCACTGATTTGAAACATTGATGTCATTTCTTGCTAGTAACTTTTATTGTCTTATTGGTAAAGGGAAGGTACCATTCATTCGCTTTTCCTTTTCCCCCCTTAAACTTGACCAAGTGATTTCTTTCCTCGAGTGACCTGGAGAGAGGGGTGAGTTTTACCTGGTCTTTTTACCCTTCATCAACCAACTAGGTATTGGGAGGTCTCCCTTGGAGTGAGTTTCCTCTCCTCCTAAATAAAAAGAAATTTCCTATTGGGGTTAAAATGATAGGACTACCTCTGTTTTACGTTAATCTAGGCTTACTTTCCTTTAGGATTTCAGAAAGTATAGATTTTGCGATAACATTTTTGGTACCGTTGTCAGGGAACATCGAGTCAATTTTCCTCGAACGACACTTTTTCAGTAATCCTTCATTGAAATCCTTCATTTCATAACCCTTACCTAGTGACTCCATTGAGGGTGATTCTCTCACTCCCTTTGATAATCCTTAAGAGGTTATCTGGCGACTCAACTTACCTTTTCAAAGGTTCCACCTTACTCTCAACTTTGTGATATTTCCAAGACATGGGATCATGGCACCCCGGGAACAAGTATATCAGAGTATTTATTTTGAAAGTTTTCAAGGTTACCTGCACTATTTTTCAATAAAATGGTTAAACAACTCTCCAAGATTTGGAGGCCTCCCAGTTACTCACATTGTATAATTCTTGAAGTTTATAAGTGAGATAAAATTTGAAGGGTAGGATGTTCTAGTAAAATTGTTCATACTTTCCCTATTGTCCTTTTTGAAAGACTGGATTAAGGGTTGTTGCAAAGATAAGGGTCTACCATATTTCATAGACCTCATCAGTAGCTTTATTGAGTTTGTGAAACCACAATGCTAGACATATGAATATCCCCTTTAAAATCTCACAATTACCCTAGAGGAAGAAGGATTCACCACTTATATTGTGGAATATATCAGGGATGTGTACCATACTCAATACCAAGAACCCTCTGACATAGAAGGAATGATTTATGAAGAAGGTTGTCAACCCCTTGAAAATGAGCAATATTTTTTCCATGATTCAAAAGAATGCAGTAAAGACTTGACTGAAGAAGTGAGTTATGAGGATGAAGCACTAATATCCTCTACTCTATCCAATGAATCTCTCTAATATCTTATATCTCCTACACAAGACGAAGAGAATGAGGTGAATCATTCTCCTTTACAGGTGTTTTATGGCACTTTTTTCTATGATTCAAAAGGTGAAGAAGTAAAGGAACCCTTGGCAGAGCTACGTCCTTCATTTTTTGATGAAGGAGAAAATATGATTAAAGAGACAAGTCTTGGGGATGATGTACTAGATTCTCTTTCATTTTATTAAGTCATCCAATCCTTTGATTCTCATGCATAGCAAGAAGTGAACACGGTGAGTTATTTCCCTTTCCAATTTTTTGTTGATGCTTTCTTTTCTGATTTGTAAAGTGAAGAAGTATTAGAGGATCCTTTGGATGCATTAAACCATTCATGTTATGATAAAGGTAGTGAAATGGGTGATAATATTGATGAGTTCATACATGTTGGAATATGTAAATGGCATGTGAGTGGTTTTGATGAGGATCCCATTTATGATATAGAAGGATATCTTTGAATGTTTCCTTTACAAAAATCATATTATGTTCCTAATAATTTTGATGTTTGGAAACAAGATGATGATATAATTACAAAATATTTCCAAGAACCCAAGGATGACCCAATGCAATGTTCTCCTGATGATGTTCAATCATACCTTGAGCATTTTGATGAGTATTTCTTTGAGCACTTGGTATGTGTTATATTTTTTGCATGAGCAGTACTGCCTGAGTGTTGCGTCAGGTGCATAGGGGGGTGAATTCCCCCCACGCGAGGATTCGGGGACAATGCCCCTGAGAATTTTTTTTCTGCCTCAGAAAACGTCACATATTTAGGTGGTTTTTCGGCACATGGTTTCTTTGCCGATGGTTTTCTATTTCCGGTTAAGGAATTAGGGTTGTTGACTAATCGAGGTCATTGGGTTAGGGTTTTGGATTCCTCTAGATCCTATATGTATATTGTATTGTAAACAATGTAACACAATGAATGAATATAGAATATGTTGGTTTTCCTCGTTTGGGTTTCCAGGGGAAAAATCTGTGTGTAATGTTTGTATTTTTCATTGTATCTTTTTTGTTCTTTTACTGAAAATCTGTTTGTAGTAAATATTGTACAGGGTTAAAATCTACATTTGGTATCAGAGCTTTGTTGGCTTCAGAGGGAATCCTTTGTGGTCAAGGTTTTGTATTGGTATTGTGATAAGCCTTGTTATAGTGGGAGATCTGTGGTATTGATTTTTCAGGTGAAAAGAAATGGCAAGAAATTTGAAGATGGAGATCAAGAATTTTAATGGAAAATGTTTTGAGCTGTGGAAGCTCAAGATGGAACACCTGTTGGTGGAAAGAGATAAATGTATCAAGGTAGATCCAGGTATTTCACGTATATGAACTTCAATAGATGATTGGAAAAATTTGGATTGAAAGGCAAAGAGCACAATCTGACTGTGTCTCTTAGATTCAATATTACTGAATGTGTCAGAGAAAGATACAATCAAGGATTTATGGGATAAGTTGGGGAAGTTGTATCAGTCTAAGTCCCTAGTGAATAAAATATTCCTAAGAAATAAGTTGTATAACCCGAGGATGAGAGATGGAGACTCGGTGGAAGAGCATTTGAATGCCTTC
Source organism: Picea sitchensis (assembly GCA_010110895.2). Taxonomy (NCBI): domain Eukaryota; kingdom Viridiplantae; phylum Streptophyta; class Pinopsida; order Pinales; family Pinaceae; genus Picea; species Picea sitchensis. The sequence goes on along the minus strand of SNQJ01S0001656.1, from coordinate 6,407 downwards.
AATACTGTGGTAAGTCAGTTAGTATCTCTTGAGATTAAAATTTCAAATGAATATAAATGTATCAGTTTATTGTGTTCTTTACTAGACTCGTGGGATAGTTTGGTTGTGTCCATAGGTAGTAATAAAACTTCTTTCAAGTTTTATGAAGTCGTCTCATCTTTGTTGTCGGAGGAGATGAGATGGAATAATATGGAAGTACAAAGCACAGACACATTATTTGCAAGAGGACGATCCCAGGAAAGAAATAGATCTAAGTTCTCAAGTGGGATATCTAAGTCGAAGGGTAGATATAAATCTCCCAGAAAGTTTGTAAGTGTATGTTGGAGATGTGGAAAATAAGGGCATTACAAGAAGCAATATAGATCAAAAGTTGAGAAAAAAAAAGGATCTGAAGAATCTCAGTCTACAGAAGAAAAGACATGCAAGGAAGAAGGAGGGGATGTGTACTTGGCTTATTCAAGAACACATGCATATCATGAGGCATGGTTGTTTGAATCTAGTGCATCCTTTCATATGACTCCCCATAGGGAGTGGTTCTGCGAATATGAAAGGTATGATGGAGGTCATGTTTTCTTAGGTGATGATTCGACAACCATAATCATAAGACGAGGAAAATTCAAGTTGAGGCTCATAGATGGAAGGATCAAAACACTACCTGGTGTTCTACACATCCTAGGTTTATCCATAAATTTGATTTCTATAAGAAAAATGAACGATGCAAGGGTAAAAACAATATTTGAAAAGGAAACCTGCAGGATGGTTCGAGGAGCAATGGCGTTGCTGAAAGGAGTTCGGTTTGGAAATCTGTATAAGCTGAAAGGAAGAACTATTAGTGATGGGTGTCATAGTTCCATTGTTCATGATATTGGAGTTGAAGAAGGAAGAACTCCTACAATCTCTAGAGAAAAGGTTATGTTGTGGCATCAAAGACTGGGGCATATCAGAGAGAAGGGTATTCGACTTCTACATGGTAAAGGTATGGTTGAAGGTATGTCTAAATTCTCTCTGGATTTTGATTTTTGTGAACATTTTCTATATGGAAAGAAGAATCGGGTAAGATTCCTCTCTGGTGCAACGAGGGAAGAAGGAATTTTACATCTAGTTCACAGTGATGTTATTGGACCTATGTTGGTCCCATCATTGGTAAAATCTGTGTACTATGTCTCATTTATAAATGACTTCTCGAGGAATACTTGGATATATTTCCTCAGGAAGAAATCTAAAGTCTTTGATAGGTTTAAAGAGTTTAAGTCTCTTGTTGAGAATGAAACAGAGAAACGAATTAAGGTGTTGAAGACAGATAATGGCGGAAGGTTTTTCAGGAATGAGTTTGAAGAATTCTTTAAGAAGTGTGATATATCAAGGAAGAAGACTGCTCCATATACACCTCAGTAGAATTAAGTTATAGAAAGGATGAACAAAACGTTGATGGAAAAAGTAAGGTGCATGCTCAGTGGTGTCGCGCTAGGGAAATAATTTTGGGTAGAGGAAGTGTAAATGTGTTGAACATACAGAGAATAGATCTAGCTAGAAAATACTACACAGATTTGCAGAGAGAAATTGAGAAAGAAGAAGCAAGATAGAAAGAATGTAAGAATTCTCATTAACCGTATTCCACACTCAGAGAGTGAATAATTTACAATATATATATATAGGATAAATGAGTAACTAATCAGACATAGTGGTGGTCTAGATTGATCTGGACACACAACAATAGCTACAAGAGTAAATTGTTGCCTAGTCTAGTCTCTCAGGCAGTTACGAGAGTGAAATGCCACCTAGCTGAGTTAACTAGTCAACTAGTCTTCAGTTAACTAACTGAACATAGAGTAGTGAGTTGGTGATGATCCCAATGTTGCATGGTGACAAAACCAATGCAACATCTAAACTCAACTCAAGTAGTCAAACTGAAGTGTCAATTGAAAGAGAATATTCTCCAGGTGGAATATTCTCCCCTAAAATATAGGAGACTGGATAATGACTAATTATGACTAATAAACAAGGAATAACCTTAGGAAAAATAAATCCTAGGTGTGTGTGAAGTAACTCCAACACTCCCCCTGAACATCACTATGGTGAAAACAAAGAATGGGTCCCGGCTACGAGGCCATGTTAGGTGCCCAAATAAAAAATATACACTGAACTAAACGAGGAAAGAGGGAAAACCTCATGGGAACAAAACCCCCCCTCAAATTACAATGCATAAAATAAAAAATGATAAGGAACAAAAGGTAGTTTCTAAGAAACCATGTCCTTCACTCCAAGAAGATCTCGCAACTGTGCAATTTTGTGCTCTTTGAAGATTTTGTTGACGATGTAGATGTCTTCACGGATTTGATGAATTATATGAATCATTGATATTTTCACACATATCCACTTTATCTTCTTGTAATGAATAATATCCAAATAAATTTTGGATGAAATTTTGAAAATCGTGCGGTAGTTTCCAGAAAAATGCTAAAATTTTGTTGATTTTAAAATGATCATAACTTCACTTTCCGGACTTTGTTTTGGATGTTTTTTTTTTTTTAAAAGTGGATGTTTTCTCAAGAGGAAGTCAAATATCCAATGTTTTTTTGCAAATTTTTCTCAGAAAATATCATAATGGCGTCTGATGTGCATGACTCCCTTTGTGTCTTCTCAGATGCATGCATTTCGCATGGAAAAGTATCTGCATGTGACTCCTGAGATGCATGCCATATATCTTCCACATAAATTTCAGAAAACAAATCTGAAATGGAGTAGACATCATCTTCAATTATTGGAATACAATTTTCTGCAAAATGTTTTGTAGAAGACTCTTCATAATAAGAGACTTGATCTTCTAATGGCTTCTCTTATGACTCTATCTGTTCGACTTCCTGCATGAAATATTCACAATATTCTTTATTCCCAAATAGAACCTCCAATCTGGTCCATAACTCATTTGGAGTTAATCCTTGTGATTCTTCATATACTCGATGGAAAAGTTCGAGAGAAACATACATGCCGATACTTCCTATGGCAATATCTTGTCTATTGAGAAAGTCATTTTTCTCATCGACAGAATCAGGATATACTTCCATTGCCATGTTTATTTGGTATAAGCCTCTACTTTTGAGAAGAAGTAGAATCTTTGACTTCCATTCCAAATAGTTATGAGGCGTGAGAAGTATTTCCGACGAATAATCCATCTTTTTGTTGTCTTCAATATTTTGTACCTGAAAAAAATGATTTGGTGTAGTTTTTGCTTAGTAGTCTATTGGATATGATACCATGTAAATGTGTTGAAACTACACATAATAGATCTATCTAGAAAATACTACACACATCTACATAGAGAAATTGAGAAAGAAGAATCAAGATAGAAAGAATGGAAGAATTCTCATTAACCGTATTCCACACTCAAAGAGTGAATAATTTACAATATATATAGGATACATGAGTAACTAATAATCCATAGTGGTGGTCTATATTGATCTGTACACATACCAATAGTTACAAGAGTAAAGTGCCACCTAGTCTAGTCTCTCATGCAGTTACGGGAGTGAACTGCCACCTAGCTGAGTTAACTAGTCAACTAGTCTTCAGTTAACTGACTAAACAAAGATTAGTGAGTTGGTGATGATCCAAATATTGCATGGTGACAAAACCAATGCAACATCTAAACTCAACTCAACTAGTCAAACTAAAATGTCAACTGAAAGAGAATATTCTCCAGGTGGAATATTCTCCCCTAAAATATAGGAGACTGGATAATGACTAATTATGACTAATAAACAAGGAATAACCTTAGGAAAAATAAATTCTAGGTGTGTGTGAAGTAACGCCAACAGGAAGTGGGCACTGCATGTTACTTGGTCAACAAATCACCCTCATCAGTGTTGGATGACAAGACTCCACAAGAGGTATGGAATGGTAAGGAAACTTCTCTAACACATCTCAAGGTATTTGGTTGTGATGCCTATGTTCATGTTCCAAAGGAAAACACGAGTAATCTAGATAAGAAGGCTGAAAAGAGTATCTTTATTAGATATAAATATGGTCTCAAAGGTTATAAGATTTGGAACCCAGAAACTAAGAAGGTAGTGTATAGTCGAGATCTGGCATTTAGATAAATGAAGGATGTTTTTAAACAAGAATTCCTACCAAGTAAGGAGGAACTAGAGAAAATAGAGTTTGATTTAAAGGATGGTGAGTTAGAATCTATAGAAGAACATGAATCAGAAGAAAAAGATCCTCATACTCCAGTATTGAGGAGATCAGTTTGAGAATGAAGGCTACCACAAAGGTATACTCCATATGATTTCCATTCAATTTTTTCTTTGTTTATTACTGATGATGATCCTAGAACTGTGAGGGAGGCAGTCGATTCAGAGGATGGAAATCTCTGGAAAAGGGCCATGGACGAAGAAATAGCATCTTTGGATAAGAATGAGGATTGGGATCTAGTGGAGTCTCCTTCTAGAAGAAATTCCATTGGCAACAAATGGGTATTTAGAAAGAAGTTGAATGTAGAAGGAAAAGTGGAGAAATACAAAGCTTGGTTAGTAGCAAAGGGTTATTCCTAGGTTGAGGGAATTGATTTTGGTGATATTTTTTCTCTTGTTGCCAAGTTAACCTCTATAATATTTTTGTTATATTTTGTTGATGAATTTAATTTTGAAGTAGAACATATGGATGTGAAGACAACATTCCTGCATGGGGATATTGAAGGATAAATCTATATGAGACAACCATAAAGTTATGTTGTGAAGGGAAAGAATGCGCTAGTATGCAAGCTGAAAAAGTCCCTGTATGGTTTAAAACAATCAACAAGGATGTGGTATCTAAAAATTTGATACTTATATGATGGGACGTGGCTTCACAAGAATAAAAGAGGATTACTGTGTATTTTAAATTAATTGGTGATCATTTGATTTATTTGGTCTTGTATGTGGATGACATGTTGTTGATAGGAAACAACAAGAAGATTATTTGGGATGTGAAAAATCAGTTGTCCTCTAAATTTGACATGAAGGATCTCAGTGCTTCAAATTTCATTTTGGGCATGGAAATTAAAAGAGATCAGAAAAGGAGGAAACTCTGGTTAAATCAGAGAAAATATGTCGATACAATATTGCAGATGTTTAATATGCAGGAATGTAAACAGATCAAGGTTCCTATTCCTGTTGGTGTAAAGTTATATGTGGATCAGTGTCCCAGGACACATGAAGAGGAGGAGGACATGTCTTGTGCTCCATATGTGAGTGAAGTTGGCATTTTGATGTATGAAATGGTCTGTACTAGACCGAACATTGCACATGCAGTGGAAGTTTTGAGCAGGTATATGTCAAAACTAGGGAAGGAGCATTGTACAATATTAAAAAGGATTTTCAGGTATTTGTGTGGCACTTCTAGCTATGGATTGTGCTATGAAGGAAGATCGGAATTGGACAGAATGGTGGATATACATAGCTTTGTAGATTCAAACTGGGCTAGACATCTAGATCATAGGAGATATACAAGTGGGTATGTGTTTAACCTGTTTGGAGGAGCAATATGTTGGATGAGAAAAATAAAGGTTGTAGTGGCACTTTCAACTACAGAAGATGAATACATGGCAGCCACTCATGCAAGTAAGGAAGCAGTATGGTTAAAAATATTGTTTTCAGGTTGTTATGGTCCTAACCCGCACATAGGTAGATCAATGTATTCGGATGTAATAAAGGTCAATATTAATAAGACCTTTCAATAAAATAGAATAAGGCAGATGTAAGAAGACCTAATAGAAGCTTCTGCTTCCAGAAGGATCTTCCTCTAGATGCTTCTCTTAATAGACATAGTTAGTATAAATAAGGGTCGAGGGTATGAAAAACCCTATCTTGGATATTATTGTAATAGAGCGCTGCTCGCCTGGAGGTTGCCCCCTCGAAGAGGCCTGTGAACATTGCTATATGATTCAAAGTGTTATTTCTGTTGCTATTTCGTATATCATTTATGTGTATTGTGAAGATTATGCTGGATATTTTACTGTTATTCTGTCATCTCTAGCATTTCATTTCTATTCTGCATATTTTATATATCTGGTATCTTGCAAGTGGTATCAGAGCACTTTCCTTGGCAGAAATTGTGGGTATTTTTTTTCCAGGGTAGAGACGTATTCCGACGTTTTTAAGCCACAGAGATCTATCGTTATGCGCATAAACCCACGGTTGAGGGATTCATACACGCAGGAAATACAAGTGGTTCTTAAGTGCACGTCTGTTGGCCACCCTTGTAACCCCTGTTGGTACCCCTTCGAGAGGTAGCGCATTAGACAACACCTGTGTACGGACCGGCCTAGATTTCCTGAAGCCCTCTGTAGATAAACCTATCGGCCGTCGGACTGCTATAGTGTCACCGAGAACAACACTCGGGAAGATACTCTCTAGTACCTGGGTAGTCGG
>SNQJ01S0001655.1:302652-321910 GCA_010110895.2 Picea sitchensis | reverse complement strand
CTTGAACCAAATTCTAGATTTATATTAGGATTGAATTTTATTTTGGCAAGTCATATTGTTTATTTGATGCTTAATCATTTGGATGATTACACATATGTTAGATCTATTGTTTAGTTTTTTCAAAGTTTTGGATGGATCTAACCTATCACCATGAATAAACTCTAATGTGCTTCATATATATATTGAGTTTATGTCATTTTAATTAATGTCGGAAAATACATGGTATAAGGAATACTTGAGCTTGATTTCATTGATAAAGGTTTCAACGATTTGGAATAAATCCTCACATCTTGGAAACACTTGGAAATTTTCATCTTGATGCAAAGATTTGATGTGTATGATGTGAATCTAAATTTAATGGCATATAAATGCATGTGAAACACTTTGAAATCAACTTTTTTTTACTAACATAATTGAAAACTAGGGAACACGTGTACTTGTGTGACATGGAATCGATTCTAACCACTACCACTATAATCTCCAAGTGCATCGCACACCCCCCAAGAACAAAATATGGGCTAGGAGAGGTTTGAACCAATGACATCACAAGGAATGCATTAACATTGCACTCTATCACCAACTGATCTACACCCCCAGGGGATCTTTGAAATCAATCTTAGTACACACATTGAGACAGACTTTTATCATTTTTGGTATATATTTTACAACATTTAAATTCTACAAACAATCTACGTCATCAAACTAGCACTTAAGCATTGGATTAAATCTTAAGTTTGAATTGTTTCCATTTTTTTATAATACTATTTATGGACTGATACTTCATCTAAATGATGAATACAATTTCCTATTCAAGGTTGTGTGTACTTTCTAGCATAAACTTAAATACATAAAAACACTAACTAATGAACTCGGTTTCTTTGAATTTTATGGTTAATGCGACCTCTTTCAAGGTTAATGATTGATGACATTTCCACATGAAATCTGATCTATCTCACTATCCTAAATTTTGATATACATTACAACAATGGGTTAATGATATTTCACATGGTAATCCTTGGAATGGTTCTCTAAGTATGGTGAAATGTTTCAATGAGTGATGAACTCTTTTCATGGTTACATGCTTAAAAGTTAAATTTCATTGATACTATTCCATCTTAATCTCATTGAATGTGTATACTTCATATGATAATTGTTGAATGGAGAATGAGAACATTGTTTATGATTTCCACATTTCATTTGAATGATTGTTAATGGTTGATCTCATTGGTTATATGAGCAATTTGAATGATAAGCAAGCCTAATTTACTCATATAACATTGGTATTTTCTAGCATATAACAAGCACACTTGTCTCATATCATTTAGATTTTGTTTGATCTAGTCATTTAGTAAACTACTTACAGATACTTAAACTTGTCTTATACCTTGAGAGTGAGTGGTTTCAAGTCGCTAGTCTTTCGTTAAGTTTAATTTAGGAGAAATGTTCTTCCTATACAAATACCTAAATTGATTTGGCCATTAGGGACACCCCCCTTAGGTTAGGAAACTCCCTTTCTCAGCCTAAAAGTGAGAGGCAAGGCCATTTAGGTGACAATGGGTGTCTTTCCTAATAGTTTCTTCTAGTCTCTCCTACTAAGGTTGGGAAATTTTGTTTAGTGGGAGTTTGAGTAGTAACAAAACCAACAATGACACACATGCCAAATGCATAGAATTATTGGACAATCAAACAAATCATTATGGGCGAATGTGGATAAACAATATTTAGGTGAAATAAATCTAGCAATTAAATACACAATGAAATGAAGGAAGGAAAAACAAATAAAGATATATGCATGCCTTATCACCCAGATCTCTGCAAGGGCATCGTCCACAAGAAAGGATGAATGTTTCAGTGTGGGATAGAAAGTCAAAACATGTTGGTGAAAATCTTGCAACCACGTCACAATTTTTCCCACACTACATTCTTTAATATGACCCAACCGATAAGAATACCATTTTGATGTGTGTTGAAATCCAAAATGGTGTATAAAAAATACTTCCATGCATGAGATTTCATGAATGCAATATTGCAAAAATATAATGTTGCATGGTCATAAGGCCACTAGAAACAAGTAAATGAGAAATAAGTAATTCATGAATTCATTTTACATAATATAACACCGTCTTGGTAAATAAGGTCACTTAAAAAATAACATCGAAGTAGAAAGTATGACCCCTAGAATTAAGAATTTGATGAATTAATATAATATAATTGGACTCGTAAACAAATTTTCTATAAATAATATTTTCAAATTTTTTTACTATAAAGAATAATGCAAACCTAGTAAATAAGGTGAATAGAAACCATAATACCTAGTATTTGTGTGTGGAAAAAGTAGAATCCATTGCAAGAAAATTGTTGTTTCCATGCCTGACAACCTTCTCCACTTTCCATGTCATCATTATCCCTAGCATGTATGGATATTATTTAATAGGAATACATCCATCTCGTTCCACCCAATACTAGATGCTAAGGGAGACATCCTCATGAATCCAATGCCGCAAGTCATCAACCTATTTTCTTTGGTTTATGATGTCTCCTTTTGACATGAATGCATATATCCCCATTACGAGAAAATTGTCACGAGCTTGTTGTGCATCAAACATCTAAACATGCATACTATGTATCTCAATTGAAGAAAAAACAACAAAAAAGAAAGGGGCAATCTAATGTCTTACACGTTCCAATAAGTACATATGGTGAAGTTTCCATTGGTGTGAAAATGTAGGATTGACCATGGAAAGGAAAAATATTTTTGTCTAGATTCCAAGACTGACTATAAATGATGATCATTAGATGTGGTCTATCTAGGACCTTTCTAACTATGTAATGGAATTGACTTCTTCTCTTTCTCTTCTCTCGATTAGGATGTTTTTATCTTTTATTTTTCAAAGGATCTCTAACAACACATCTATAATCCTTTGGGATATAAGAACACCATTGCCTAAAAACATAAAAGAACTTGTTAAATCTTGGCATTAAAATAACATATCATAAAATGTGGGTTCACATAGAATGATGAGAACAAAATATGATAGATTAGGCTTATAATGTCGTCATAAAATGTATTACATAAAAAGAAACTTATTTGTAGGTTTTTAATTAAAAAAAAACTTCTCAATGCATATCTCTCTATAATGCCAACATGACCACAATGACAAACAAAGAGAAACGTATGTGATAATAACACAATATACAATTTTGGTAGACCATATTTGAAATATATCTAACTATAATGCCGGTATGACATAAATTAGATGTATTACATAAAAATGAAATTATATGTAGGTTTAGTCAAGAAAGAAACCAAGCAAGCATATATCGCTCTATAATGTTGGTATGATAGTTGTGACATGAATAATGTAAGAAAAGCACAACTATGGGTTTTCACTTAAATAAACAAACACCATTAGCACACAATTACAGGTTTTGAGTTTAAAGAAAATATTGTTTGAATTTAAAAAATTGTTAAGAAATTTTTCAAACTTGGGTGGAATTGAACAATATTTGAAAGATTTCAAGGTTTTCCTTTTAAAAACACAACCTATTTGACATTTATCTTGCTATAACATCAGTGTGAAAACCATGACATGCATTACAAAAAAAAAAAACATTTGCAAATGAGTATACTTGAAACAATGCAAGAAATGTAGGGGTCGTGCATTCCCTATATTCTTTGGATTTATGCCAACATTGTAAACAACCCTCATTTTTTTCTCTAACACAATAAATAGCTCCATTTCATAGTCTTAAAGTCTCAATTATCTTGTTTTGAAGTCATCAAGGAATTCAAAGGAAATGAAATTAGTTCAACTTGAACATCATCGTGCTGCAATACCTCCCATGTCAAGTCCATGGAATGAAAGGAACTGCTAGGGAGTTTGCGTGGCATCATCCCAACAACTATTTTTGGCCAACCTTATTTATGGAAATGTCATGTTGTATATGAATCTAGGCCTCATAGTGTTATTATTACTTTGGAAATGAAATTATACAGGATACCAAAGGTAGTCCCATCTACCTCCATTTCCTTGATCTCTTCCAAGTAATGCAAGAAGGTCATCTCACAGACTGGGAAGTTTTTCTTCTTCGTGATTTGTGATCAAAGTGAGAGGAAGGTTGTAACCACATCCATGGCCTCTGCGACAGGTCTCTCCACACAACATAATAAATTGGATAAGGTCGTGGAGGAATACAAAGACATATTCTCCTCACCCGCTAGGGTACCTCTACACTATCAAGTCAAGAACTCAATTGATCTAACCCCCAGTGCATCACTACCCAATGGGACAATCTATCACTACTCTTTGTCAGAAAATGAGGAAATCAAGTGCCAAATCCAAGAGTTACTCGAAAAGGGGAAAATTCTCCAAATCTCATCACCTTGTGGAAGCCTAATCGTTCTTGTGTGGAAGAAAGACGGGTCTTGGCGACTCTGCACTGATTATCGAGCCCTAAATAAAATCACAGTCGGGAACTGGTACTGATTCCTTGAATTGAGGATCTCCTTGACCAGCTCAATGGGGCCAAATACTTCAGTAAGATTGATATGAAGTTTATCTAGAACCATGTCTCAATAGAGAAGACCGATGTATAGAAGACTGCATTCAAGTCCAAAGAAGGTCTTTTTTAATGGTTGGTCATGCCCTCTGGCTTGAAAAATTCCCCAACAACTTTTATGAGGATTATGGATGATATCTTGCATCCTTTCACCAATTCTTTTGTGGTGGTGTATTTGGATGAAATCCTCATCTTCAACAAGAATTGGGCGGAAAACTTCCAACACATTCAACAAGTTCTTCACACTTTGCGACAACACAAGCTATATGAAAATTTGGAAAAATGCTCCTTCGGAATGAACAGGGTCCAGTACCTAGGATACATTTTTTATGAGCATGGGGTCCATGTCTATCTAGCCAAGATCCAGGTCATCTTTGATTGGCCAGCCCCGACCACACTCACTGAGCTTCATATCTTCTTAGGCCTTGCCAATTTCTATTGCAGGTTCATGTTGGGATTCTCCCACATTGCATGGGCCCTCAACCAAGTGACCAGGGGCAGTGGAAAGGAAACTTTCATGTGGGTCCAGTCGCAACATAAAGAATTTGATGATTTGAATTAGCGCTTGTGGTCAGCCCCAGTTCTCTCATTACCCAACCTACAACAACCTTTTGAGATTGAGACAAATGCTTCAGACTATGTTGTGGGTGCATTTCTCTCTCAACATGGACATCATGTGGCCTATCATAGTGAGACGATATCAAATATTGTCTGTAAGTACCCCACTTTTGACGAAGAAATGTACTCCATTGTACAAGCTTGCCTCTAGTGAATGCATTACATTCTTGAGTAGGAGACAGTCATCCACACTGTTCGTAAGCCCTTATAGTTCATGCAGACACAAGGAAATTCCATAATGACCTCCATCAAAAGTGGTCCACATACTTGCAACATTTCCATATCAACATAAAGTATAAGATAGGGAGCACCAACTGCGTCACTGACTACCTCAACCAACCTCCAGTTGTCACACTAACCATGGTGCTACACTCTTGTGAACATGAGACCTCCGGATGGCCCCAAATATACGAGCAAGAACCTGACTTCGCCACTACCTACCAGATGTTGGGCACAAACACAATTGCCACTGATTTTCATCTGCAGGACGATTTTTTGTGCCATTTGGGCCATCTCTACATTCCATCAAGAGAGTGAGCAAAGTTGATTTGGGAAGCTCACCACAGTTGGGTGGAAGGACACTTTGGCATATAGAAGATAGTGGTAGTGTTGCAACAACATTTCTATTGGCCAAAACTATGACAAGATGTCAGTAAGTATATGAGGTACTGCATGAACTAAGCCATTTCCAAATCGACCATTAAGAAACACGGCACGTACACCCCTCTGCCTACTCCCGAAAGGCCCTGGGAATCCATCTCGATGGACTACATGTCGAGCCTTCCTTCCACCAAGCAGGGAAATGACTGTGTTTTCATGGTTGTTGATCGATTTTCCAAGATGACGATTCTGGTCTCTTGTAATAAGAGCATCACAACAATGGTCATTGCTAATCTCTTCTTCAAACGAGTGTGGGTACATTTTGGGATACCACAAACCATCATATCAAATCAGGACAGTCGGTTCCTCAACACATTCTGGTTGAGCCTATGGTCACGGTTGGACACCAAGCTCATCAAATCCACAACCTTCCACCCCCAAACGGATGGCCAAACCAAGGTCATCAACTGTATGATCATGCATATTTTGTGCATGTACAATTCCAAGCATCCACACACATGGGATGAGAGTCTTCCCTATGTTCAACATAGTTACAATAGAGCCATACATAGCTCAACTGACCACGTCCCCTTTTAGGTGGGGATGGGATTTCAACCATTGGGCCCCATGGATGTTGCACTACCCCTTGCATCCACATAGGTAGAATCATCCCATGCACATACTGAAGCTGACAAAGCCACCCATTTCATTGAATGAATCCATCACATCTGCGAACAGGTTCAAGATATTTTGTAGAACTCCAATGCCAAGTACAAGAAACACCATGATTAACACAGGGTGCCACAAAAGTTTCAGGTGGGAGATAAAGTTTGGTTTGAATTGCAGAAAGAATGCCTTACAGGACCCCATTGGAAGCTTCATCCACTCCGTTATGGACCTTACACCATCACCAAGGTTTTGGGTGACAATGATTTTGAGCTCAACATTCCCCCCTTCCTTGGATTTCACCCAGTGTTGAATGTTGACCTTCTTCGACCATACTTTCCACCCTTATTGGACACCTTAGAGATAACAGAAAAATTGAAATCGACAAATCTCAACCATGACTGCATGGAACAGACATCCATCGATCATATTGTGGACAGATAGGTCAAGGGAACTCACAAAAATAAAAAATAGATTTATCAGGTTGTCAAAGCGGGGTAACTCCTGCACCAAGGAAAGTGTCTCACCTGGGGTCAAATTCAACAGAAGTTTCCTCATCTAATGGGGGAACTCAAGGAAATGGAGACCATTACTTCCTAAGGAGGGAGGATTGATCTAGGTGGATATTGTTGGCCACCCACCTCTTCCATTCGGATCACATATAACTTTCATTTTGGAAATTATGTTTTTTTATCTTGGTAGTTTTGTTTCTTTCTTTTCAGGTCCTAAACTTTCGGGGTCATTTTGAGGTCCTAAACAACGTTTTTTAGGCCCACCACATTCACACTATAGATAGAATTAGAGTGTGATGGCATAATGTGTAGTCCTCAAATAGACCTTTCCAACGGGCTGTCGTGCACCTAAAACAAATATTGTATGAAAAATTTACGACCCCCAAAGTTGATGTACCAACTTACCCCAACGAGGCCCACATGACTTTTGGTGCTTCATCTCCTAGGGTTATGTTTTTTTATGTCTAGGGTTTTCAAATTCATGTTTGATGTAAAAAGGCCTCTGGAGCCTCACTGTACTCATCTTCTTGTGAATGAGCATAGCCATCACATTTCTTCTCAGAGATAAGTTTCCACCATTCTAGAAATCTTGTTTTAGTCTACATTTTTACAGTTTCAACATATTTCTTATTTAATAGAAGTCAATTTTTACTGTATCTCAGTTATTGTTCATTCTATCTCTGTGTTAATATTATAGATCTGTGTTTTCATTTCGTTCCGCTCATAAATCCGGATCAGTAGCACACAATATCTTATTCCTGGTTAGATAAGCAAAGAAGAAATGCATATCCAAAATATAAGAAGCGCAAAAATACAAGAAAAGTGGAAATCCCAAACACCAAAATGTAGAAAGACAAGCATATCAATTCCCCTACACAACAATGCTCCCATTGTTGTACCTATGTTTGAAATTCCAACACCAATACTCACCAATTCTAAGGATATCTAAGTTTCAATGTATCCTTAATAAAAAATCTAGCTTTTCATTCACTTTGATGTCGAATCCAACACAAAATTGAGCTAACTTGCCACTTTGACATCAAATCTAGATTGTAGGTGATTTTCTAGGGAGGAAAACCATAACTAAGAATCATGTGCATGATCCCCACCAATAGGGCACGAGTATGGACATCCCTGAGGTGGTTCCAGTTGGTGCCAACTGGTGGGCCTTGGTAGCACTCATCGAAGAAAATAATTATATCCTCGTCGATAATACTCAACACCTTCTTTCCTAATCATGTTTCCATAATATTCAACATCTTTAGCCTGAACTCGTCAATGCGATTGTATTCCACACCCTCGTATAAAATTCGTCAACCTTGCCCTATTCCACTCTCTTTATTCTTCAATAGTCATGACTACATCATTAAAAGGTGACTTAGTTTTCTTCTTTTCTATGTCTTCATCAACCTCATTATAAGTTATTTTCTGGGGGGACAAAAAAATATGAATTCCATTTGTATTAGATGTAAGAGATAATTATTTAAAATAAGCACACATTTTCATGAAGGGTTGTTTGTCTAATGTCGATCCAGGTGGATATCGGTGGCCACCCACCTCTTCCAGGTAGCTCACATAACTACACATAATTCAAGCAGAGTTGAAATACAATGAAGCTGAATTGCACACAATATCTTATTCCTGGTAAGATAAGCGCACATTTGCATGGAGGGTTGTTTATCTAATGTCGATCCAGGTGGATATCGATGGCCACCCACCTCTTCCAGTTGTCTCACATAACTACACATAATTCAAGCAGAGTTGAAATACAACAAAGATGAATTGCACACAGTAGCTTATTCCTGGTTAGATAAGAAGAGAAGAAATGCATATCCAAAATATAAGAAGTGCAAAAATACAAGTAAAGCGGAAGTCCCAAACACCAAAATGTAGAAAGACAAGCATATCAATTCTCCCACACAAAAATGCTCCCATTGTTGTACCTCTGTTTGAAATTCTAGCACCAATACTCATCGATATTAAGGATATCTAAGTTTCTAAGTTGTTGTAGGATATTTTGGTTTTTTCTCTAATGTCAAAACTACTGCAGGTGAATACACTTTCGTCAGTTGAGATTGGGGAAAAGACATAATCCAAATTGTGGCAAACTGATTTCTATGGAGTATGTCTAGGAACTTGTAAAACTTCAAGTTGACCTAGGCAGAATTATTGAAGTTATTCCCTGGTGATATATTAGATCATGGGAATACAGGACGACAACACGTCTTTATTACATATTTCTCTTGAATCAACAATCCCTATTATCGACATAAAGAAGCTAATAATTTCCACAATCTATGACAACATGATGGACATATAAATAAACAAACATACACTACAATCTCCTCCATAATAAACCTTAGAATGTGCCTATCTAATCAAAGATGTTGATTTTTAGAGACAATTGAATGAAATTTTTCACGTGCAAAATAATCTTGAACTTACAAAATGATGGATATTTTAAAAAACAAAGAAAATGGAACATACATATTAATATAAGGGACGTTAAGAAAAATAAATGTTTCTTAAAATGTTACAACTTTTTACACATGGCCATTTTATGTCATGCAAACATCATAAAAGCTAATCTAAATTTTAGACTAAATGTAATGATATGGTATAATGTGTAATATCCCCAAGGACGAGCCCCAGTTGTATTTATGAATTGTAACATGTTTTGTAGGCTAGTGAACCAAGCAATTATAAGCTATGGGCTTATGTGTTTATTAGTCCAGAGAGCCTAGGTGTTAAAGGCCAGTAGCTTGTTTGTACATGTAAATATTCATATTATTAATATAAAAACA
Organism: Picea sitchensis; assembly: GCA_010110895.2. Taxonomy (NCBI): domain Eukaryota; kingdom Viridiplantae; phylum Streptophyta; class Pinopsida; order Pinales; family Pinaceae; genus Picea; species Picea sitchensis. The sequence goes on along the minus strand of SNQJ01S0001655.1, from coordinate 312,150 downwards.
TCGTTGTGTGTAGACCAACCATGAAGAAAGAGTATGGGGGACTAAGCTCCACTAGATTGGGTAAGGGAGAGGGGGTTGAGAGGTTGGAAAGATGGGCTAATCTTAATGGCTTAAGTCCAAGAGAATAATAATTTATTATTATTCCAAAAGTTGATTAGAAGGATATGTTTATATCCTAGATTCCTTTGGGAAGATGGGGGAATTCCAAATGGAAAGGAACGTTCTTCATGGGCGACCTGTGTCGACTCAGGCACATGTAGTTTAATCTGGAAAGTCATCTTGTTTGGGGGTTCGCTTCCCATTCTCGCATCCTTGGCCTAACTCGCTTGGTCTCCATCGTCGACCTCTGCATCTTCACGCATCTCTGAAACCAGTAACCCATGAAGTTGACCTGTGTTTTCCTGTGAAGCACAGGGTATCTGTACTTCCCAGAGCCGTGTTGTGACTTATCTAATTGTGGTTGTTTCCATCCGCTGAGCTATATTGAACCTTTTCTTTTGTCCTCATCTTGCTAGAACTAAGCTGAAGTGGTTGAAGAAGCAAGTTGGCAGGCTCGTGGTTGAAAAGGCAGGTTGTCAGGCCTGTGAGCATCTTTCTTTGGGTGAGAGTTTGTTAGGAAGTGATTTTCTCCTAGAGAGAGTCCAACACCAGCTACAGAGTTCTGATAATTCTCGATCTGTCCTATTGTCGAGACCCTGAAAAGGGAAGTGGAGCAGTCGATGCACTATGGAACAGTGAAGGTGCATATTCCCAAGGTGGAACATGCATGTGGGGAATGAGAGTCCATAAGTAGTGGGCGTAAGAAGGCTCTTGGAGAGAATCCTTCCAGTTGCACTGTCCATTCTCCTGTAACCTCAGCCTAGTCTAGGATTCCCTTGCCCTGGGTGGAGCTTAGTCCCAGCTCGGGGGTGACCTACTGCTGAGCGTGATGAACAACATGGTCTAAGGATAGGAGGTTCATGCAAGGTCTGCACGCAGTTTTTGTACTTCAATTGAAAGATAAGTACCCATTCCTATGTTCATTTACATGATGTGTATATGTACATGTGTTACAATTGATGATTATTGCCTGTATATGATGTTATATTATGGGTTTTTCCTATGAGCACTGCATGTATTCTTTTATTGTTATTTCCGCATTAATCTATGTATGAACATAATATGTTGTATGTTTATGTTTATATGCATATGATAATTGTTGTTTCTATGAGTAGTGTTGCCCGACCTATTGGTGGATGGGGACGTTACAAATTGGTATCAGAGCTAAGAGAGACATCTTGTACTGACATTGCCCGACCTGTTGGTGGATGGGGACATTACAAATTGGTATCAAAGCTAAGAGAGATGTCTTGTAGTGACATTGCATGAACTGTTGGTGGTTGGGGACGTTACAAAATGGTATCAGAGCCAAGGTTCAAGCACTGAGCCTGGATGGGCCAGATAAGTGGTCATTAGAACCAAGGTTTCAAAGATAAATTGTGCCAAGAGGTTACCTTGGTTGTGTTACGAAGCTCATAGGGATGAGTGGTATGTAAAACCACACTCGTCAGATCAGGAAAAAGGAGCATGAGAGTTAACCTCCAAGTTTGAAATCCCTGAAGAGGATATACACCGTAGATTTGAGGAGAAGAGCTCAACAGTTGGATCAAGCCAAGTTAAAAAGGGAAAACATAGTGGTGAAGGGCGAAAGCCCCCAGAGTTTCAAAGTCTAGAGCTAATCCGGACCGTCCGTTAAGAGGGACATGTGTCAATAGATTGTCTTGTTCGGGATTTCGACGTTCAGGAGAATGAGTGTGTGCTAAGGAGAGAACTCTCGAAGCCTGAAGTTCTGAAGCCCTGAAGAGCCGAAGTAGTGAGTCATGATGAAGTCACATGGAGGTGACGTGGACCTCTCCTATACCTGCCACATGCCCCCACCTGGAATGTTATCATTTGTACTATGTGGGCCCTGAGGTTACATGACATAGTTAAAGGTTGATGGACCCACATTGGCATTGATCACGATACATCAAGATCGATGGCCAGGAGGCATTGTGGGGACCCAAGTTGCATGGGAGTTAATTTTTGAGGGCAGTCCCGGAATCCAAAACACGGTTTTACTAGGGGGTTACGTTTTAGCGTCACAAGAATTGTGGGACGAAAGACTGGTTACTCCAAACCGTGGATGCATGCCCCCGCAATTTGAAAGGCGTTAAGTGATGTGACTATTCGGTATCTTAGTTCAAGTACATAAGTTGTGGGTCCCAGTGGACGTGTGGCACCAGTTGTGAAGTCCGGAGACTTGAAACTCTAGAATAATGGTTCATAAGGGAACAAAAGGAAGAACTTTCAAAAGTTTCGTAACATCGAGGTGACGAGATGTAATGACGTCACCAAAGGTGACATGGAAGTATTTGGAGATTAACGGTTCAGGGTGTTGGGGGTGTGCGGATGTGAAATCCTTTGAAGTCCCAAAGCTCTGAAGCTCTGAAGTCCCGGAGCTCAGATGCCTGAGGTTCCATAGTGAGTGTCAGTCGTTGGATGTTGGGTAGTCATGGACTGTTGATCCACCCTACTTCACGAGTTCGTTAATCTAGAACTCCGAGATATTTGTTGTGATGTGCTTTAAAAAAATTTGAAGTCGAAGGCCTGAAATCTTGAATAAGCACCTATCAACCTAGCGCTTGGCCACAACCCATGGTCGCATGGGTTGGGGGCTAAGAGAAAGGGGCTAGTGCCTAAAAATTATTGCAGAACAGAGCAGAGCTCAAGAAGAAAATATCTGCGGGGATTCTTGATTGATCGAGAACCGCATAATGAAATCTAAAAGTTTTCTTTGAATCAGATTGGTTTATGAATACTGTGGAATTTGTTAAGGACTGATGGCCTGAAAAATTTTGGTTGACTGCACATTGTATTTGCAGAGTTAACGATTGTCAGAACCAAATTGAATTGTTCCACGATGCACCAAAATGGAGGAGGCACGGAATGCTTTTAGTTCAGAGAATGAAACTAAAGGAATGGATGTCCATTTGGGATTTGAAGGATCAAACACTAATGGACATGGAGAAGAGATAGATAAGGAGGGAAACATGATGAAAATCATTGAAAGATTGTAGAAAGATGTCCAGACTCACCGAGCAGATAACATAAAGCTCATGAAAGCCAGGGAACAATAGGGAGAATTCAACATAAAGTTGATACAAAGCCTGGAAATGATAGAAAATAAATTGTATAAGGAGAGTGACTCCAATAAATCAAGAAGTCACGGGTCTCCTGATGAAAAGAGGAAATCAAGGAGTGTTGGCAGACACCATCATCACTCCCAAGGGAACTCTAAGAGGAGGGCACACAATAGTTCAAGCCCATCTCTTACCAAAAAGCATAGGAGATCTAGAGCGGATGAACTGAAGGGAGAAATGAACAAGATTAAACCTCCTATGTTTGATGGAGAGCACCAGAAGGAGGAAGATGTTAAGACAGGGATTCTTGGCATGAGGAAATATTTCCAACTGTAGAATTATTCCTCTCATGCAGAAGGAAGAATTGCAATGTATCAATTGAAAGGAAAGGCATCCATGTGGTGGGATAAACTTGTGTAGGTGCAACACATTAAAGAGAAAAATGTTACTTGGAAGGAATTCAAGAAGTATTTTGAAAATAAATACTTAACTAAGAGATACTATGACAGAAAGATGAAAGAGTTCTTTGAACTCAAGATGGGTAGTATGTCCATTGATGAATATGAGTGAAGGTTTTGGGAATTGTTGAAGTATGTTCCTTTCATCAAAGATGAGACTGTCAAAATTGAAAGGTATCTAAGTGGACTTCCACCTTCCACCAGTGAAAAAATCCAGTATGATGATCCTAAAACTATGGAAGAAACTATAAGGAGAGAAAAATTCTTATATGAGCAACAAAGAGAAAAGTCCACTTTCTGGAAGGCTTGGGATGACAAGAAGAAGTTCAAGAAAGAGCATAGGCAGAAGGGAAACAAACGTCCCTTTTTCAGAAACAGTCCTCAAGGAAAGCCATCTTTTAGAGAGCAAAGAATGGCTAAGGTAGGGGGACAAAGGCCAAGGAAGACACCCATTCAATTTTGGGGTTGTCAGGGAGACCACAAGTACAGAGATTGTCCCCACAAAAATGGCAAAGTGAGAGTTTTCCACAATGTTCAGCAAGAAGAAACAGTGGAGGACATGGGCAGTAGAATACCAAGGATCTATGCATCCTTGGACAACAAGCAAGCTGAGTTTCAATCACACATGATTGAAGTTGAAAGTATGATCAATAACCATACCTTTATTATTTTAATTGATTTAAGGGCTAGTCATAGTTATATAGATCCCAAGATGGTGGAAAGTTTGCATTTGCCAAGAAGCAAGAATGGGAAATCTTGTTTAGTGCAGTTGGCTACAGGATCCAAAAGAAAAGTTACTGAAATGGTCAATCGTGTCTCATGGACATAAATGGACTGAGCATAAGGGCAGATTTGAACATCTTACCTTTAGGTTCCTATGACTGTCTAGTTGGGATGGATTGGTTGGAACAACACCATGCCATCTTAGATTGTCATAACAAGGCATTCACTTGCCTAGATGAGGAAGGAAACCCGAGGAAAGTGCAAGGAATTCCCAGGGCAGTTGTTGTCAGAGAAATATCAGCAATGTAGTTGAAGAAGTGTTACATGAAGGGTTGCCAAATATTTGCAGCTCATATGGAAGAAGTACCTAAGGATAAGGTGTCAAATATTGAAGACCTTGCAGTATTAAAAGATTTTGAATATGTATTCCAGGAGGTACCCGGACTACCCTCGAAGAGAGATATTGATTTCTCTATAAACCTGATGCCTGGAGTATCTCCAATGTCAAAAAATCCTTACATAATGACTACACTAGAGGTGAAAGAATTGCAATTGCAGCTTGAAGAAATTCTGAAGAAGGGGTATGTACACCCAAGTGTGTCACCTTGGGGTGCCTCAGTCCTATTCATGAAGAAGAAAGATGGGACATTGAGATTGTGCATCAATTTCAGACAGTTGAACAAAGTGACTATAAAGAACAAGTATCCTTTGCCAAGGATTGATGATCTCTTTGATCAGTTGAAGGATGCAAAGATATTCTCAAAGATTGATATCAAGTCAGGGTACCATCAGGTAAGGATAAAGGATGAAGACATCATCAAGACCGCCTTCAGAACAAGGTATGGTCATTATGAATTCATAGTGGTGCCATTTGGGTTATCCAATGCACCAGTTGTTTTCATGTGCCTAATGAATGGTGTATTCAGAGAATATTTAAACAAGTTTGTCATAGTCTTTTTGGATGACATCCTGGTGTATTCCAAGTCGGAGGAAGAGAATGAGCATCATTTGAGGATGGTGTTGCAAGTGATACTAGAGCATAAACTATATGCCAAATTGAGCAAGTGCTCATTTTATCAAAAAATAATTCACTACTTGGGGCATATTATTTCAAAGGATGGGATAGCAGTGGATCCCGAGAAGATTGAATCCATTAGAGAATGGTTAGCACCCAAGAATGTGACAGAAGTCAGATTTTTTATGGGTCTAGTTGGCTATTACAGGAGATTCATTGTAGGGTTTTCGAAAATTGCTCACCCAATCACTTCATTACAAAGAAAATGGGTGAAATTTCAATGGAAAAGAGAATGTGAAAAGAGCTTCCAGAAATTGAAGCAACTGTTAACTAGTGCTCCAATCCTGAGGATTGCAGATCCGAATGAAAATTTTGTAGTGTGTACAGATGCATGCAAAGAAGGACTGGGTGGAATCCTCAGTCAGAATGGGTTTGTGGTATGTTATGAATCTAGAAAGATGAATGATCATGAAAAGAGCTATGCAACTTATGATTTGGAGTTGGCAGCCATATTGCACGCCTTGAAGAAATGGAGGTACTACCTCATGGGAAAGAGGTTTGAACTCAGGACATACCATCATAGTTTGAAGTATCTGTTTGATCAACCAACTCTGAATGCTAGGCAGAGTAAGTGGTTGGAATTCCTTTGTGAGTATGACTTTGATATCAAGCATATCAAAGGAAAGGAGAAAAAAGTGGATGATGCACTCAACACAAGAGTGCATGAACTACATGTTACGACCATTAGCATGTATCAAACTAATATTAAAGATAGAATTTTGGAAGTTGCAAATGCATATTTGCAGTACATGGAATTGGTGACAAAGCTACAACAAGGTAAGATGCTACAGAAAGTGGAAGATTATAAATTGGAAGTTGATGGAACACTCTTGTACACAAACATAATTTATGTACCTAATTCCCGGGAATTGAGAATTATGATCTTGAAAGAAATGCATAATGTGCCTTATGTTGGGCACCCTGGATATCAGAAAACAGTGGCAACAATCAAGAGTCATTACTTTTGTCCAGGTATGAAGAAGAAAATTGCAGAATACATCGCCAAATGTATGGAGTGTCAGAAGGTCAAAGATAAACATAGGCACCCAACAGGGTTTCTACAACCTTTACCCATTCCTAGGTGGAAGTGGGAAGTGGTGACAATGGATTTCATCACAGGATTTCCTAGAACAAGCAAACAACATGATTCCATCATGGTGGTGATGGATAAGATTACGAAAGCTACCCATTTTATTCCATTGAAAACTACTCATAAGGCAACTAATGTTTCCAATATCTATATGAGGGAAGTAGCATGATTGCATGGCATACCCAAGAAAATTGTGTTTGACAGGGACCCTAAATTTACCTCAAAGTTTGGGAAAGGGTTATTCAAAGGGTTCAGAACGAATATGAACTTCAGCACAACCTATCATCTGGAGTCTAATGGGCAGACAAAGAGGGTGAACCAAGTGATAGAAGATATGCTAAGGATCTATGTGATGGACAAACCATCTAAATGAGAAGACTACCTACACTTGGTAGAATTTGCTTACAACAATGGGTATCAAGCATCACTGAAGATGAGCCTGTTTGAATCACTTTATGGAAGAAAGTGCAACACCCGAGTAAGTTGGGATAACCTAGTTGATAGGGCAGTGGTTGGGCCAGAGTTTCTCAAGGAAATGGATGAGCAAATGTTGAAGATTAAGCAGAATTTAAAGGTTATCCAAGACAGGAAGAAAAGTTATGTTGATAAGAACAGAACCCACAAAGAGTTTAAAGTGGGTGATCATATTTTCTTAAAAGTGAAAGACAACATAAGTTCCCTGAAGCTGAGAAACTGTTCCAAGTTGGCAGCCAGATATTGTGGGCCATTTGAAATCCTAGAAAGGATTGGACCAGTTGCATATATGCTTGCATTTCCTGCATTCATGACTGTACATAATGTGTTTCATGTTTCATTGCTTAAAAAATATATACCTAATCATAATCATGTGATTGATTGGAATGTAATTCAGGTGAAGCAATAAGGCGTCTTGTAGGTGCATCCGGTGCGCATATTGGACCAGAAGAGCAAACAACTCCGGAATCGAGCCATAGGGCTTGTAAAGGTCCATTGGACCTGGTACGGTCCCGAGGACGCGACATGGGAGCATGAGGATGCTATGCGGGCAGAATACTTGCATATTTTTGAAGATTTTGAAAATCTTGTTGATGTTGGGTAAATAAGTTGCACTGAGGACAGTGCAAAAATAAGGGGAGGGGATTGTAATATCCCCAAGGATGAGCCGCAGTTGTATTTATGAATTGTAACATGTTTTGCAGGCTGTTGAGCTAAGAAATTATAAGTTATGGGCTTATGTATTTATTAGGCTGGAGAGCCTAGGTGTTAAAGGCCATGAGCCTGTTTTGTACATGTAAATATTCATATTATTAATATAAAAACATCACTACGTGTAGACTGACCACGAAGAAAAATTATGGGGGACTAAGCTCCACTAGGCTGGGTAAGGGAGAGGGGGTTGAGAGGTTGGAAAGAGGGGCTAAGCTTAAGGGCTTAAGTCTAAGAGAATAATAATTTATTAATATTCCAAAAGTTGATTAGAAGGATATGTTTATATCCTAGATTCCTGTGGGAAGTTGAGGGACTTCCAAGTGGAAAGGAACGTGCTTCATGGGCGACGTGTGTCGGATCAGGCACATGCAGTTTAAGCTAGAAATTCATCTTGTTGGGGGGTTTTCTTCCCATTATGGCATCCTTGGCCTAACTCACTTGGTCTCCATCGTCAACCTTTGCATCTTCACGCACCTCTAAAACCAGTAACCCACGAAGCTGATCTGTGTTTTCCTGTGAAGCACAACGTATCTGTACTTGCCAGAGCCATGTTGTGACTTATTGAATTGTGGTTGTTGCCATCCCCTGTGCTATATTAAACTTTTGTCGTTGTCCTCATCTTGCTAGAACTGAGTTGAAGTGGTTGAAGAAGTGGGTTGTCGGGCCCGTGGTTGAAGAGGCAGGTTGTCAGGCCTGTGAGCAGCTCTCTCCAGGTGAGAGAGTTTGCTGGGAAGTGATTTTCTCCTAGAGAGAGTCCAGCACCAGCTACAGAGCTCTGAGAATTCTTGATTCGGCCTGTTGCCGAGACCCTGAAAAGGGAAGTGGAGTAGCCGATGGACCATGGAACAATGAAGGTGCATATTCCCAGGGTGGAACAGGCATGTGGGGAATGAGACTCCGTGAGTAGTGGGCGTAAGAAGGCTCTTGGAGAGAATCTTTTCAATTGCACTGTGCAGACTCGTGTAACCTCAGCTTAGTCTAGGATTCTCTTTCCCTGGGTGGAGCTTAGTCCCAACTCGGGGGTGACCCACTGCTGAGCGTGATGAGCAACGTGGTTTAAGGCTGGGAGGTTCGTGGAAGGTTTGCACGCAGTTGGTGTACTTCAATTGAAAGATAAGTACCCATTCTTATGTTCATTTACATGTTGTGTATATGTACATGTGTTATAATTGATGATTATTGCCTATATACACTGTTATATTATGGGTTTTTCCTGTGAGTACTGCATGTATGCTTTTATTGTTATTTCTGCATTAATCTATATATGAACAAAATATGTTGTCGTTTATGTTTATATGCATATGATAATTGTTGTTTCTATTAGTAGTGTTACCCGACTTGTTGGTGACTAGGGACGTTACAAATTGGTATCAGAGCTAAGGGAGACGTCATGTAGTGACGTTGCCCGGCCTGTTGGTGGTTGGGGATGTTACAAATTGGTATCAGAGCTAAGAGAGACGTCTTGTAGTGACGTTGCCCGGTTTGTTGGTGGCTGAGGATGTTACATAATGTTTAATGTAGAGTTATCTTAACCCACCATCTATTAAGAGTCTAGAGGGATCAAACTTTGATCCCTTCAAAAATTGAGAAAAAAATAGTAATTGAGATCAATGGTTTATTCTTTTTTAGTTTAGAAAAGGTTTGTAATTTCAAAGATTCAACTCATTTCCATTTTTAATAAATTTAGGTGTAAATGGACAACAAAGCTTAAAGTGATTACAATAATATACTCATTAAGAGTTCAACATGTCACGTGTGGGAATTGAACTTATAAAAAGAAGATAACAATCATTCCTCCCAACC
>SNQJ01S0001655.1:180378-288442 GCA_010110895.2 Picea sitchensis | reverse complement strand
TATGTATGAGGGTGAGTATTGTATTCTGAGAGAGAAGACTGTGAGAGAAAGAAGAGGAAGTTACAACGGGTTTTGCTGTTGGTTGTATCCCTTCATTTGCTGGATAATAATAAAGGAAGGACCTGGCAATTTCTCTGGTGGACTTAGCCCACACTGGGTGAACCACGTAAATATGTGTCTCTCTTGTATTGTGTGTCTTTTGTGTTTTGTTTCTTCATTTGTTTTATTTTGTTGCTCCACGGTCCTGTTTTTCTAACACTTCCAGTTGTAGCTGGAGAATTGGGAAGTTGGTGCTTCCAATGAATGTAATCTTTGATATATAATAAATCATTCCGTGGTTTTCTCCTGTTTGGGTTTCCACATAAATTTTGGTGTACTATGTACTTGATGTGATGTTGTTTCTTATAGTTATATGCTCATGATATGTTGAATGCAATCATAGATGATATATTGTTGATACACTGATGATAAAGTTGAAGGTTATATGTTGTGGTTAAAAGTGGTATAATTGTTCAATATTGATTCACCCCCCTCCCCACCCCCTCTCATTACTTCCAACAAATTCTTTGATGTGCAATTTTTTATTTTAGATTGGGAAAATTAGGAAAGATTTGCACCTAAGGGATTTGATCCCTCTAGGCACTTGATAGATCCTCACTTAATATCACATTCAAACCTTTAACTAGAGATATTACATTGAAGGTCATACCTTCTCCTCACCTAAGATGGAATTCAAACCTTTAACTAGAGATATTACATTGAAGGTCATACCTTGTCCTCACCTAAGATGGAATTCAAACCTTTAACTAGAAACATTACATTGAAGGTCATATCTTCTCCTCACCTAAGATGGAATTCCAACCTTTAACTAGAGATATTACATTGAAGGTCATAGATATATCCTCACTTAAGATGACATTTAAACCTTTAACTAGAGATATTACATTGAAGGTCAAACCTTGTCTCTTAGAATCACACCGAAGAAAACAAAGTGGTGGGATTCAACTTATCACTTAGAATCTCTTTAACAACATCATACCATGTATTTTGAAATTGGTTTGCAGTAATCAATGGACCGGATCAATTTTCTTGGTATGCCTTTCTTCAATTAATGGACTAAATCATTTTTCACTTAATGTTTTTTATTGTTTTGCATTATATCATTACTAAAATCAATGCAAATACTTGATTTCTCTAAATCACTTTCACTGTATTGTTAATAAAATCAATGCACCTCGTTGTTTTGTGTTATGTCATTGTTGAAATCAATGCAAGTACTTGATTCATATAAATCATTTTTTCACTCTATAATCATTGAAATCAATACACCCTATTGTTTTTCTTTATATCATTAATGAAATCAATGCAACTAAGTCACTGCTCTAAATCATTTTTTATTGTATGAAATCAATGGACCCTATTGTTTTGTGTTATATTATTGTTAAAACCAATGCAACTACTTGATGCCTATCAATTATATGAATTATATCGTTGCTTAAACCAATGCAACTACTTGAAGCCTACCAATTATATGAATTGTATTGTTGCTTAAACCAATGCAACTACTTGTTTTGTGTTATTTCACTATATCATCACTAAAATTTGTATTTCATAAGGAGTGTATACCCTGTATAAAAATTATGTTATCCAAAGTCATTCATATGTGTGTGGGGAGGGGGATCCTTAGGCCTTATATTGCCCTTGGATTTATCCATGTGGCACATTTTCCCAGGTTGATTTATCTAATACCTCCCTTCTTAGCCATTACAAAATATTGATGTGATTGTGGGGTCCCTTATTGTCCTTGGGTTCCCATGGCCTCAATTGTGGTATCTTTCTTGGACACATGGCACTCATACAATGATTATGGAGGTTGAATGTTATTGAAGTTTAACATGCTCCATGCCCTTTGCAATGGTAAAATACCTTTACATGTGGTTCTCCCTCATTTATTGCATAGATAAAAGTTCAGTTTCTAAAACCATTTATTGGTGCTCCATAATACTATTTACCACCTTCACAATACCACCTTTTGTACTTCCACCGTGGTTTCATCCCTACCTAATGGAAAATACCACCAACTTCAACCCATAATCACAAAGTTTTCAACACTCTGTCGCAGTCAATATTTGAATTGCTTGTCTGACCTCAGATCAATACAAACAAGCACTCAAATTTTGCCTTTTCCTACAACGTTGAATTGTGCTCTGCTATAGATAACTCTATGTAGAATTCTCACTACATGGATATAACTCTACGTGGAAGCATCAATGAACAATGTTGACGAAGTCTGTCACGGACAATTCTATGTGAATTTAGTGTGGGTGTGTCATAGATCACTTTGCTCGTAGTATCTTGCAACAATACTAACTTGTCGTGGATCTTTATAGGGTGTTCCACTGTTCCAAATTGTGACTGTCGGTTCCTGTGAAGACAAATACTTAGGAAATATTCTTTCAAACATAATTTTATAACTTAGCTAAGATTAATTGCGCTCGTTCTTCCTACAATCATATTAACTTGTCACTCTGTCAATATAACTTATGCATAGAATTTAACAATTCAAACACATAGCGTAACAACACCACATGCTCTGTTATTTCTTAATATAAATGAAGGAGTAAATTTACATAGGAAAAATCGTTCCTTCTTGGTCTCTTGGACCTGTGTGATCCATAATTTTACATATTCAATCTCACACACTCACTAAACTCTCTCTCTTACAAAGCATTCAATATATCTTGAGCCCTTGGATAGCTCACAAACAAATGAATCTCGAGTTATATTAACAAATGCCTAAACTAGAGATTTGTTCCTAATATTTAGCAACAGACTTAAAACCTATGATAAACAACTCGATATCTAATCAAACAAACTCAATGAAAAATGTCTTATAGAGACATTTCGTAATTATTACAAATATAATAAAAGAAATTAAGGAACCAACTCCCTTGGTAAATGTTTGTGGCCCATGAGGTCAATATTTAAGATTTAATGCAAGATACTCCTACATCAGACTCCTAGAGAAGAAAAGAACTATCTATCGGGTCTTCAAGGTCTGTGCCATAGTTGGATATTTCTATTTTCGCCATCCAAGTAGCATCCTCTGTTGGTCGACCTTTCCATTTGACCAAGTACTAGAAATACTCCTTGCCTTTGGTTTTCCTTAATACCTTCTTATCCAATACTTCCTCAATTTCCTTTTGCACTACTCAGGGTAGTTGTTCTTTCCATTCTACAGTTTGATCTTCATCACTTACAGGTTCATCTACTAAAACATCCTTTGTCTCCTTGAAGGGATACAAATCAACAACATTAAATATTGGAGAAATTCCAACACCACTTGAAAGTTCTATTTCATATTCATTAGAAGAAAATCTCCTTATAATTCTACATGATCCAATCTTTTTAAGGTTTAGTTTGTTATAAGTCCCTACAAGAAAGCCTCTATTTCCTCAAATACGCCATGACCAAATCACCAACCTCAAAATTCACTGATCTTCTCTTCATATATGTTCGTTGTTTATACCTGTGGTTGTTGTCTTGCAATTTTTGTTTGACCCTTTCATGCAACTCTTGCATACTTACTGCAAATTTCTCACCGTCAACACTTCTTAATTCCTTATTTCCCAAATTCCTTAACTCATACACTCCCCTAGGATGCAGTCCATACAAAATCTGGAATGGACTCATCCATGTGCTTCTATTTGGTGAGTCGTTATATGCAAACTCATATTGAGCAAGCATCTGATCCCATTTCTTAGGGTTCTCATTCATAAGGCTTCTCAAAATATTTCCCAGACTTCTATTTACTACCTTTGTTTGTCCATGAGTTTGTGGATGATAGGTTGAGCTAAAACTGATATTAGTATCGATATTTTTCCATAAGATTCTCCAAAAGTGTCCCACAAATATAGTATCTTTGTTAGAAACTATACTTTTAGGTAGACCATGCAACCTTACAACCTCTTTAAAAAACAAATTTGCAACATTTGTCGCATCACTAGTCTTGATACAAGCAATTAAATGAGCCATTTTTGAAAATATATCTACTACCACATAGATTGAATCATTGCCTCTCTGTGTTCTTGGCAATCCCAACACAAAATCCATACTCACTACATCCCATGGCCTACTTGGAATGGGTAGTGGTTGATACAACCTTGTATTTTGACTTCTCCCTTTAGCATGCTGACACATTCTGGACTTCTCCACAAACTTCTTCACTTTAATTTTCATACCTGGCCAATAATAAAAAAACATTTACCTAAGAAAAGGTTCTATCTTATCCAAAATGTCCTAATAGTCCTCCACTGTGTTTTTCTTTGATCATATTTTCCCTCATTGAACACTTTGGTATGCACAATTTAATGTTCTTGAACATCAATCCTTCTTGTAACATGTTGTCCAACCATTAACTTATGTTACTAGCAACTAGATTTTCACAAGCTGCATAAGAATCCTTGAAATATGCATCATCTCAATACATTTATTTTAAACCATCAAAGCCTAAAGTGTTGACTTGAAATTCCTGCAAAATTAAATTAATTCTACTCAAAGCATCAACAACCTTATTAGTCTTACCACTTGTGTGTTTAATCACAAAGTAAAATTCTGCAGAAATTCAACCCACTTGGCATGTCTTTGATTCAATTTTGGTTGACTACTTATAAATTGTAATGCATAATTGTCACTGTACAGAACAAATTCCTTGGGCATGACGTAATGCCTCCATTTCTTAAGTGCTTGAACAATTGCATAAAATTCCTTGTCATAAGAGGAATATTTTTGTTTTGCCTCATTTAATTTCTCACTAAAATATGCAATTAGTCTTTTCTCCTGACTCAAGGCAGCTCCTATTGCAGTTCCACTAGCATCAGTCTCAACTTGAAAGAATTGATCAAACCTTGGAAAATCTAACATAAGCTTTTTAGTAATCTTTTTCTTAAATAGTTTAAAATTTATATCAGCTGCTTCAGTCCACTTAAACGATTGTTTTCTTTCTTTGATAGTTTCTACAATAGGTGCACATATATGACTAAAACTTCTAATGAACTTTCTATAAAAACTTGCAAGTCCATGGAAAATTCTTACCTCAAATGCATTTCTTGGGGTTGGCCAATTCACAATTGCTTGAACCTTTTCTGGATCCATCTTCAAACCTTCTTTAGATACTACAAACCCCAAATATATTAGTTCCCTCTTCATAAAACTACATTTCTTCAAATTAATCAGTAGTTTTTCCTTCTGGAGGGTACTCAAAACCATCTTGAGATGCCTTAAATGTTCCTCTTTTGTCTGGGTATAGATCAGGATGTCATCTAGATATACTATCACAAACTTTCCAATAAACTCTTTCAAAACTTCATTCATTAACCTTATAAATGTGTTAGGAGCATTTGTGAGCCCAAAAGGCATCACCAACCATTCATACAATCCATTGTTAGCTTTGAAATCATTTTTCCATTCATCGCCTTCTCTAATTCTAATGTGATGGTATCCACTCCTTAAATCAATCTTTGAAAAATATTTTGAACCACTCAAACAATCCATCAAATCATCTATGCGAGGCAATGGAAATATGTACCTTATGGTAATTTTGTTGATTTATCTGGATTCAGTGCACATGCCCCATCCTTCATCCTTCTTTGGGATAAGTACTGTTGGTACAACACATGGACTCAAACTCTCCTTCACCAAACCTTTATCTAACAACTCTTGTACTTGTCTTTTAATCTCTTCATTCTCTTGTGGGGTCATTCTATAGTCTTCTTTATTAGGCAAACTTACTCCTAGAATTAAGTCAATATGATGGATAAAATCATCAACTATAATACCAACAAGCTCATTCAACATAGCTTTAACTTTTGTAGGTAAATTGTCCATATTTGTATTAGTGAGTATTACCTTTGGCTTACCAATTAAGGCAAAATAAATCTCTTCTTCTTTCTTGACTTCTTGCAAAAGCTCCTTCCCACTTATCAGTAGTACACTTGGACTAGCTTCTTCTTTGGATCCTTCATCTTGCAAAGGTAACAACACATGCTTGTTCCCATTATTTTTGAGAGAATAAGTGTTCCTTCTACCATCATAGATGGATTTCCTGTCATACTACCACGACCTTCCCAACAAAATATGAAAGATGTCCATGGACATTATATCACATAAAACCTCATACTTGTAGCTACCAATCTAGAATTCCTCTTTACAATGTTCATTCACCAAAATCTGATGTCCCTTCTGCAACCAAGACACTCTGTAGGGAGTAGGATGTACTATCCTCTGTAATCCCAATTCTCTACCATCTCTGTGGAAACCAAATTGTTTTTGCTACCACTATTAATAAAAAATTTACAACACTTACCTCTTGAATTACATACAGTCCTGAACAAACTTTTCCTTTGAGATGGTTCATGAACCTCCTTTTCTTCCTTAACCAAAATTATCTTCAGCAACAATGATTCCCCTACCTCTCAATTTTCTTATTTTTCTATTGCATTCACATCTTCTTCCTTTGTTTCTGCAACATGTGTATTCCTCTGATTTGTTGCCTTGTTCTCTGGAAAGTCCCATGACACGTGTCATATCTTACCACATGAACAACATCTCATTTCTTTGCCTCTTCCTCAACCTCTTGAGAAAAATCTTTTGCCTCTTGATTCTCCTCCTCTTGGTGACTCGCTACTTGAAATTCCTACCTCTTCTTTTGAAGGTTGAAATATTCTTCTATTAGATTGTGCTTTGCCTCTTGTTGGACTCCTTCCTCTGTTTCTTTGGTTATGCTTTCTGGCCAACTTCTGTTTTTCCTTCAAAGTCACTTGGTATGCATCTTCAATAGTTCTCATGGACAAAAAGTTGATTTCATCTTGAACTTCATACCTCAAACATTTATGTATCCAGAAACCTTCTTAGCATCTTCCTCAATGTGATCATCTCTAATGTTCAACCTATAGAATTCCTCTGTGTATTCCTTTACTTTCATAGTTTTATGTCTAAGTTTTTACAATTGTCTAAACAAATTCAATTGATAATCCTTAGGCATAAACTTACCTTTAAATTTGGCCACCATTATGTCCCAACTCCTTATCTTAGCTTTTCCTTTCCTCCTTCTATTTTCTTACAACTCATCCCACCATAGATATGCATGTCCTTTTATCCTAGTCATTGCATGCTTCACCTTATTCTCCTCTTCTACCTCTTCATAATCAAAATATTTACCCATGGCATTTATCCATTCAAGTAATTCATCAACATTTAAATTACCTTTGTACATGGGAACTTTCATATTAGGCCTGGATCCAACTCTTGTGACCATTCTTACTAGTTGTTCCTCTGTTGTATATCCTCATTAAAGCCTGTATATTCACTCTCACTAACATCTCCTATGTCAGGTTCTCTCCTCTTAATTGTCTACATGGCCTCCATTCTTTCCTAGATGCGCCTCATCTCATAACGTAACTCATCAATTACCATATTCCTATCTCTTCCTCTTGGCCTAGGTGTCATAATTCCTTAGATACAACGCTGCTCTGATACCAAAAATGATGGAAAATACCACCAAATTCAACCCATAATCACAGAGTTTTTAACACTCTGTTGCAGTTAATATTCGAACTGCATATCTGGCCTCAGATCAACATGAATGAGCACTCAAATTTTTCCTTTTCCTACAATGTTGAATTGCACTTTGTCATAGATAACTCTGTGTGGAATTGTCACTACGTGGATATACCTCTACACGGAAGCATCAATGAACAATGTTGACAAAATCTGTTGCGGACAATTCTATGCGAAATTTAGTAACCAATGAAGGTGTGTCACCAGTCACTCTGTGCACAATATCCTGCAACAATACTAACTTGTCGCAGATCTTTACAGGGTGTTCTATTGTGCAAAATTGTGATTTTTTGTTCCTGCGAATAAAAATACTCAGGAAATATTCTTTCAAACATAATTTTAGAACTTAGCTGAGATTAATTGCACACAGTCTTCCTGCAATCACATAAACTCGTCACTCTGCCAAGATAACTTATACATAGAATTTAACAATTCAAACACACAACGCAACAACACCACACACTCTATTCTTTCTTAATATCAATGAAGGAGTAAATTTACACAGGAAAACACATTCCTTCTTGATCTCTTGGACATGTGTGAT
Organism: Picea sitchensis; assembly: GCA_010110895.2. Lineage (NCBI taxonomy): Eukaryota > Viridiplantae > Streptophyta > Pinopsida > Pinales > Pinaceae > Picea > Picea sitchensis. The sequence continues at coordinate 280,281 of SNQJ01S0001655.1, read as the reverse complement.
CCACACTTTTACATATTCAATATCACACACTCGCTAACCTTTTCCTCTTACAAATCATTCAATATATCTCAAGCCCTCAGATAGATCACAAACAAATGAATCCTGAGTTATCTTAACAAATGCCTAAACTAGAGATATACTCCTAATATTTAGCAACAAACTTAACACATATGACAAACAACTTGATATTTAATAAAAAAAACTCAAAGAAAATGTCTTCTAGAGACATTTTGTAATTATTACAGATATAATAAAAGAAATTAGGGAACCAACTCCCTTGGTAAATGTCTGTGACTCATGAGGTCAATCTTTAAGATTTGTTTCCAGATGCTCCTGCATCACTACCATGTGGATTCCACTTGTATATCTGATCCAAATTTTCATGTGCTCTACCACGTCAGCTCATAGAGTCTATTGTCTATGCCTATATATATATATTCTAAATTAATGCTTGGCCTATAGCCATGTCAATTATGTCAATTACAACTCGATAGATTTTGACACAACCTTCCAAATGTTCAATCACTAATATGATGACCATATCCACTATGGATTCCACCATGGTCTTATTGAATCAACCTCCAGTCATTTTCTCTCCAAATGAAATTTTGACTCCATTTCTGACAAATTTAACTTTTGTCGTGTCAAAATTAATATACATGCACCCAATTTTTACATGGATCCAAAGTTCAGATTTTATGATTATAACCAATAACACTTATATGCCAAACTCGTATAATCCATCCCAAGACACAATCTAGTCATTTTGAAGCCACAATTTCTCAACTACGCCTTTATACGCTTCTTTTTCATTGACATTTTATCAAACATATGGCTTGTAAACTGCACTTTCCCCAATTTCCATTGAGACCTTTTGTCAAACACTCAACATGTAGACTATAATTTGTTCATGGAGAGTCTAATTTATTGCCCATACAACCCCAATATTCTAACCAATAGCTTTGATACCACTTTTTAATATACCCTATTACACAGTTAAACTATAATCAATATTAAGACATAGAATTTACATGCAATTATAATGTATTAATGGAAATAACATTGCCTATAACAAATTAATTCAATACCCATATACACATTCAACCATTTCAGACTGCTCATAAACCATATTTTATGATTATACATGGAATAATAACAACAATAGCATACATATCCATTCTTTTCCCATGCAAATTAATTACATTCCTCATAATTCTTCCCCCTTATGTGATACTCGCAAGGCCATTTACAACAATTTGACGTAATTGAACATTATATACAAAATAGAAGCATATTCAAGCCTCTACATTACAAATGATGCCTATAATATCCTTTAAAGATTGCATAGAATTATCAACCAAAATGCTAATTTTCATACTTGTAGTTTCCCCAACTAAGCATGTATTTCTCATTTAAAGCAATACCCACAAGCATTAGTCGTCAACATATAATAATAAATACCAAATTACTTATATGTTTTAGAATTGCAGTTAGGGAAATATCTCCATGAGAGTGTTTTTCCTTATAGCTATAGGCACTAGCTCCTATAGGTGCCAATTATATGTTGAACAATGAAATAACAAAGGAAAATTTACTCGCTATGGATTTAGTTTTCCTCACTCAGCCCAAATTCTAGATATCTTAGCTAGACAACAAACATCTTAGACCTCTTTTTACTACAACCATCCTACTCATCGACCTTGTTTTTCCCTCAACCTTGCATAGCAAAAGGAATGGGGTTCCCTTGTCTGTAAAACTATCCCTCATGCTATTAATCTTCCCTCCAGTGCTCCAATATAATATGGATTTAAGAAATATATTTTATTGGAAACCAAGGAATCTCAACTATAAATTATTTTCCTCTTTGACTCAACAATTACAAATGAACTTAGTCATGGTTTTCACGTGGTTTCTTGGTTGAAAACTATGGAAACATACCCCCTTTGGAAGAATTCACTAGACTCCACCACTAAAATATGAATCAAAGAAAATGAATGAATGAATTCCCTCAACAAAGATAAAGTGAATTCCTTTCACAAGGATTTTATGAACAATAAGTTTGTGTGGAGACCATGCTCCCTTCTATCAAGCTTATGAACTAAACATAAGGAAAATAATACAAAATGATAGGAAGACTTAGGATATAGGCACTTGGAAATAATAATAAAATATTATTCTTGACTCTCCCCTACTTCCCCACTCATTGGTTCATTACTTTGATGGTACTCCTAGGGAGTTATAACCCCAAGTGCACATTATTATTAGTTTAATTATTATTTTATATTAATTCCAAATTAATCAAATGGTAAATCACTTACCGAACTTACCACATACATACTCATTATGCTCAATTTCATAGGGGGTATTACATTATGTGCTAAAATAAAAAGGGTTTTCCTCACTATTACTTCTCATTCTTCATTATTGAACCTCATTCCTCATTGCTAAGAGAAAAACATGACTACACTTTGGAAATTAAACTTCTCAAAGCGTGTGGATTTTAAATTCTCTAAAGAAATTGGAATTGAGTTTGGAAAATGTTGGTGGATTCACTTTCACTAGTACGTTTGAGAAATAAATGGTTTGAAGTAGGTGGCATTAACTTCATTTTATTTTTTGCAAGTAATTTGTATTACTCAATTTTTTTTTGTATTCATTTATTTTTTGTTAATATTTCATTGCAATGTTTTTGAAATGTCTACCTGAAACCCAAACCCTAGTTTTCTAAATCCATAAAATCCAAACTTAAACCTCAATGCAAACTTGGAAATTCCTAATGTAAAACCCCAAGGCAATGCCCCACCATTGATGGAATGGAATGCCAAAATCCTAATAGAGATGGCCAACCTAAGAAATTTGAGAGATATTTTTAGGGGTAGAGACACACTTACACATTCACTTGTCCAAACCATAGATGAAATTATTGATATAATTACCCAAGAAAATTGAGCATTATATAATATAATATCTCTTATTTAGAGCGAAAGCAATGTGAATATGAAGACGGTTTTGATGATAATGCAATTAAAAGATTGGAGATTACCAAAGAGGATATATTCACCCCTTTTTATATATCCTCATATAGTTGAAATCATAGACATTAGCATAGCTCATATTTCTATTGAATGGTGCACTCGTCAACCATTTATTGATCACTGGATGGATAGGTGGTACATGGTTTTCAATATGTTGCCTCATAACAATAGTGAAATCCCACTATACTTTTTGAGGAAAGTTTGAGTAGATTTTGTTTTGGGAAAACATGTTAAATATTTACATCACTTAGCGTCCTTGGGGGTTGGTTTTGGGATGCCCAAAAACTAATCCAACATAAGGCACCAAGATGCAAATTTCCTAATTTCTCCACCCTATAGGAATTTACCAAGGGCATAATTCCTGCATACATATCAATTGCTTCCATAAACAAATCAAACATTTATCTCGTTGACACAAATGATGGTCCATCATGCCACATTTGTTAAAGGTATTGACCTATTGAGACCATCATCTATTGGTGGGGAAGGGTTATCATCTATTGGTGGGGAAATACCATCATCGCGCAATAGACTATCTTGAATCTAAGACATTCCACAGAAAAAATATTCTCCTGAATGAAGGCATTTTTTCTTGGATTACATGACTCAATACTATCCTCATGTGAACCTTATATTCCCTAAGGATGTCCTATCCCATGGAAACACTCTTTAATGGAACTATAACTTTAGTTGGTCGTGATTAAGAAACTAATGCGGTGGGGAAAGACCACCATCTAAAAGTGAGGGAATACCATCATATAGTAGTGGTCACACCCTTGGTATTCACATTCATGCATGTTTTTTCACCATATTTTCCTTGGTCCAAGTTCAAGAGATATTTTCCACGATGGATTTTTGACTGAGGATAGTACATTGATATGTTTAACTTTTATTTTGTTTATAATTAGTTAAATAATTTTGTTCACATTGTTTTTTTTAAGTGTGTGTCTGTATTGTTTATATAGTTATTAGCTATATTTAGGAGGAATTGGTTAGTTTAGTTGTTTCTTGATGTTTTATTAGTTTTATCATGGCAATTCGTGCTTACTAATTAGTTGTAGTGCATTTGTTGTGTGATACTTTTGTGCATGTTTCTTGGAGGAGAAGTGATTATCTTTCTTGGTTGGTAAATAAAAGATCTAGGAAGCCATTAGGACATCCTAGAGTCCCCTTTTATATTGTTGGCCTAAGTGGTTATATTCTTTTCCCCTTATTTTGATCTTCTTTTGGTCTTTTTCTCTCTTTTCCATTGTTGCCTTGACATGTAAACTAGCCATTCTTTTAGTTGGTTTACTCTCTTTGGGGAAAACATAGTTTTTTCCTACTTGTTTACCTTTGTAGGTTTTTTTTTCTTAAGTTTCATTGAAATTTATGATATATATGCACTAAAAAACTGCCAACCCTTTTAGGAATATACAAGTTACCCTGGTTGCTTCTCCTAATGGTAGGAACCATTTGAAGAGATGTTTGAGGTTAAGGAACTGGTAGAGAAAAAAACAAATTCAGAAAAACCATGTAAAACCCTACCTCTTTCCCTTTTTACTTGTCCTTTTGTATTGATAAAACTTTGATAATTAATTACCTTCATAACTATTGCATTTGGCACACACCTTCAAGAAAATTTTAGTTCTTTGACAATACTTTTCATTCCTTTAACCATGGAACTAGTTGAAAAATTATTTGCACATGGTAGTTATGTGGTCTGCAAACAAATTCTACTTCATTCCTTTGGAATTTCATGTTTAGTTTCCTTTATTTTTTTCATTAGGAAATTTGTATATGTTGTGAAAACCTAAGTTAAAGGAAAAACTGTGAGTAACACAAAGATTAGGTGATTGTTGGGTTTTCTCGCCATTATACCTATTGTGTCAACACCAATTTTAGTAGGGAGGGTTGATCGATGCTACTAAATTTAGTCTTTTGTCCTTTTATCTTTTATTTCGTATTACTTCCCCCAAACACACCCATACCAGAAATGACAAAAAATCACAAGAGAAATACCATTAAAAAATTAAACAAAAGTAGGGATCCATCTAAACAAAACAAAACATTTTATTTCAACCACACACACACACACACACAAAACGTATGTCTACTACTTGTATATATTAGTTAGATTTCGTGTTTTGTTGACTAAGTGATATGCTTGTGAAAGAAAGATTTTGTCTAGCCATGTGAATGGATTTTCAGTATTTTTAATTTATTCATTCTTAATTCATAGATACTAGGAGTCAAACCCAAAGAATCCTCATACAAAATCCCCTAGTACACTTGATTTCCCTTTGTATCAAAATATTAAGAACCCTATTTGATTGATTGATTTCTCTTACTTACTAATCATCGAAGGAAAATAATGACTAGCTTAGCCTTGGTTTGGACTATTATTATGTTTGGGTAAGTCCACTAAACTCCCTTGGGGGAGTCTTGGACCTATTTTATATAGGTATCCTTCTTCCATTGAGGAAGTTTTAAAAGATTGAAATTGCAAGCGATGAGAAGGGGCTAATCCCTTGTTCTTCCAACTACATCGGGTACTCTCTACTTTTATCTATTTGATTTTTCTATATTACACTTTTTATATTGATTTATAATCAAATGACATGAGATACAAGGTGTTGGCCTAAATGAGAGGACCTTCATAACTAAATATTATTCTTGCATGTTTATCTAAATAGTTAAAATTTGATCAAACTTACATGGTAATGATTCAAACCTTTCTCCAATCCACCTAATACCTTTCAAACTTTCAATATCAAACATTTCAACAAACATTCCATAGGTAGAAGCAGTGAGATTTCACACTTGTTTTGGAAACAAACCCAATGTTCAAATATCACTTTCTAGACCCTCTAGGGGTTGGAAAATCGTAATCACTATCCATAGTTAGAATTTCCAGGTACCTATTTGTTGCTGGAACTTAACATTTTCATTTAGCATAAGTGGTTAACCTCTTACACAAAAAAAATAAAAAGGTATCATAAAATTTCAGCACTCAAAATTTAATTTTTTAACCTTTAATTCACTCTGGAAATAGTCACAGATAATTAAGGAAAGAAACAATTATTTTTTTTAGTATATTTTCAGCTCAAAGACACATTTTTTTGTGGTTGTGGTATCATATTAGGGAGATAATTTGAATGTCCAAATTCAATTCTTTTGACTCATCCCAATTCTACCTTGCGTGGTTCACTTTTTGACAATTTTAGGTTTGTTTTATGGCCTTTTTTGTGTGTGAATAGAATGGTGTGTCTCTTTTGTTTGTTGTTTTTAATTTTCAGCCACATTAAGTGTTAAGGTTGTAGGTTTCAAGGATTGATTTGAATATTTTTTTATCCATACTAGCATAAAAAATTTACTCATTGAGTTGATTTAGACCTCGATTGACCCCAAAACCTATTAGATCAACATTTTGGGCTTATAAAAGTGTTAATATCTTGTTTTTTTCTATTTTGATTTTGATAGTTTAGAAATCAATGAGCACACAATAAATTTACCTCGCACCTATTCACCAATTTTCAACATTTTCGGCTCTCTTAGGTGCCAAGGGAGGACAATACATCACAAGGTGGTCCTAAGAGGGCTTCCACACAAGTCCCTTGTGTTGATATTATGGTAGCTGCGGGAGGTATTTACCTCCACATGTAAACCTGATGAGAATAGAAGACTCCGGGAAGCAAGAGAAAACCCTAATGAGTTGGCTAATAACCCTAGAAGTCTTGTCAGCTCAAGAAGATAATTTATATTAGGTTATTAGCCTCCAAGAGAAGAAGTCGACCAGAAATAATAATAATATATTGAACAAATAGGTACCCAGAAGGAGAAGTCGGCCCCAGTAAGTCTGTCAGAACCACTATAAATATAGGGTGTCGGTCTCTCATTTGACACGTCTCAGCAGTTGCAGAGAGCCAGTTCTACACAGTGCAGTTTCAGTCTTGTGCGCAGGTTTGAAGGAGAGATGTTGGTGCAGTTGCTGTAGCTAGCAGTTACGTTTTGGCTTGGACTATCTCTTAGCTAGGGTTTGGACTATCTGATCAACTCTTTTTGATGCGCTATCCTTGTGGAAAGGTGCGCTACCCTTTGTATGGCTATCTATCCTAGGGTTTTCTTCCGGAATGATTCTCTATCAAGGTTAAGGTGCTCGAAGGGTGGCTTCGGTCTATGGTTGGGTGACAAGGGTATTTTCAATGGTTAAATGAGCACACATCCTTCATCTAACAAGTTATGGGTCCACACCTCCTTCATTCAGTCTAAACGCTGGAAGGAAACATAGCCACTAGGATATTGAGCTCGTTGAGGAACTGCCACTAGGGTTATTAGCAAAAGAAACTTCCAAGACACTGTCGCTAGTGTTACTAGCAGGAGTAGTTGCAGAAACCCTAATCCTCTTATTGAGGCACCTTAATTTAATGGGTTGAACTAATCTCCATATAAATCAGTGCGCTCTAGCCTAGTGCATCTCCTAATACTCTCAGCAAGACAAGACATGAAGTTTGAATTTATGGTCAAATCTAGGGTTTGACCAAGTCAAAGAAGCCATGACTTATTCTATGAAGTCAGAGAACAAGTTAGATGGAACCTCTAACTTCAGAGCATGGAATACAAGGATTGACCTCATCCTTGCCAAGAATAAAGTGTTGGATATCGTGAAAGGAAAGATCGTGAAGCCAGAGTTTGAAGAAGGAAAAGAGAAGGAACCGCAGAACATTGCAACTATGGAGAAGTTTAAAGACAATGATATCAATGCTATGAGTATCATAGTGGAATCTATAAAAGACCACTTGATACCCTACATCTCCCATCTTGACTCATCAAAGAAGATGTACGATGCCCTAACAAATATCTTCTCAGTCAGAAACATTGGACACATTATGAGTCTGAAGAATGAGCTCTGTGACATGAAGATGAATGATGACGATAGCATAACATCATACTTTGTGAGAATCTCTCAGTTAAGAGATCAACTACAATCTATTGAAGAGATCATCTTAGAGAAGGAGTTGGTAAACATAGTACTCAATGGTCTTCCCAAGACATGGGATTCATTTTCTGCAAGCATGAACACAAGAAAGGAGTATCCGACATTTGAAGAACTTTGGACTTGCTGTGCTCAAGAAGAATCAAGGATCAGTGCAAAAGAGAAACCCCAAAAGAAGTACGATGATCAAGCCTTCACANGCAAGCATGAACACAAGAAAGGAGTATCCGACATTTGAAGAACTTTGGACTTGCTGTGCTCAAGAAGAATCAAGGATCAGTGCAAAAGAGAAACCCCAAAAGAAGTACGATGATCAAGCCTTCACAACAAGATTCAAGAACTTTAGGAACAAAAGGAAGTTTGGTTCAAGGAGGAAGCCAAATAAAGAGAAAGACATTTCAGAAGTACAATGATTCAACTGTCGAAAGTATGGTCACTATAAGAATCATTGTCCCGATCTAAATAAAAGGAAGGAGAAACATGAAGCATCAATTGCCAAAGAAAAGGGACCTACAAAGAAGACTAAGCAGGATGGAAGAGACTTCTTCTTCTAAAGGTAACAAAACTCTTCTTATTTCTTGTACATATCTTGTTTGCATCGTCTCTGCTCATATCTTGCATATTTATCTCTTGGAAGATAATGTGTTCCAAGAAGAACTATACCTATGGAAGAACAACAAGATAAGAATGGATATCATTAGATAATACACATGAAAGGATGAAATACAAATCATGTGGAATCTATTGCAAGATAACCCGAATCAATCATGAAGAGACTTAGAAGAAGCAAAGATAGAAAGAAGTCAACAATCAAGAGGAAATTGGAAAAAGACTTATGACGTTTTGTAGAAGACAACAAGACGGAAGTGTGGACTCTGTTAGACAAGAGATCCAATTACATATTGCAGAAGACAATAAGGATGCATATGGAAGCGTGGACTCTGTTAGACAGAGGGAGTCAATTATATGAACTCATACATGAAGCAAGGATTAGGAGGGAGCTAACCCTATGATCCATTGAATATGATGAAGTATATATCCATGATAGAAGCCATAAAAGACAGTATGTATTCTTCAAATAGAAGCCTTAAAGTATCCCTGGTTGTCCATCCAAATCTGTGATCCTATGATGGAATCTTTAGGGCATGGAATCTATAAGAAAATCCATGGACCCAAGAACTAAAGAAACACATGAAGATTCCAAGAAAGAAAGAGAAGCTAGAACAACCAGTCATTGTATCAAGAATCACAAGATTGTTAGCCTAATATAATATAAATAAAAGAAATCAAGCAAAGGAACTGAAAGTCGTGATGAAGAACAGTGTATGGAAGAATTATGAATGAAAGCATTGCGAGATCCAAAACTAGAGGGTCTCCCAGATGGAGGGAGAAGACTATGATATTTACTTGTTCCAGTAAACCAGACTCATCTCTACATGAGTCATTATATCATCTGCAACATCCATGAGTCAGAATTCTACATAAGATGAATGCAAAGAATGTTCTCCAAAGAAATTGAATAAAGAAGTGTATGAAGAGCAATCTTAAGACTTTGAGGCATACCAGAAGAGACCCTTGTATGCAGATAGAAGAAGATAACTTGGTGGAGAACCTCCAGTGCACAACAAAAGCGTGGTGAAGATTTCCTATAACATCAAGATGATTACTTAGTAGATCAGATCTCATGATGACAGAAGAAGTGCCACATGGATATGTTCCAGTCTTTCCAAAAATGATATACTCTATTGTTCAGAGCTACATAAAGCCTTCACAGTGTTCCAGACTAAAGTACATTTGAAATCAAGCATTACATTATCCATGATGAAGTCCAGAAAGGAGAAAGATGTTCTCCAATACATATCTCCACAGATGAGCAGATAAGAAGACATTTTGGTAAATATTCTATCCAAGATGAAAGAGTTTTCATACTCAAGTTGGAGCTCATGGAAACAACTTCCTTATTGAAAAAGGAAGAGATGACTCCTAGGTTGGGAGGGAGAACTGAAAATATTATTGAAGACATTCATTTTCAAGATTGAAAAATAGTCCATCTTGGACAGATGCTTTCCTGTTTGGAAAGTGGATTGAGACTTATGACGGACATCGATTTCCCATTATGGTTAACATGGGAAATGGTCCAGATTGCTGATGTATCATAGACAATGACTTCCCATTATGGTTAACATGGGGAGTGGTCTAGGGAAGTCTCTCTTCTTGAGGGTTACTCAAGAAGACTGGCCTGCCTCACTGGACAACAATTTCTCATTGTGGTTAACATGAGGAATGGTCCATTTCGGAAGTTGATACAGGACAGTCTTTTCCTCTTGTGGTTAACAGAGGAAATGGTCTGACAGTCATTCCTTAGGTTTTATACATTCTCTATAGGGTGCACTTTGATTAGTGTAGGAGGAATGGCCTAGGGTGGGGAGTGGTCTAGGCTCAGCAATTAGGGACATGCATTTTTTAGGGTTTATACATTCTCTCCAGGGTGCACTTTGATTAGTGTAGGAGGAATGGCCCAGGGTGGGGAATGGTCTAGGCTCAGCATTCCTTAGGGTTATACATTCTCTCTAGGGTGCACTTTGCTTAGTGTAGGAAGAATGGCCTAGGGTGGGGAATGGTCAAGGTTCAGAAGATAGGACAATTATTCTTCCTTGCTTGAGAAGAATAGTCTAGATATCTCATTGTTCTACTATGAGGGAAGATATTCTTTCAGAGCTCACAGATGTGAGTGAAATATTGGCCCAGATGATTCAGTTTATATCATAACATTGTTTATGTGCAGGTTGCTATCAGATGTTTGTTATGAAGACTGTATGATAGTAGATGTAGACTACTGTGGTGGATATGTTCCACTATTCGTGACTATACGTTGTTGATCAAGTACTTGTGTGTTGCTTGGTGTGGTAGTGTACCACTGGATTGTAATTATGTACTACTATAGATAGACACAATTGTGTTCTATTTTTGTTCTAATTGCCTTGAAGACAATCAACAGTTTATTGGAGATAATCATCATCCAGACAAATGATGAACAAAGATTTTCCAGACGGAAAATGGTTCAGAGAATTTACTCTTATAGATTATAAGAATGGCTCTTGTATCACTCTATGGTGTGAGTGACTTATCTAGCATCATGACTGATTACTCAAATGAAGTATGGTTTCGAGAGATGATGCAGCTGATGGTGATGGTGATGCTCATGATCTAGTCATGGGATAGTCTATACGACTATGTTGATACTACTAGGTGAATGGTATGTTTTTGTGCTCAAGACCATTACCTGTAATACCTCCCTAGCTAGGAGGGAGTGTTGATATTATGGTAGCTGCGGGAGGTATTTACCTCCACATGTAAACCTGACGAGAATAGAAGACTCCGGGAAGCAAGAGAAAACCCTAATGAGTTGGCTAATAACCCTAGAAGTCTTGTCGCCTCAAGAAGATAATTTATATTAGGTTATTAGCCTCCAAGAGAAGAAGTCGTCCATAAATAATAATAATATACTGAACAGACAGGTACCCAAAAGGATAAGTCAACCCCAGTAAGTCTTCCAAAACCACTATAAATACAGGGTGCCAGTATCTCATTTGACACATCTCAGCAGTTGCATAGAGTAAGTTCTACGCAGTGCAGTTCCAGTCTTGTGCGAAGGTTTGAAGGAGAGTTGTTGGTGTAGCTACTGCAGCTAGCAGTCACATTTTGTCTTGGACTATCTCTTGGCTAGGATTTGGACTATCTAATCAGCTCTTATTGATGCGCTATCCTTGGGGAAAGGTGCACTACCCTTTGTATGGATATCTAGCCTAGGGTTTGCTTCTAGAATATTCTCTGTCAAGGTTAAGGTGCTCGGAGGGTGGCTTCGGCCTATGGTTGGGTGACAAGGGTATTGTCAATGGTTAAATGAGCACACATCCTTCATATTCTAACACATTTCCCCTCCTTATTTTCCATTTTACAACCTTGGAAGAAAGACCGTATAAGGTGTAGGTATCCTTTTCCTTGTGCCAATATACCAAGAATCAAGTAACTAGCTTGACCACCAATTAGATGGGATCCATCCCCATGGATGGATTTTACTTATAACACAACCTTTTCTGGCAACTCCATTGGGCACCTGCAAAAATATTTTTGTTTTCACTTGTCCTAAAATTTACTCTGAGGATCAAACTCAAAATCTCTAGTTTTCATTCTTGAAGCCTCTCACCCAGTTATTTTCCTCCATATTTGACACAAAAACCATAGATAAGAATGAAACGTTTTTTGATTGATTTGTTTGGAAAATATTGTAGTCCATTTCCTTTTTCCAAATTTCATTGAATTAAGTAGCCATACCTTCCATAGAAATTTATTTCTCATGCTTTATTATTTTCTTAGATCTTTGTGCTTCATTTTCATGACAAATTCCTTTGGTACAAATACTTCATAATCCATAGAGTTGAGAATTTTTTCCTCATTTATACATCTTACTTTGCACATGGAAAATAAGGCTTCACCTACGAATTTAGAGGAGGATTTGTATGACTTTCCTAGGATTGGCCATGTGCTAATGTCGCATTTCAATTACAATAAAGATGTTGAAACCAAGGACCATATCTAATGCTTCTTTAGTGTTTGTTCCGTCATACCAATACTTCATGTGCACATAGTTATTAGAATGTTTATGAGAACATTAGAGGGTGAATCTCCATGATGGTTTCATATTTTCCAAGCATTCTCCATATTCAATTGAGAATATTTGGAAACACTCTTCAAGCAACAATATGGAAATAGTAAGGACACAATTTTATTTCCCATCACATTTGGCAAGCATAGAACTACTAGTGAGCATAACTTTGGAAATTACATGAGGATTCACTTGTCTTAGACCTTCTTATGAATATCAATGAACAATTGTTAGCCATAGGAGGAAATTATTACCATGGAAATGATGATGGTAGTTGATATTTTGATGAACTATCCTAAATTTCCTTTACATGTATATTATTGTTATTTTTGTTAGGAAAACCATGATCTAGAATAATGCCATCATTACTAAAGATTTTTGTATATGACAACTACAAATTGAGCCTCCACTACCTATGAATATGAATCAACATGCACAACTAAATCCTTGACTTTAGAACCAAATTGGTGTTTTTTTTTCTCATGAAAGACATAACCCTTTACATTGTAGGAATTATATGAGATATATAAAGTTATCAATTCCTTGTGATTATCCTCTTATTTATGAAGATGGAAGTTGGAATGTTATTCAATGCATAAAAGAACCAATCTATCCAAAATTTACCCCTACTTAAGAAAATGAATCCATTTACTCATCAATTGTAGAAAACATGAATGAAGGTTTAACTAAAATTGAAGCATATCCTCCTCCCATTCACATATACATCCCTATAGAGTTGTATAATGGGGAGATGAAGATACTATTGTTTTTCTACCTTTGCTTCCTACCATAGATGATACCATGGGTATATTTTCTTTTTTAAAGGTATTTTTATTGCTTATGCCCCATTGTATGAATTTTCCAAAAGTGATGAGGGTGCATCATAAGTGCTTGTTGATGAAGAGCAGGAGCCTTCCCTTCTATATTCATGTGACATATTCAATGATGTTGTAGTAGATTATAGGATCATGCTTTTAAACTTATCCAATAGTGATAAGCCTCCCGTATCAATTGAGAAAGACAAATTCCAAGATAAAGGTGATCACATTGTTATGGTTGTTGAGACTAGGACTATTTAAGATGTGAAATATAGAAATATTATTAGTGAAGTCATTCACAATTGACAATTAGAAAACATAGAAATATTATTAGTGAATTCATTCACAATTGAGAATTAGAAAACATAGAGGAGATGGGTGAAAAAATTATTCAAACTATTACATGTTATGATTTTTCTTCATCTTTCCTACAAAGTCAATATGTGAATGGGTTTGCCTCTCAAACTAATAGCCATGATGAAGGATCACCTTAATTTTCATATGCTAGAGATGTTATTCATGGAGTTCATCACGAAGACATGATATTCAAATGTTACCACCTAGATTTCATAAACGAATGTATATTCCTTGCAATAATTCTAGATCAAGAAGAACCAGTAGATGAATTTATTCATGATTTTGAAGAGGCCAATCTCCCTTTAGAAAAGGAAATTTATTACACAACTTGAAGTTTAGGGGCCATTTATATTTTCCTCAATGTGATAAAAGTCAAAACCCATGAAAAATAACATATGTGTTAAAAGTCAAAACCCATGAAAAAGAAAATGTTCCACCTAATAGTGTCGACATTTATGTCAATTATACAAATGATGAATTAGATTTAGATAACTTTAAATTTCTCTTTTACTTCCTACCTCATACTCCAATTGATGTTTCCCAAAATATTGATTATCATTTGGGCCATTCAATCAAAGGTGGGTTAGGATTTTGGGTTATCACCATAGAACAAGATAAATAAGAAAGATTGTCCCCATAAGAAGAAACAAAGGCATATGTGTACTAACAAAAATTTGTATTTGGGATTTGGATGATTCCTATGAAACATTAATGGACAAGTTCAAAATGTTGAATGATGTATGCATGAAATTTTGAGGAAATGTACTCGTGGGAAACCCTCTGAATACTTCCTCATGATCCATGGATGGTAAGTGGGGCAAACCATCGACTCTGATTACGAGGCCTCGCCTCGAGGGAATCAATAGAATTGAACCTATGACCAACAACAATCATGATAAACCCATGTTTGGCTCTAGACAATTTGAGCTAACCCTTGGGGCTAGTGTATACATGAACTTATGGTTAAACTCAATGAAATTTTAGTTCATATATTTTTTGATCCAGGTGGAACTCGGTGGACATCCACCTTTTCCACTTAATCAACATTTCAAGCATATTGTTTTGATAAACCATGATATTCACCCTTTTGATGGGGAATGGAATGTAATTCCATCTTCATTACAGACATCATGTAATGGTTTCCTAGTGGTCTTATGTACATGCTTACAACATAGTGTTAATGCATCGGATCCCATTAAAACTCCGTAGTTAATCACGCTCAAGTTAGAGTAGTATTGGGATGGGTGACCACCTAGGAAGACTTGGTATTTCACATGCCTATGGAATTTTATAAACTTAGACTAATTTATCCCACATGCATCATGGGAATTGTTCTCCTCTCACTCTCTCATATATAATTGAGGTGAAGGAGGCCCTTTAAGCATGCAATGAAGTGTGATGTCAAGATTGTTGTGAATGAAGTGTAGCCAACATCTCTTTATTTTCAGAGATAAGCTACCCCATTTTGTCAGTTTGTGTTCTACAATGTTTTTCTCTCTTATTCATTAATAGAAGTTGGGTTTCACTATATTTTTGTGTGTCTTGCAATATCTTTGTGTATTTCCTTATTAGATCTATGCTATATTTATGTCTTCGTGTCATTCTCAAAATAATCCAGATCAGTGGTATCAAGGCAGTCTACTCCTTGCCATTTCTCAAAGTAGGTCCCCGACGAGGTCAAGGTATAGAGCTTTGGGTCTCGAGCCAGTTTTTCTTGAGGACAACCTCTCTCGCTAGCCAAGAGACCTCCCATGTCAAAAGAAAAGAGAGATGATAGAGCAGGAGATCCTTTCAAGACGTTGTTCAAGGAATCCCTTGTGTGACAGAGGAACGAGATGATGGTCAACTTCACTAAGATCCTTTGAAGGCTACAGATGGTGGAAGTCGAGGCATCTTCAACAAGCAACCATTTCGGAGGTGTGACACCCTTCAAGGTACAAGTCAATTTTGATATCCCTTTATTTGAAGGCTAGATAGATGCAGATTCTCTAGAAAATTGGTTGAATCTGCTAGAATTTTATTACTCCATCCAAAATTTCTCTGACAGTGAAAAGATTACCTTCGTTCTCCTTAAATCCCTTCCCCATGTCAAATATTGGTGGGAAGGTTACTAGGAGAGGTACACCATGAATGAATATACACCATTCTAGAGAGAACCCACTTGGGAGGCCTTTGTAGATTCCCTAAATGAGGATTTCTACACTTTAGGAAACTATGATGACTAGTACATGAGATGGATGACTCTGCGTCAAAAAAGAGATCAAATGGTGTCAGAGTACACTAACATATTTCATACCTTGTGCTCAAATTTGGGTATCAAAGACTCCGAGCGACACCTGGTTTTGAAGTATCGCAGTGGTAGACACAGGTACATCCAAATCGATATGGATTTCTTGGACATATCCTCACTTGGATATTCTTATCAATATGCAGTTAAAATTGAGCAGAAATTCAAGTAGCAGAGTAAGTGGGAGTTCAGTGTTGAAAATATGCCACAACATAATCATGGAAAAGACAACCCTAACTCACAGAACAAAGGACAGAGAAAGAAATGTCAACCTAAAGAGATTCAGTCTAAGACGTAGGAAAATAAGGGTAACGGGAAGTCTAAGAAAGACACCAGAAAGTTGTGTGAGTTCCACAACAGCCCCTGGGACAACACCGATGAATGTCACTCAAAATAGTCATTGGTGGCTGAGCTTAAAGAAAAAGAAACAGAATCTAAATTGGACTCTGATTCAAAGCACAATAAAGGGAGACAAGTCATCAATGTAGAACCCATTGCTACCATAATAGCCACAACAATACAACGAGAATAACCATAGGATCTTGAGGAGGGGGAGAGTCTCTTCCACTCATAGATGTGGATAAAGGGGACCCCAATACATTTCATTGTTGACAATGAGAGTCATAAGAACCTGATATTAGTTGAGGTTGTCAAGAGATTAAAGTTTCCAATGATGCCACACCCCCAACCATACACCATCGTATGGTTGAGTCAGGGATGAGAATTCTGTGTCAGCCAACAATGTTGCATGTCCTATAGCATCAAGCCATTCAAGGATGAGGTAATGTGTGATGTTTCCCCACTTGAAGTATGTGATATTCTCTTAGAACAACCATATATGTGGAAACGTCACACTATCTATGAGTCTCATCCATGTAGTGTCATTGTTACTCTGGGAGGTCAACTCTACAAGGTACCAAAGGTAGCTCCAACTACTTCCACTTCATTGATCTTGGAAAAAAAATGTTGCAAAGTAATATCTCAGACCACATTTTTTCCCTCTTCACAATCCAGTCAGAAGGTGAACAGAAGGTCACTGCGTCCACTATAGCCTCAGCCCAAGATGTTTCTATCCAGTAGAAGTAGGTCAACAAGATTGTAGAGGAGAACAAAGATAATGGGAGTCTTCCATATGTTCAACATAACTCTATTGGCCACGACCATTTTCAGGTGTGCTTGGGGTTCCAACCATTAGCCCCCGATATTGATATAGCTCTTCTTGTTGCATCTTCACTGACAAAGTCCTCCCACAATCAGACCAAGGCAGATCATGCAACCATATATGTTGAATGGATCCAACACCTCCAATAGGTTCATGACATCCTTCCACAAGCAAAGTAAAAGTAGGGCATCTACTTCAACAAGGAAAGCAACGCACCAAGGTTCATATTCAATAGAAGTTTCTCCATCTCTTGAGGGAACTTGACGCAATGGGGAGCATTTATTCCTAAGGGGGGATGAATGATCTAGGTGGATCTCGGTGGCCATCCACCTTTTCCATTCAATCAACATTTCAAGCATATTGCTTTGATAAACCATGATATTCAACCTTTTGATGGGGAATGGAATGTAATGCCATCTTCATTACAAACATCATGTAATGAATTCCTAGTGGTCTTATGTACATTCTTACAACATAGCGTTAATGCAAGGGATCCCATTAGAACTCTGAAGTTAAGCGTTCTCATGCTAAAGTAGTATTGGGATGGGTGACTACCCAGGAAGTCTTAGTATTTTACATGCCTATGGAATTTTATAAACTTATACTAATTTATCCCATATGCATCATGGGAATTGTTCTCCTCTCAATATCTCATATATAATTGAGGTGAAGGAGGCCCTTTAAGCATGCAATGGAGTGCAATGTAAAGCTTGTTACGAATGAATCATAGTCAACATCTCTTTCTTTTCAGAGATAAGCTACCCCATTCTACCAGTTTGTGTTCTACAATGTTTTTCTCTCTTATTCATTAATAGAAGTTGGGTTTCACTATATTTATGTGTTTCTTGCAATATCTTTGTGTATTTCATTGTTATATCTCTTCTATATTTGTATCTTCTTGTTGTTCTCAAAATAATAAGGATCATCTTTTACATGTTTTTTTGTACTTTGTTGATCCCTGATTTCTCAACCACGATCCCAACTTGCTTCCTCATCTTGAGACCATCCAATTGATAAATGGAATGATCTTTCAACCTTAAAATTCACTAAAGTACCTTCAAGAAGCATGTTCATAATAACTCTATGCCCTAAAATTCTCTACTTTTACAATCTTAAATCCATTCTAAGTAGAGAGAAAGTATGGGTCAAATTTTTTCAAATAACCTAACTATGGTGAAACCACTTTCAAATACAATCACATGGAGGAATGATAAATCCAAAATTTTCAATCCTAGTGGAGTGTGATTTTATTATCAAGTTGTTTGCTTTGCTAAATTCAAATGTGTCCTTTTGATTTTAGTTGTTTTTGAGCTTTTGGTTTGTTTTATTTTAGTGTTGGGTGTAATACTCCTTCATTTTACCCTTGATTTTGGCCTTTTCATTTTAGTGCTATAGGTTCCTTGCTTCTCCTTGAAATTTTGGTTTGTTTGATTTTAGCATCAAAATTAGCCTTGATGTTACTATAATTTTGATTCAAAGTAGGCCCTCTTTAGAAACCTATTGATGATTTCCTTTTCCAAGGGTAATATGTTTAACCTAATATCACCATGAATAGGATTGAACTTGGTTGTTAATAGGTCAAAGTTGGTATGTTAAAGTCTAATGGAACTGGTATAAATATTTCCTAGTAAAGATGATCCTAATGGCATGATGGCTAACATGGTTACATGATTATGACTATTCTTTACCCAAACTTATAATGTGACAATTCCTAAATAGTTTGTTTTTCCTATAGAGTACAATCACTTGATATTTGAAATGCTTTGGCACATGCCACATTTTTTTTCCTATTCTTTTCTTCCTTGATTGATCGGTTTGATTGCTATTTTCCTTCTCCTATGGGTCATCGATTGCAAAAGACACATGTTTTCTTGTTTGTGTATAAAGAATTGAAGGTATACATGAGTCTTTTTTTTGAGCCAAGGTTCACCTTAAGACTCAATTTTCATCGTAAAAACATAAACTAGGTGAGGGACCCACGTCACTTGGGTCATGTTGCTCAAGAAAACTTGATTCATTATTCATCTTCTTCCTTTCTTAGTGAATATCAATAATAATTCGTCTATATGCTTCTTTTGCACCACTTTCAATATTCAGTTCATCTTTAATGTGAAAATGTCCTCATAATACAATTAATTTTACCCTCCTCACTCACCTCGGTCATTTCAAAAGGTATTAACTCTTACCAAATATTCTCACCTATGATGTTGATGATCCCATAGTTTAACATGCCTTGGAAGGCATTTCCACTCTGATGCTAAGAATGGTGACCCAAAAATCTACGTTGGGCTCAAAATGATTTGTCACATTGCATATATTCCCAAGAAAGTAGGAGGGTTTCTCTGAGTAGCCTTTCAAACATTGATTTCAGTTAAAGAAGGAAATAGGAGTCATTGCCACTATGATTCTTGCCCCATTAAAGAGTATTGGGGGGACACAGTGAGTGGATATTTGAGATTTAGAGTGACTTATTAGACATTCTAAGAGTATCAATCATTCATTAGGGGAAATTGGAGGTCTAAAACGGACCTCCTAAGGAAAATAATAAAATAATAGTTAAAAAAATAAAATAAGAGTTATGGATTTTCAAAGGGAAAGAAAGAAATCTATTTTTTTAATCGTATTTTCGACTTATCTCCTTGTAGTTTTACTCAAATTTCAAGAGAAGGCTCTCGTTGGAAGTAGAAATAATTTTTTCATCCAACGAGTACCCACTATGCATACTTTTGGCAGACCCACAGTGAGGTAAACTGGAAATACATGAAAAAAAGGTGAAAGAATCACATTTTTTTCATATATTTCCACTTTACCTCACTGTGGGTCTACCAAAGGTATGCCAAGTGGATGCTTGTTGGATGAAAAACTTATTTATGTGTCCAATGAGTGTGTACTCTTTAAATTTGAGTAAAACTACAAGGAGATAAGTCAAAAATACAATTAAAAAAACAGTTTTCTTCCTTTACCTCCAAAAATACCTTTATGGTTGACATCATCATATTGAATCCTATTGGTTCTTTTAAATTTAATTTTGATAGTGCATTTTTTTAGGCCCATTTTTTACCTCAAAATTCCCATAATAGTAATACTATTTCACTTAGTCTCAATTAAATATGGTTATAGTGCAGTTTCAGATTGGCCACATCTTTTTCACCATGTTTAGGTTGGTAGGGATAATCGATTCTCAAATTAAAAATATTTCCTAGCCTACTTTCAACCTCAAGGCATGTTCACGGTAGCCATTAAGTCCAATGTGTAAAACGTGTTCTTGTTGATTATTTGGGTTGGTTGTCATTGATGTCAACCCTTGAAGTAAGTCTGGTAGCAAATTTTGGTAGCCCCAATAGTATGGTTAAGGGACTCAAGATTGTTTGAGGTATAAAGGTATGGCAATCAGTGTATTTGCAGGTAAGACTATTCTATATGGATAGTACATGTCATGCCATTTCTAGTGATATGTGGAATGTCACATAACTCCTAATGGTTATAGAGTTATGGCCTTGTGAAGTTGGGGAACCCTCTTGAGTTATTTAGAATCCCCTATAAGGTCAAAGAAGTGAAATTATTCTAGAAACCCATAGAAGAAGTTGACTAGTCAAATTTGGTGAAACTAGGAGTTAATCATGGGTTAAGTTGTTGCAATAAGAAAATAAATAAAAATAAATTAGTTGCAACTAGAAGTGGAGAGTTTACTATTTGTGGATAAATTGGTTATAAGTGGACAAGTGGTTAGAAGTGGGTTATCCCTAAAAGAAGAAAGTTGGGTTAAGTTGGTTAGAAGGTAACCCCTAGAGGAAGCTACTTGGAGAGTATAAATAAGAGAGAAATGATCTCCTATTAGAAACTATTGAGAACATTGAATATATATTATTGTGTAAGGTTTATTGCAGGTACTCATCGATACATATTAAGTTACACAAGTCTGAGGTAGCATGAAGGGTTGACAAAAAAAGTTTCGGAGTTGCAAAAATACTAAAAACAAAAATCTAGTTTTTTAGGTGTATGTGGGTTGCAGTGGAAGAGGTCACGTAAGTATGTTGGCTAGCAATATAAAATGGCGCGTACAGTTGAAAAT
The DNA here is from genome assembly GCA_010110895.2 of Picea sitchensis. NCBI lineage: Eukaryota > Viridiplantae > Streptophyta > Pinopsida > Pinales > Pinaceae > Picea > Picea sitchensis. Next base: position 258,909 of record SNQJ01S0001655.1, on the reverse strand, counting down.
CCATGAAATATTGAGTTTCTGAGAGTGACAGGTTATCAGAGTCTGAAAGAAAGTTCCCAGGAAGGTCTACAATGATCAGGTATAACATATCTATGTACAGGTTCAAAAGGTATGTCCTATAATTGCTCCATTGTCCAAGTTTGATTTGAAATGGATCTGAACCGATGAATGGATGTACGACTCACTCCTTGTAAGTTTAATTTGGAAATTTACAAAGGTTATCTAAACTATGTAAAAGACAAACAAATATAGTGTTGAACAGAATAAAATGAATGTGAGAGAAAAATGAGAATTAAATAAAAAATGAAATAGAAGAGAAGACTAAGGAACGGGAAACAAAAGGTCAACCTATTGGACTTCCCATTATCCCAACTCTCCCGATTTCCTCATGTAATTTCACTCCTAATGTGTATTTTGATCAAGGAGAGAAATATGAACAACATTATAACTAGAGATAGTCAAATGAAATACTAAGCCCCATATGAAGCTAGTTTTCCCATTTTGGATTCGAGGGTAAATAATGTCTCCATGTATTTTCATGTATCTACTATATGCATTTTTAATGGATGCTTTAAATATTTTAATGGTTGATGTGTTCATTAGTGAGATAAGATTTAATTTATCTCTATAGTGTTGGAGTTTTCATTCACACTTGTTGTAGTTTATAAGTAAATGTATATCCTAACAGCTTGCATTTTCCCACTTATGGTTGATTTATGAGATTGGAGATCAGTGGACATGGTTATTTAGTTGTTGCAATCTTGTAGGAGTTTCTAAATTGGTTTAATCCAACTATTGGGAAAAATGATCACTCCTCCAGACTGCAATTCTCTCCCTCATTCAAATTTCTCTTGCCTGGGTATTTTTAGCACTTTCCTAGGCGATTTCTTATTTGTCTAGGATGTTTTCTCTTTTCCTGGGTTGAGTTTACATTCTCCTAGACATTTTATTTTTTGCATGGGGGAGTTCACTTCTACCTGGGTGTTTCTCTCCCACCCACAAGCTGTGCAAAATTTGTATGAGTTACACACAATTTGTACATGCCAATAACTAGTTGTTGGGTGGTTTACCCACTGCTTGGGCATTTTTTACTACTTTGACGAATTTATACTTACCTGGGAGAATTTATACTTACTTGGGAATTTTTTTTATTGCTTGGGAGAATTTAGAGGCCCCTAGGCATTTTATACACCACCTGGGAAATTTTCCTTGCCCATGGATCACCCACAACATTTGGTAAATGATTCTTGTTCCTAGGACAATACCTTTCACTCTCATTTCATTTATTGCAAGAATTGAGATGATATTATATGCATACACACGCACAAATTCATTTTATACTCAAAACAAATCTTATTTCTAACACAAAGTCCATAAATCATTTTTTGCACACAACTGAATGGAGATTCCCTCTGTCATTGATTCTATTGTTAGCTTGGTATGATCAACAACCTTTGAGAGAAAAATCTTGAGGTGTATTGACACTTGTAGAGTATTTTTTTTCTAACTCGGAGTTGGAGTGTAGAGTGGAATATGTCGTTGTTTCTACAGAAGTTGTTTGCTTCAAAATCTATTTCTATGGATGTTATTAAAAAGGCTATGAAAGTTATTGCTAAAAAAGTATTGTTACATAATATATTTACTATGGGAGTTTTTGAAGAAGTAGATTCGAATTACACAAACAAAAAATACAACAACATTCTTCATTACACCCAATCTTTGGAGCTAGCCAATCAATTCCAAAGATAGAACTTAGTTGCACTCAGATTGGATTGAGCACAAAAGCTAGAAGTCAACATTGATTGGCATATTGGACAATAGGTTACATTTTTTTATCGTATTTTCCCTTGGTTATTATGCGTAGGTTACAACCAAGAGAAGGCTTAGAATCCAAAATAAGTGATATCCTTGTATAGGTAGAGGAACAAAGGCCAAGTAACCTCCCTAAGGTAGAGAACTCTATACAAGTCAAAGAACATAGCTCAGAAACATAATCACATAGAGGATCCATGTTGGTGAGATGAATGGGCCATAGGCCTACCATTTATGAAACATATAGTATTAGATAAATTGCATCCATGACTGTGACAACTGTAGGGACTTTGAAGAGAACATTTCAGACATAAACATGAGTAAGGAAGGCAAATAAAAGTTGGAAGACCTAAGGGCCAACAATTTTCATTTTTGAGAAGACAATAAGAACTTGAAAGAGTTGGTACATATGTTCAATAAGAGAATGGAAGAGATGGAGAAGCACCTTGATACCTCTACCAAATTGTTTCCATTTCTCAAGAAGAAGTTTTAAGAATGTCAATCCATAATAATGGTCATGACATATTAGGCCGAGCATAGAGTTTAGCTTGTACACTTGGGAGAAAAGGTCATTCAATTGGATGGTTGGAAAGAGGATAGGCTTATGTATATGATGGAATAACTAAAACAAGATTTGGAAAAGAAGGAGGAGGCCTTGGCAAGGCTCCAAGTAATTATCCAAAAGCACCGAAAAGCAAGTCCATCGTACATTTCCACTTACAAATTCCAACACCTTGACCGAGACCAAATTGGTAAGCTCGCCTTTCATAGACAATTCTTTAGAGAAGATTGATGACTTAGAAAATCATACCAGAGGCATTGGTTCAAATCTCCTAAAGAATATGGGATATGATGGAAAAGGGATAGGTAAGAGAAGTCAAGGAATCCTAAGACCAGTTCTAGTTGCACAAAGGGCCAAGTATGAAGGCCTAGGCTTCAATGGTAGAGTAGAAAACACCATGACCATGAAGACAATTTTTTTGAAGGATAAAGACATGTTGGATTTGGCTTGTTCATCAGAAGAAGGAGAAAAAACAATTGGTGAAGGTGGTATCCCACTTCCACCTGAGATTTTTTATGGCATATTGAATGAGGGAAGCAATGAGAAGATCTCACAGACTTAGCCTACACTTACACTTATAAGAAACAACAAACCAATCAGCCAAGGAAAGAAGAAGAAAAATGCCAAGTGGTCTTCATCAAGCAAGACATCCCTTGTTTTTCATTGTTGCAAGAAGAGAGGCCATAAAATTGTGAGTTGTTGGTGTGCAAAGGAATGTTCTTTTGTGGAAATAAAATTCATCAAGTGGAAACTTGCTCGGAGAAGAAATCCACATGCCACAATACAAATTTATTTCAAAGGATGAACGGAAAAAATACTTCTCCAATCCCACAATGAACTCAGATGCATATGGAGAGGAGTATGTGTTGGAAACTTGGTCAATATTGAGAGGGGGGGGAGGGGTGAATCAATATTGGTTATGTTAGCGATCAAAATGCACTGGTTTTTTTAGAGCGTTTTTATCTCTCTCTCTCTGTTTCACTAATTTTTCTTATTAGCCTTTGGCCAGTGTCTGAAATTTCTAGTTTCCTTATCATCTCTCATTAATCATGATTTCTCCAAACCTTTGTTATTCAGTCTTCAACCTGCATTTCACAAATACATATTGTCAATATTTATTAATTGATACATAGCCTAAACCATAGTTTTTTCCTTTTTTAAATTCTTGTGGTGTGTGCACACTAAGTGATCTATGAACTAAGTATAAACCTAAGCTATATCAATTATATGACAAACTTCAATTCATATTAATGTCTAGTCCTAATCTAGCTTATTGGGTTTATGACTTATTCCTAAAGATCCAAGGTTTAGGCTTTTATCAAAAGGTTGGGGACCCATAAGTTAACTCTCAATCTAAGTCATAAGCCAAACCACAAGTTTATATCATATGCCATGCAATACTCCAAAGACTAGAGCACTAAGTCAAGAGTTAAAGGCTAGTCGACACCCAAATTGATCCATTAATCTAGCCACAAGTTAAGATCAAACTCAAAGGACACGCAGATGTCTATTGTTGAATGTAGTTTGGTTTATAAATCGTTTTGACAGGTCGAAGATATTTGGCCACTAATCGAGCCATGATTCAAGTCATGAAACAAGCCATATGCCAGGTCAAGTCACATGTCGATATGTCAAATCCATACGTGCCGAGTGGATAGAGGAAGTATTCAGCTGTTTGTAGATATCGAAAGGTAATAAAAATCTCATAACATCAGGTGCTAAGAGATCATACAAAGATCGATTTCATATCTAAACATTACAAATTTTAAAGATTGTTATGCTGAGATGTAAGTATTGAGTTATTCAACACTCAAACAAACCCTCTGTCAATTTATATGGCGCGCAGATGCACATATTTTGAAATAGCTGTAAATATTTGTCATAAGAATAGATGCTCCTTTATGTCTATTCAAAAGAGAAGTTTGTTTGGTTATTAATTTCCGTAGTTGAAATTTTATGCATTGGCTCTGGATCTACAATTATATATACAAAACAAATTTATGGAGCTTAGAACCCTCAGCAAATATTTTCTATACAATTATTATGTTTGATGGCTCGATTCCTTTGGAAGGAACTTCACTTATTGATTGGAAAGGCGTTGCAGCTGAAGGAATGATTTTTCATGATCATGTGTGGCATGGTTATAACCCAATTGCTTCGACAACCACGATGGAGGATGGTGTTACAATTATTGACTTAATCATTGTAGGTGTATCTTTGATGGCAGACCAAGTGCCAAGTCACAAGAAGGATACATGAACCGAGTTCTCTAATGAAGGAAACACCTTCTTCTAGGATCCAGGAGATGGATATGACATCAGTGTTGTTGGGTGGCATGAGAATCATCCCCACAACTTAGAGGCTATCAAATATCTTGAAACCAAGAACCCAAACAAAGATACAAACAGTCCAGAGGGACTAACAGGAAATGAGAGGAAATTTGTCAAGTTCATATTAATGGAGTTGTTGTTGTTCACCCATTTTTAAACCTTAGATCCTTTTCATTTGTTGCAAGAAGCTCTGTAGTTACACCTAATGTTCCTATGTACACGATGGTAGCAGGAGATCGAGCATAACTTCGTGGAAGAGCTCACCATCATAGAAATCATTCTATTGGATTGCGGTTGCCCACATTCTTCTCTGTCATTTGTGGTCGGACCAGTATTGAGGCCTAGAAATTTTCATCTCCAAATATTCTCTTTGATAGAGATAGTGCAGGTGTCTGAACCATGCCATTTGTTTACATGTGCAGATCATAGAGTGCAAAGCAAGACAAGTTGGAAAAATGTTTTGTTTCTCACAGTATGCAATAATTGCAACACTACTATTAAGCAGGAACTTCCAAGCATGGGGCCAGGACCTGTTGGAGGATGGTAGCAAAGTCATTCTGGTGTAGACTCTTTCTATGGGGCACCTCCTTCTAGTTTCACAGGTCCCTTTATTTGTCCTCCAAGAGGTATTCCAGGAATTCAGGATGTTGCTTTATACAAACACTTTTGTACCAGTTGGGCATTTTGGGCAATTGGGTTTAAGCTTCATGGGTACTGCATATATTCCATTTGGAAAACAACTAGAATGGAAGCACATGCCTGTATATACAAGTGACAGAGGTTGTCAAATGCATACAAAATGTCTCTTTGAATGTAGTTGCAAATTGTAGATTGTTTGCTAGGTCATGTCCACTAGTATTGCAATAAAGAATAGATTCCAATGAGATTTAGTTCTTTGCAGTGCTGCTATGGACCTATATGCTAATGATATACACAACTGGGAAGAATGCCAAGCTCTAGAAAAATCAATTGTTAATGGATCCAATTGGTCACATTCAGAAGGTTCCCGAGAATGGAAATCCAGATGCATTATTGGTAGCTTTGAAGTTTCATGACATCCTCGAGTTCATCCTCTCTAGCAAGTTCTAGTAAAAAATTTGTTTGCAGACTTGGCAGTGGTTACCGAGAATGCAACATCATCTCAAGACTCTTTACTGCATCTCTTGGTATATAAATAACTTCCATTGAATTGTTAGAGAAGTTGATTAAAGAAAGGTATTATAACTAAGGAAAGAGACAGGGAGAGCAATCAAATGAACATTGATTTTTGATGGAACAATAGTTTTGAATATGACAGTTTTCCTTTTTTAACAAAACGGAGCTTTCACCAGCACAGAAGGCGAAATTATAACCAATTAGTTGTTGAAAAGCAGAGCTTTCATCAACTAATTAGTAAATCCTAAGGCAAAATAGCTGGTAAAATTGCAGAATGAGAATTTTGGAAAGTTGAGCTCGAACAGAGCGATTTTGGAGTGATTTAAAGGATAAGAGAGTATCAAAAGATTAATCACCAAATCAGGAAATATTCAGTTTCAAATATTCGTGGAGAGTTTGAAGGTGAATGCTTAATTGGTCAACTAAAGCTCTGCTCACAGTTGTTGAAAGATTTCTAGCCATTGAAGATATGTGTCTTTTCCTCCATGACATGTCAGAGATATCAAATGATCAAGACCAGATGTCAAAGACCAACTATGAAGACAGTTTGATTCCTAAGAATTAGTTCTTTAGTTATCCTATTGTATTTAGTTAGTTTTCTTCTTTCTATATTTAGAGATCCAGATCCAGTTTTCCAAGATCTGAGACTTGTTGCAAAGGCTATAAACGCCTATCTTTTTGACATACCAAAGTGGGGGGGGGTTCGATTTTGGATACAGAAAATACTATATTGTAAATAGACTTTTCCATATGATAATACAAATCACAGTTTTCTCTCTCTATTGATGTCAGATTCTCATCTTTCCTTTTGTACTCTTATTCAAGTTGTTTTAGCTGCAGATTGACTATCATCTCATTGGTTAGATCATAACTTGATTAATAGTTTCTTATCATTGTTTATTAAACCCTACATTTGTATTTGGTTTATAAGCATTGTTTTCTCACCCACTTAAAATCTATCATCTAATTATTGATCCTTGAGAGCCCTGGTTCATTTGATTCTCATTTTGACTGTCTAAATACCATGCTATAATTGAGTCATCTCATTGATCCACACATACAAAATACAAAAACAAGTTTACTTTAAGTTACCAAGCATCTTTGACCTACAACCTCAAAGAGTTTCTTGGAGTGATAACAAATTGGCACCGCTGCCGGGGAGAGGAGATTGAAGCTCAACTTCCCTGGGAGACGACATAGATCCAGCTTTGATGATAGACAAATATTGGACATCATTTGGTTGAAATCATCTATCTGGGGACTCCATGAAGGACGGATCTGTTGGCGACTCCACTAGTATGAAATGAACCAGATCTTAGCAAAGAGGTATGCATTCTGTGATTTTTCAAGTACTTCTGGTTACCCTCAACCAGTGCCTAGTAGAGATGAATGGGAACGTAGTATTCCTGGATTTCGAGGAAAAGAATGGGAAGTGCCAACTGAACACTTGCTGGATTTTCATGACTTTATTCATCGGCTTGAAATTGTACATGAGGATTTTCAAATTAAGCTTTTCAGGTATTCATTAGAGGGAATCACTCTTGAATGGTGCCAGTCTCTCCCAAATGCAAGTGTTAGTTCTTTGACAGATTTCCATTCAGCCTTCAATTCCTTTTATAAAGATTATTTTCCAGTTGAATATCTTTTTGAAGGATGTTGTGAAGAGTTTTCTCTGTTTCATAAAGTTTTTGCTTGTCACAAAGATCAAGTTTGTGATGAAGCTTTTATTGTTGAAGAAGACATTTACCATGTAGGTCAAGAGGTGTTGAAGGATAATAGTGACCTATCTGACATCATATCAGAGGTGTCTTTTGTTTTAAATATTGATCAAAATCAACATGTATCTTTTGTATGTATTGATGTCAAAGAACCAATGCATATATCAACAGGAAAAAGAAATGAATCTGAGTCAGCAAGAGAATGTAATAGATCAACATATTTCAGTTCTGTGGAAAATAATTAGGGAAACCCTTAGCTTTCAGTTTTGCAGACAAAAGGGAATTGCAGCATACATGAAGAGAAAGATGATTAGCATAAGGGTTCAGATCAACATTCCATCCTATATGTTTCTCCGATAGAGGTTGAGCAGTCTACATTCAGCATTAAGATCTTTAAAGGCAGCCTGAAACAACATTTCATTTTTCAGTTGGAACAACAGCAAGGAGAGGTATTTCATTGTGACTTTGATGACCCTATTGCTGAGTATTTGGAATTTATGAACATCATTTATGTTAAAGTATTTTGGTCAGATGAAAATTGGCTTTGTCATCAGTTCAAACTACTTTTTTGTTGGCTATGCATTCAATTATTTGTAAGGTCAAGATCAAGAATATGTTCAGTAAATCAGTATCTGGTATGGCTTCATTGGCAGCATGAGTTTACTTGATTGAGCATCAGTACAATGGTTAGTGTAGGAGTAGGTAGAAGAATAAGCTCACCATACGAGCAACTAGATCTTTTTCAGTTGTTGAGTTCATAAATAAGCAGGGCAGGCTACAGGCACGCTACAGGTTTGCAGAGGAACAATTGCATAGGCCAGATGACTCCATAGCCCAAGTAAAGGTGACTGGAACTACTAGGTTCTTGGAAACATCGCAGTGAGGTCTCCATCCCAGCTGGAGCCAGTTGTTAGCGATCAAATTGCACTGTTTTTTTTCAGAGCGTTTTTATCTCTCTCTCTGTTTCACTCATTTTTCTTATTAGCCTTTGTCCAGTGTCTTAAAATTCTAGTTTCCTTATCAGATCTCATTGATCATGATTGCTCCAAACCTTTGTTATTCGTTCTTCAACCTGCATTTCACAAATACATATTGTCAATATTTCTTAATTGATACATAGCCTAAACCATAGTTTTTGCCTTTTTTAAATTCTTTGTGTGTGTGCACACTAAGTGATCTATGACCTAAGTATAAACCTAAGATATATCAATTATATGACAAACTTCAAGTCATATTAATGTCTAGTCCTAATCTAGCTTATTGGGTTTATGACTTATTCCTAAAGATCCAAGTTTTATGATTTTATCAAAAGGTTGGGGACCCGTAAGTTAACTCTCAATCTAATTCATAAGCCAAACCACAAGTTTATATCATATTCCATGCAATACTCCAAAGACTAGAGCACTAAGACAAGAGTTAAAGGCTAGTCGACACCCAAATTGAGCCATTAATCTAGCCACGAGTTAAGCTAAAACTCAAAGGCCACGCAGATGTCTATTGTTGAATGTAGTTTGGTTTATAAATAGTTTTGACAGGTCAAAGATATCTGGCCACTAATCAAGCCATGATTCAAGTCATGAAACAAGCCATCTGCCAAGTCAAGTCACATGTCGATATGTCAAAGCCATACGCGCCAAGCAGATAGAGGAAGTATTCAGTTGTTTGTAGATATCAACAGGTAATAAAAATATCATAACATCAGGTGCTAAGAGATCATAAAAAGATCGATTTCATATCTAAACATTACAAAGTTTAAAGACTATTATGCCGACCTGTAAGTATTGAGTTATTCAACACTCAAACAAACCCTCTGTCAATTTATATGGCGCGCAGATGCACATGTTTTGAAACAACTGTAAATATTTGTCATAAGAATATATGCTCCTTTATGTCTATTCAAAAGAGCAGTTCGTTTGGTTATTAATTTCCGCTGTTGAAATTTTATGCCTTGGCTCTGGAGCTACCATTATTTATACAAAACAAATTTGTGGAGCTTAGAAGCCTCAACAAATATTTTCTATACAGTTATTATGTTTGATGGCTCGATTCCTTTGGAAGGAACTTCACTTATTGATTGGAAAGGCGTTGCAGCTGAAGGAATGGTTTTGCATGATCATGTGTGGCATGGTTATAACCCAATTTCTTCGGCAACCACGATGGAGGATGGTGTTACGGTTATTGACTTAATCATTGCAGGTGTATCTTTGATGGAATACCAAGTGCCAAGTCACAAGAACGATACATGAACAGGGTTCTCTAATGAAGGAAACACCTTCTTCTAGGATCCAGGAGATGGGTATGACATCAGTGTTGTTGGGTGGCCCAAGAATCATCCCCATAGCTTAAAGGCTATCAAATATCTTGAAACCAAGAACCCAAACAATGATACAAACAGTCCAGAGGGACTAACTTGAAATGAGAGGAAATTTTTCAAGTTCATATTAATGGAACTGTTGTTGTTCACCCATATTTTCACCTTAGATCCTTTGCATTTGTTGCAGGAAGCTCTGTAGTTAAACCTGATGTTCCTATGTACACAATGGTAGTAGGAGATCGAACCAAACTTCGTGGAAGAGCTCGCCATCATAGAAATCATTCTATTGGATTGCGGTTGCTCACATTCTTCTCTGTCATTTGTGGTCGGACCAGTATTGAGGCCTAGAAAGTTTCATCTCCAAATCTACTCTTTCATAGAGATAGTGCAGGTGTTTGAACCATGACATTTGTTTACATGTGCAGATCATAGAGTGCAAAGCAAGACAAGTTCAAAAAATGTTCTGTTTTTCACAGTATGCAATAATTGCAACACTACTATTAAGCAGGGACTTCCAAGCATGGGGCCAAGACCTGTTGGAGGATGGCAGTAATGTCATTCTGGTGTAGACTCTTTCTATGGGGCACCTCCTTCTAGTTTCACAGGTCCCTTTATTTGACCTCTAGGAGGTATTCCAGGAATTCAGGATGTTTCTTTATACAAACAATTTTGTACCAGTTGGGCATTTTGGGCAGTTGGGTTTAAGCTTCATGGGTACTGCATATATTCCATTTAGCAAACAACCAGACTGGAAGCACACGCCTATATCTACCTCTTGTGTAATCCTAGCTTCTGGGCATCCAATTTTAAGCACCTCATCTATGGGGTTCTATCTATTTTTCCAAATCATAGCATGAAGTTAGAATTGAAAGAGCCATTACCCGGGTATCAAATAATGGATATTGTTCAAGTTGTGTAGCAATGAACTTCATCTTTCACTGCTTCTAGTATTGGGTAGTTGGGTGCAGAGAAAAAAAGGGGTTTTACAGTTCCTGTTGGCATACAAGTGACAGAGGTTTTCAAATGCATACAAAATGTCTCTTTGAATGCAGTTGCAAATTGTGGATTGTTTGCTAGGTCATGTCCACTAGTATTGCAGTAAAGAATAGACTCCAATGAGATTTAGTTCTTTGCAGTGCTGCTATGGACCTATATGCTAATGATCTACACAACTGGGAAGAATGTCAAGCTCTAGCAAAATCAACTATTAATGGATCCAATTGGTCACATTCAGAAGGTTCCCGAGAATGGAAATCCAGATGCATTATTGGTAGCTTTGAAGTTTCTTGAAATCCTCGAGTTCATCCTCTCTAGCAAGTTCTAGTAAACATTTTGTTTGTAGACCTGGCAGTGGTTACCAAGAATGCAATATCATCTCAGGGACTCTTTACTGCATCTCTTGGTATAGAAATAACTTCCATTGAATTGTTAGAGAAGTTGATTAAAGCAAGGTATTATAACTAAGGAAAGAGATAGGGAGAGCAATCAAATGAACATTGATTTTTGATGGAACAACAGTTTTGAATATGAAAGGTTTCCTTTTTTTATCAAAACATATCTTTCACCAGCACAGAAGGCAAAATTATAACCAATTAGTTGTTGAAAAGCAGATCTTTCATTAGCTAATTAGCAAATCCTAAGGTGAAATACCTGGTAAAACTACAAAATGATAATTTTGGAAATTTGATCTCAAACAGAGAGATTTTGGAGTGATTTAAAGGATAAGAGAGTATCAAAATATTAATCACCAAATCGGGAAATATTCAGTTTCAAAGATTCATGGAGAGTTTGGAGGTGAATTCTTAATTGGTCAACTAAAGCTCTGTTCACAGTTGTTGAAATATTTCCAGCCACTAAAGACATGTGTCTTTTCCTCCATGACACATCAGAGATATCAAATGATCAAGACCATATGTCAAAGACTAACTATGAAGATAGTTTGATTCCTAAGAATTAGTTCTTTAGTTATCCTATTGTATTTAGTTAGTTTTTTGCTTTCTATATTTAGAGATCCAGATCCAGTTTTCCAGGATCTGAGTTTTGTTGTAAAGGCTATAAATGCATATCTTTTTGACATACCAAAAGGAGGGAGGGTTCGATTTTGGATATAGAAAATACTATATTGTAAACAGACTTTTCCATATGATAATACAAATCACAGTTTTCTCTCTCTATTGATGTCAGATTCTCATCTTTCCTTATGTACTCTTATTCAAGTTGTTTTAGCTGCAGAATGGTTGTCATCTCATTGGTTAGCTCATAACTTGATTAATAGTTTCTTATCATTTTTTATTAAACCCTACATTTGTATTTGGTTTATAAGCATTGTTTTCTCACCCACTTAAAAGCTATCATCTTATTATTGATCCTTGAGAGCCCTGGTTCATTTGATTCTTATTTTGACTATCTGAATACCATACTGTAATTGAGTTATCCCATTGATCCACACATACAAAATACAAAAACAAGTTTACTTTCAGTTACCAAGCATCTTTGACCTACAACCTCAAAGATTTTCTTGGAGTGATAACAAATTGGCAGCGCTGCCGAGAAGAGGATATTGAAGCTCAGCTTCCCTGGGAGACGACATAGATCCAGCTTTGATGATAGACAAAGCTTGGACATCATTTGGTTGAAATCATCTATCCGGGGACTCCATGAAGGATAGATATGTTGGTGACTCCACTGGTATGAAATGAACCAGATCTTAGCAAAGTGGTATGCATTCTGTGATTTTTCAAGTACTTCTGGTTACCCTCATCCAGTGCCTAGTAGAGATGAATGGGAACGTAGTATTCCCAGATTTCGAGGAGAAGAATGGGAAGTGCCTGCTGAACACTTGTTGGATTTTCACGACTTTATTCATTGGCTTGAAATTCTACATGAGGATGTTCAAATTAATATTTTCATGTATTCATTAGAGGGAATCGCTCTTGAATGGTGTCGGTCTCTCCCAAATGCAAGTGTTAGTTCTTTGACAGATTTCCATTCAGCCTTCAATTCCTTTTATAAAGATTATTTTCCAATTGAATATCTTTTTGAAGGATGTTGTGAAGAGTTTTCTCCATTTCATAAAGTTTTTACTTGTCACAAAGATCAAGTTTGTGATAAAGCTTTTATTGTTGAAGAAGACATTTACCATGTAGGTCAAGAGGTGTTGAAGGATAATAGTGACCTATTTGACATCATATCAGAGGTGTCTTTTGTTTTAAATATTGATCAAAATCAACATGTCTCTTTTGGATGTATTGATGTCAAAGAACCAATGCATATATCAGCAGGAAAAAGAAATGAATCTAAGTCAACAAGAGAATGTAATAGATCAACATATTTCATATCTGTGGAAAATACTAAGGGAAACCCTCATCTTTCAGTTTTGCAGACAAAAGGGAATTGCAGCAGACATGAAGAGAAAGATGATGATTTTAAGGGTCCAGATCAGCAGTCCATCCTATATGTTTCTCCGACAGAGGTTGAGCAGTATACATTCAACATTAAGATCATTAAAGGCAGCCTGAAAAAACATTTCATTTTTCAGTTGGAACAACAACAAGGAGAGGTATTTCATTGTGACTTTGATGACCCTATTGCTGACTATTTGGAATCTATCAACATCATATATGTTAAAGTATTTTGGTCAGATGAAAATTGTCTTTGTCATCAGTTCAAACTACTTTTATGTTGGCTATGCATTCAATTATTTGTCAGGTCAAGATCAAGAACATGTTCAGTAAATTAGTATCTGGTATGGCTTCATTGGAAGCATGAGTTTACTTGATTGAGCATCAGTACAATGGTTAGTGTAGGAGTAGGTAGAAGAATAAGCTCTCCATACGAGCAACTAGATCTTTTTCAGTTGTTGAGTTCATAAATAAGCAGGGCAGGCTACAGGCAGACTACAGGCAGGTTGCAGATTTGCAGAGGAATAGTTGTATAGGCCAGATGACTCCATATCCCAATGTTAAAGGTGACTTGAACTACTAGGTTCTTGGAAACCTCGCAGGGAGTTCTCCATCCCAGCTGGAGCCAGTTGTTAGCGATCAAATTGCACTGTTTTTTTTAGAGCGTTTTTATCTCTCTCTCTGTTTAACTCATTTTTCTTATTAGCCTTTGGCCAGTGTCTAAAACTTCTAGTTTCCTTATCATCTCTCATTGATCATGATTGCTCCAAATGTTTTGTATTTTGTATTCAACCTGCATTTCACAAATACATATTGTTAATATTTCTTAATTGATAGATAGCCTAAACCATAGTTTTTGCCTTTTTAAAATTCTTGTCATGTGTGCACACTAAGTGATCTATGACCTAAGTATAAACCTAAGTTATATCAATTATATGACAAACTTCAAGTCAATTAATGTCTAGTCCTAATATAGCTTATTGGGTTTATGAATTTTTCCTAAAGATCCAAGTTTTAGGATTTTATCAAAAGTTTGGGGACCCATAAGTTAACTCTCAATCTAATTCATAAGCCAAACCACAAGTTTATATCATATGCCATGCAATACTCCAAAGACTAGATCACTAATTCAAGAGTTAAAGGCTAGTCGACACCCAAATTGAGCCATTAATCTAGCCACGAGTTAAGCTAAAACTAAAAGGCCACACAGATGTCTATTGTTGAATGTAGTTTGGTTTATAAATCGTTTTGACAGGTTGAAGATATCTGGCCACTAATCGAGCCATGATTCAAGTCATGAAACAAGCCATCTGACAGGTCAAGTCACATGTCGATATGTCAAAGCCATATGCGCCGAGAAGATAGAGGAAGTATTCAGTTGTTTGTAGATATCGAAAGGTAATAAAACTCTCATAACATCAGGATCTAAGAGATCATACAAAGATTGATTTCATATCTAAACATTACAAAGTTTAAAGACTGTTATGTCGAGTTGTTAGTATTGAGTTATTCAACACTCAAACAAACCCTCTGTCAATTTATATGGTGCGCAAATGAACATGTTTTGAATAGATGCTCCTTTATGTCTATTCAAAAGAGTGGTTCGTTTGGTTATTAATTTCCGTCGTTGAAATTTTATGCCTTGGCTCTGCAGCTACCATTATTTATACAAAACAAATTTATGGAGCTTCGAACCCTCATCAAATATTTTCTATACAATTATTATGTTTGATTGCTCGAGTCCTTTGGAAGGAACTTCACTTATTGATTGGAAAGGCGTTGCAGCTGAAGGAATGATTTTTCATGATCATGTGTTGCATGGCTATAACCCAATTTCTGCGACAACCATGATTGAGGATGGTGTTACAGTTATTGACTTAATCATTGCAGGTGTATCTTTGATGGCAGATCAAGTGCCAAGTCACAAGAAGGATACATGAATAGGGTTCTCTAATGAAGCAAACGCCTTCTTCTAGGATCCAGGAGATGGATATGACATCAGTGTTGTTGGGTGGCCCGAGAATCATCCCCATAGCTTAGAGGCTATCAAATATCTTGAAACCAAGAACCCAAACAAAGATACAAACAATCTAGAAGGACTAACTGGAAATGAGAGGAAATTTGTCAAGTTCATATTAATGGAGTCGTTGTTGTTCACCCATTTTTTCACCTTAGATCCTTTGCATTTGTTGCAGGAAGCTCTGTAGTTACACTTGATGTTCCTATGTACATGATGGTAGTAGGAGATCGAGAAAAACTTCATGGAAGAGCTCACCATAATAGAAATCATTCTATTGGATCGCGGTTGCCCACATTCTTCTCTGTCATTTGTGGTCGGACTAGTATTGAGGACTAGAAAGTTTCATCTCCAAATCTGCTCTTTCATAGAGATAGTGAAGGTGTCTGAACCATGCCATTTGTTTACATGTGCATATCATAGAGTGCAAAGCAAGACAAGTTGGAAAAATGTTTTGTTTCTCACAGTATGCAATAATTGCAACACTACTATTAAGCAGGGACTTCCAAGCATGGGACGAGGACCTGTTGGAGGATGGCAGCAATGTCATTCTGGTGTAGACTCTTTCTATGGGGTACCTCCTTCTGGTTTCACAGGTCCCTTTATTTTTCCTCCAGAAGGTATTCCAGGAATTCAGGATGTTGCTTTATACAAACCCTTTTGTACCAGTTGGGCATTTTGGGCAGTTGGGTTTAAGCTGCATGGGTACTACATATATTCCATTTGGCAAACAACTATACTGGAAGCACATGCCTGTATCTACCTCTTGTGTAATCCTAGATTTTGGGCATCCGATTTTAAGCACCTCAGCTCTGGGGTTCTGTCTATTTTTCCAAATCATAGCATGAAGTTAGAATTGAAAGAGCCATTACCCGGGTATTAAATAATGGATATTGTTCAAGTTGTGTAGCAATGAACTTCATCTTTCACTGCTTCTAGTATTGGGTAGTTGGGTGCAGAGCACAAAAGGGTTTTTACAGTTCCTGTTGGCATACAAGTGACAGAGGTTGACAAATGCATACAAAATGTCTCTTTGAATGAAGTTGCAAATTGTGGATTGTGTGCTAGGTCATGTCCACTAGTATTGCAGTAAAGAATAGATTCCAATGAGATTTAGTTCTTTGTAGTGCTACTATGGACCTATATGATAATGATATACACAACTAAGAAGAATGTCAAGCTCTAACAAAATCAACTATTAATGGATCCAATTGGTCACATTCAGAAGGTTCCCGAGAATGGAAATCCAGATGCATTATTGGTAGCTTTGAAGTTTCATGACATCCTCAAGTTCATCCTCTCTAGCAAGTTCTAGTAAACATTTTGTTTGTAGACCTGGCAGTGGTTACCAAGAATGCAACATCATCTCAGGGACTCTTTACTGCATCTCTTGGTATAGAAATAACTTCCATTGAATTGTTAGAGAAGCTGATTAAAGCAAGGTATTATAACTAAGGAAAGAGACAGGGAGAACAATCAAATGAACACTGATTTTTGATGGAACAACAGTTTTGAATATGAAAGGTTTCCTTTTTTATCAAAACAAAGCTTTCACCAACACATAAGGCAAAATTATAACCAATTAGTTGTTGAAAAGCAGAGCTTATATCAGCTAATTAGCAAATCCTAAGGCGAAATAGCTGGTAAAACTGTAGAATGAGAATTTTGGAAAGTTGAGCTCGAACAGAGCGATTTTGGAGTGATTTAAAGGATAAGAGAGTATCAAAAGATTAATCACCAAATCATGAAATATTCAGTTTCAAATATTCGTGGAGAGTTTGGAGGTGAATGCTTAATTGGTCAACTAAAGCTCTGTTCACAGTTGTTGAAAGATTTCCAGCCACTGAAGACATGTGTCTTTTCCTCCATGACACGTCAGAGATATCAAATGATCAAGACCAGATGTCAAAGACCAACTATGAAGACAGTTTGATTCCTAAGAATTAGTTCTTTAGTTATCCTATTGTACTTAGTTAGTTTTCTGCTTTCTATATTTAGATATCCAGATCCAATTTTCCAGGATCTAACACTTGTTGTAAAGGCTATAAATGCCTATCTTTTTGACATACCAAAAGGGGGGGGATTCGATTTTGGATACAAAAAATACTATATTGTAAACAGACTTTTCCATATGATAATACAAATCACAATTCTCTCTCTCTATTGATGTCAGATTCTCATCTTTCCTTCTATAGTCTTATTCAAGTTGTTTTAGCTGCAGAATGAATGTCATCTCATTGGTTAGCTCATAACTTGATTAATACTTTCTTATCATTGTTTATTAAACCCTACATTTGAATTTGGTTTATAAGCATTGTTTTCTCACCCACGTAAAAGCTATCATCTGATTATTGATCCTTGAGAGCTCTGGTTCATTTGATTCTCATTTTGACTGTATGAATGCCATATTGTAATTGAGTTATCCCATTGATCCACACATACAAAATACAAAAACAAGTTTACTTTAAGTTACCAAGCATCTTTGACCTACAACCTCAAAGAGTTTCTTGGAGTGATAACAGGTTAATTATTTAAACTTTTAATAATTTTAACTTATTAACAACAATTGATCAACAACAATAAACTTGAATATAAAATCAATACAATAATACATGTTACAATAATTATTGGGAGACACCAATCTCCTTGTTCAGGGATTCAACCCTACGAATCACCAACTCCCTTATTTTAGGGCACCAACCCTAGGAAGAACCAACTCCCTTGTTTTAGGGAACGAACCCTAGGAAGCACCAACTCCTTTATTTAGGGCACCAACCCTAGGAAGTACCAACTCCCTTGTTTAGGGAACCAAACCTAGGAAGAACCAACTTCCTGTCTTCAAACTTTAATCAGTAAAGGACATTAGTCCTTCCTTGCTCCACCCTTACACCCTTATTACATAAGTATCTTGTCTTTCTTTCTTGGACTCCGCTATGCCTTTAGATATTCTATATAAAACCCACATAGACACTTTCCTTTCACCTTGTTTGTATGCTTATATACTTTCCAAAAGGTATAAGATTGAACCATTGTGTATTTTAGTAATGAAACATTGCACCCCTTCATTTAATTAACACAAATGATGATTTCATTAATTGATTTTCGTACACAAAATTAGACATTGATTTCGTACGAATATTATGGAGTGCTGAAAATAAATTTTACAATTCTACGACGTGGGTTTTGTGCAGAACATTCCCAATTATCCGACACATGGGAATTTTCCCCAGAAAATGTGCGAGGTGGTCGGTACAAGTGGTTATTTGAAAGCAATTTGTTAAGATTTTCCTTTTGTCGTTGGATGCCAGATTGAACTCAGTGCATTTTAACTTTTCATGAATGTCTAAATCGACCTCCACATATCTCCTTTGTTGGTGAATATTTAAACTCAACTTGTAAAAATTTTACTTGATGGTGGATATTAAAATCAATTCCCTCTCAGCTGCTAGTCACTAAAGATTCGACTTGGTCTTCACCCTTTTTCATATTTGCTTCCTCATTCAACTGACAAACATCTTTTTGGTTGAATCAACTAGGAGAAATTTCAACTTGAGTATTTCAATTCTGGTCCACCCAACTTGCTTCAACCTCTACCCGACTTGTATTTCTCAATTTAAGTTTACTTCGAATTCAACCTTTAGGTCAATTCATTATTGGACTGACTTGACTAAGAAGAAAACCGACTTGAGAGATTCGACTTTGGTCGTACCGAATTGCTTCGGTTTTGAATTCAACTTCGGCTTTGATCTTCGACTTCTTTTATTTTGAATTCTTCTAATTATTTGACTTCAACCTTCGACTTCTTCGACCTCTTCAATTTTGACCTTCGATTTCGACCCCCGATTTCTTTGACTTCGACTTTCAAATTTTTCAACTTCTTGCTGAGATGTTTATACCAGACTTCTTAACTCTGTGACTATATTGATGCCCATACTAATCTTATTTGACATCAATTCCAACACTATAACACCATGTCCAACATTCTTATTTGTGATTTGTATGCATCCATATTGGATTCTCCATTTGCCCTTTTTATCTCGACAATTTCTTTTTATGCATGGATGTTAATGACACAATCCACCATAAACCATATTACCATTAGGGTGATTTCATCAAGCTCATATAATATAGGATGAGTGCTTCAAGATCATACAATATATTAGTCAATTTTATCTTTCTATTGATATTCAAGTCAACTTCATAACATTATGTCCAATATTGACAATGCTTGACATTCAAGTCATCTTCATAGCATTATGTCCAATATTGAAAATGATTCTCAAACGAATAAATCAATTATACTTCTCCTATCTATCAAGGTTTACATCAATGACAACCAAATTGTCAACAGTATGACATGTAGTCCTTGTAGTCTCAACAAGAAATTTTTCCACCATTGCAAGTTGAGTGGACATTGAGAAGCGAAGTGTTGGTGACTTCACCAAGAGCTTCACCCCAAAAATCGCACATCTAAGAGGAGAGTGTGGAAAGTAAATCCTAATAGAGATGGAGATTTGTTTGCATCTCCAAGGAGAATAAGTTTTCCAAGGAGAGATAGCAGCACACAAGGTCTACATCACCATCAAAGAGGATAATGGGTGGATGCCAACCACCAAGGCAACTCCATTCCATTTTCTACCTACAATATTCCAAAAGAAGTTTCCCTTCCTAAATATGTGTTAGAGACTGATGCATGGGGGTGAATGAACTTGGAAGGAAGAGTTCTAGAGAACTCCATGGCGTGATTGCACGCATGTGTAGGAACCAAAGAGTTGTTTCCATGATGGGAATCAACTGATCCTAGCAAGAGAAGGAAGGCCACACTTCCTTTTGAGGTACCAATATGTGATGGAATAGCTTGTTAGGGTCACACTGAACATATTAGGGTATTCAAATTGGCTTCATTAGTAGCCAATATGGACTATCTCCAAGACAGATAGGGAGATGGGAATGTATGTTGAGTCTAGAGTTCAAATTTGGAGATTTCTTAGAGTTGAGAGTCAGTGAGGAGATTTATGCATTGTGGGAACAAACGAGCCATGACTAAAGACGAAGCCATATCCAAGGACCAGATCCAGTAGCCAAAGACACAAGCTAGAGCTAGATACAAAGTTAGAGTTGTAGCTAGGATCCAGCATCAGATCCACATTCTAGAGAATAAAACATAAGTACACTAATCCAAATTGGTTTCCTTGAAATTTCCAAGATAAAAAATCCTCTCAATGGGGAGGTGTGATATGAAATGGATCTGAACCAATCAATGACTGTAACATTAAGTGGATATACATTTGATCCGACAATTTTTGAAGATTATCTAAACTATGTAAAAGACAAATAAATGTAAAGTTGAGTAAGACAAAATGAATGTGAGAAAAAAATAAGAATTAAAAATTTAAAGTTGAGTAAGAAAAAATGAATGTGAGAAAAGAATAAGAATTAAAATTTTAAAGTTGAGTAAGAAAAAATGAATGTGAGAGAAAAATAAGAATTAAAAATGTAAAGTTGAGTAAGACAAAATGAATGTGAGAAAAAAATCAGAATTAAATAAAAAATGAAATATGAGAGAAGAGTGAGAAGTGAGAAGTGAAAAATTAAAGGTCAGCTTGTTGGCCTTCCCATTACCCCAACTCTCTCTATGTCTTCGTGTAATTTCACTCCCAATGGGTCTTTTGGCCAAGGAGATAATGATGAACAACATTGTAACCATAGATAGTCGAATGAAATACTAAGCCCCATTCAAAACTGGTTTTCCCATTTTGGGTTCTAGGGTAAATAATGTCTCTGTGTATTTTCATGTATCTACTACCTACATTTTTAATGGATTCTCTGAAGATTTTAATGGTTGTTGTGTTCGTCAATGAGCTAAGATTTCATTTATCTCTGTAGAGTTGGAGTTTTCATTCACACTTGTTGTAGTTTATAAGTAAATGGATATCATATTGGTTGGGAATAAGGAATATATAAAATGTAACATAAAATTAATTTGGAGAATATAATGAGAAATAAAACAATAGCAAGCACATTCATAAGACACAAATATTTACATGGTAAAACCCTAACACTTCATCAAGGAAACATCCACGGGGCAAGGTATCAATATCTTATTATTTTACAGGCTTAAAAATTTATAAATGCCTCTCGAGGATTCATATATATATAGTTATCTACAACATAGGTTACATCGTTACATCAGTTCAAGAACTACCTCCATTACATTGGTTCAAGAACTGTCTTTGTTTTACAAACCACCACCATTACATCCATATATTTACTACAAGTAAATTTGGTTTTTACCATAGCTTCTTTAATTGTTGTGATAATTCCAACAATATCCACCTTGACAGTAATTTACCTGATACATTTCCTAATCCCATTCATCACCTCTTTTGTAAGCTAAGAGAAGCCAAACACCACCATATCTTCTCTAATTGTACTAGTTTTGTGAACACGTCTACATAGTTTTCTTGAGTATGGAATTTCTCAAAAGCTACTCCACCTCCATTAGTAACATGTCTTACAAAATGGTATTTAACTACAATATGCTTAGTCTTACTATGATAAGCTAGATTGTTAGCCAAATGAATAGCACATTGGTTGTCACAGAACACATTTACCTTGTCATTTTCCTTTCCAGACTCACCCAATAGACCCTTTAATCAAATTTCCTCCTTGCAGGCATGTGAAACAATTATGTATTCATCCTCAGTAGTGGATAAAGAAATTGTGTTTTGAAGCTTTGACATCCAACAAATACATCCTCCTGCAAGAGTAAAGACATAAATTGAAGTAGATCTCCTTTTGTCCAAATCATTTGCAAAATCTAAATCAACATAACTACAAACACAACCATTATAACAATTATAGGTGATACAATAAACACTTGTGCCTCGTAGATACTGAAGCACCCATTTCATTGTTTTCTAATGTTCTTTACCTAGATTTTCCATGTATCACCTGACAACACCAATTGGATGTGAAATTTCAAGTCTTGTACATACCATCACATACATTAAACTTCCTATTGCACTAACATATGGTACATGAGACATATAATCATTTTCTTCTTTATTATTAGGATATAAACCTGAAGAAAGCTTAAAATGGGAATCCAAAGGGGTATTCATTGGTGTCATATTATTCATATTGAATCTTAGAAGTATCTTCTCCACATAATTTTGTTGTGAAATCCAAATCTTACCATGTTTCACGTCTCTATGTATTTCAATGCCCGAGAATTTTTTTGTTTCTCCTAGATCCTTCATATCAAAAGTCTTATCCATTCAAGCCTTTAACCTATTGATCTCAACCATGATTTTGATTGCAATAAGCATATCATAAACATATAACACCAAGATAATGAATATTACATTATCAAAAAATTTGAAATAAACACAATGGTCATACTCACTTCTTGTAAAATTTTGGCTCACCATACAGGAATCAAACTTCGTGTACCATTGCCTAGGAGACTGCTTCAGGCCATCCGATGACTTCTTGAACTTGCATACAAAAAATATTTTTGATCCTGAACAAAACCTTTTGGTTGTTCCATATATATCTCCTCATCCAAATCTCCATGTAAATTTTTTTTTTTGACATCCAGCTTCTCTAACTCAAGATTAAGTAAATCAACTAGTGCTAACACAACACAAACATAAACAAGCTTAACAACTAGCGAAAAAAATCATGGAAATATATACCTTCCATATGAGAATACCACTTTTATACCAATATATATTTATATCTTTCAACTTTACCATCAACACCTTTCTTCAATTTGTAGACCCACTTACACCCAACAATTTTTTTATCTTTTGGAAGTTCTACTAGGTCCCGGGTTTTAATGCTCTTCTCCAAAGCATTCATTTCTTCTATCATTTTTATTTTCCATTTGACACTTTCAATATAATCTATTTATTCCTAATAACAAGAAGGTTCTCCATCATTAGTAATCAAAGAAATAGATGAAACATAATAAGTATACCTCTTAGGGGGATTTTTGTCGTGTGTATATCTCCTTAGTGTTGGTTGTGGAATTTCCACATTTTTCCCGAATATCTTCGATGTCCACAACTTCTTTATCATGATAATCTTCTTCATGCTTCCTTGTTTCTATATATGGTTGAGTCTCCAACCAAATTTGTTGATTTAGTGGTATGTGTTCCTGTTTCAAATCAACTTTTACAATATCTAATTTAATGAGGGGAGATTCATCAAATACTACATATCCTCTAATGATGATTTCGTGGGCAAGGATTCCACATTCTATAACCCTTAACTACATCATCATAACCAACAAATACATACTTCTTTGATTTGGGGTCTAACTTAGAACGTTGGTTTTTAGGAGTAAGAGAATAAGCTTCACAACCAAAAAAACTTAAATTTGAGTAATCGCAAGGATAACATGTCCATATCTCTTCATGAATTTTACAATCTATTGTAGTTTGATGGTGATAAATTTACCAAATAAAAAGTAGTAGTAATTGCGTTTTCCCAAAACTCTTGTTGCAAATTTGCATTGATGAGCATGCCCCTTGCTCTTTCTAGAAGAGTCTTGTTCATTCATTATGCCACATTGTTTTGATGGAGAGTGTATATTTTGGTTTTATGCCTTTCAATCCTATCTTCTTTGCAATATTTTTCAAATTCCAAAGATGTGAACTCACCTCCATTATTAGTTCTTAAAAAATTGATTTTCCTGCCAGTTCTCTTTTAAAAAAAAAAAAACTTAATTGTTTAATTACATTAAACACATAAGATATTATTTTTAGGACATAGACCCACACCTTTCTAGATAAATCATCTATAAATTTTAAAAAATATGACAATCCTCGAAAATAAACTGTAGAGGATGGCCCTCAAACATCTGAATGGATATAATCTAAAATAATTTTACTTCTATGATTGCCTTGTTTAAACTTATGTCTACACTACTTCCCAAAAATACAATGTTTTCATAAATTCAAATTCAAAGAGTTTAAATTTAGAAGTAATTTGTGGTTTATTAGTACCTATAGCCCTATCTCGCTCATATGACCTAGTCATTGATTCCATAAATGAGTAGATTCATTTTCCTCCTCGGATAACACCGTTGATTCATTTATTTGAGTACTTTCATCTAGCTTGTAAAGGTTTCTAGTCTTTGTAGCCTTCATATCCACCAAAACGCCCTTGGACACCTTCAATGGTCCACCTTGACCCGTAAATTTGTAACCTACATAATCCAAAACTCCTAAAGAAATTAAATTCTTTTTGAGTTCAGGTACATGTATTACATTTTTCAACTTCCTTACAATACCATCAAACATCTTAATATTAATGCTTCCAACCCTAACATTCTTACAAGAAACATTGTTTCTCATAAGAACAATACCACCATCAACAACTTGGTAAGAACAAAACCAACTCCTATGTGGACACATGTGATGTGAAACACCATAATCTAATAACCAATCTTCATGATATTGTGACACATTACAAATAGATATAACTTCATTAACCATACCTAGACTTGATTCAACCATATTTGCTTCCTTTTGGGAGCCTTCTTTGGATTCTTGCCTCTTCCAACAATCTTTCTTGAGATGCCCTAACTTATTACAGTACCAACATTTTAGCTTACACTTCTTGCCTTTTCACTTAGATCTTGATGTACCACTCCACTGCTCCCCTTTTTCTTTGGATTGACTCCTAGCCACCATTTCTTATGGTGTGGAGGTTTCTCTAATGGATTTTCTCTGCAACTCCTCGAACAACAATGCTTCCATAAAAAAATCATAGTCAAGAGTATCAATTGTACTAAATCTAATGGAAGTGACTGGGTGGTCCCAAGATTCATGAAATGAACACAATAATATGATTGCCTTATCTTCCTTGTCGATTTTTACATCCATAATAGTTAACTGGCATATAAGAGTATTAAATACATTTAAATGATCAATAAATTTGGTACCTTATTTCATGTGTAGACTGTATAGTTTCCTCTTCAAGTAGATTTGGTTAGTCAAGGGTTTCGTCACATAAAGGCTCTCCATTCTTCTCCATAATCCTGCTATGGTTTCCTCTCCAATAATATTGAATAGAACATCATCTACCAGACACAACCAAATGGTACTGAGAGATCTTGCATCCATATCTTCCCAATACTCATTTTTCATACCTATTGGATTCTTTGTCTTTCCTACCAATTCCTTATGCAGATCTTGTTGCACCAACAAATCCCACATCTTGAGCTTCCACGACTCAAATTTATTTTTTCGTATTAAATTTATTCACCTCAAATTTAACATTTGAGACTTTCGCCATTGGATTAAACACCAAAAAACTTAAACACAAGTCAATTTAATTCTTTGACTAGTGAGTCATTGCTAATGGGGATTTAAAATGTCTTATAATTAAAAATTTATAATATCTTCACCCCACCCTACAATTTTTAATATATATATATATATATATATATATATATATATATATATATATATATATATATATATAGATAGATAGATAGATGAATGAATAGATAGATAGATAGATAGATAGATGAATGTAGATATAATGGGTGGAATTTTTCCACCATAATTTAAAGCAAGCACATATTCATATCGATATTCAATTGTCTCATTTTTCCACCATAATTTAAAGCAAGCACATATTCATATCGATATTCAATTGTCTCTCTATTAAGATTCCATTGAGACAAGTATTGATAGTGTCATGGAATTGGTATGCACAATTGTTCGTACTTTGATTGATGAGGATCTTGAGTGTTGGGTAGAGCATTCAAAAGACAAAGTACAACCCAAATAAGGACAACCCACTCAAATTTGTTACTGAGCATTGTCCTTGGCACCATATATTATGAAATAATCCATAGTCCAAGCCTTGAAGCCATGAACCGTAGTCACTTCTTATATGCCTACCTAGTTATTAACAACAAATAAACTTGGAGTGTGAAAGTCATGATTGTGGTTGCATTGTCAGTTAATTGTTTGTGTGTAGGTTAGATAGAGAACATAATCCTTGGATTTAATTATGAAGACATACTATATGAATAATATTAATAATAGAGACTCAAATTTATTTCTACAGAGGATCTATATTGGTGAGACATGTGGGGTATAAGTTAGGTGTTTACATATCATATTTATATTAGAGTAGTTGAATCCTTAACCATGATGAAACTACCATAAATTTTATGAGAATAAGACTCAGCATGGGTAAAGCATTGAAGAGAGAAAGGATAGAAGAGTTAAGGGTTGGTAATGTGCATCTCCAAGAAGAGAATCAACACTTGAAGGAGAAGGTGCAGATGTTTGACGAAAGGATAACACAACTAGAAAAATACCTAACCTCTATAAAACTAATCCCATTTCTAAATAAGAACTTTTTTGAACATCAAGACTCCCTCACCACTGTCATGGTAGATTGGGACAAGCACACATTTCAGTGTGTGCAATTGGAAGAAAAGGTCATTAAAAGAATCAAATGGATAGTTGGTATGAGAAGTGGTTCACTAAGATGATGGCTTGGCTACACCAAGAAATCGTAGAGATGGAGGAAGCATTGGAAAAGCTATAGGATTTTATATGAAATACCAAGGAAGCAATTCGACCATCTGTTTATATTGTCAAATCCGACACCATGACTGAGACAAGCATGGTAAGCTCACCTTCATAACTTTCTCAAGAGAATTTTGGTGATTTTGAAAATCGTATTAGAGCCATTGCTTCAAATTTGTTAAGGAATATGGATTGTGATGGTCAAGGGATAGGAAATAAAAGTCAAGGCATCACAAACCCCATTGTATCTTAATTGAGGGTCACCATTAAGGCCTAGGTTTTTATGGCGAAGAGGAAAATGCCATGAACACCAAGATATAATTTATAAAGGAAAGAGACATGGAATATTTGGCATGCTCATTAGAATAAAGAGAAACAACAAATGAAGATGGAAGCACACCACCACCCCATCCTACTTGTGGCATATCATAGAAGGGTAGCTATGAACAAAGTGCAAAGACTCAACCCTCACCAACACTTAGAAGGAGTGGAAAGCCAATTAGCTAGAAAAAGAAGAAGAAGACCAAGAGGTATGAAATTAATAAGAAATCCCTTGTTTGTCACTACTATAGGAAGAAATTCCATATCACTACCAGTAGTTGGAATTCTAAGGTATGTTCATTTTGCAAGAAGAAAGCCCATCTTGAGGCATATTGCTAGGAGAAGTAAACCACATTCCATTAGAATGCATTTTTTCAATGGAAGAATGGAAAGAAGACTTATGCATGACCACAACAAACTTAGAGGAAAATAGAGAAAAAGAGAATGTCATGTAGTACATGCAATTCCAAGGATTTTTTCCATCACTACAAGTTGATCAGACATTGTGAAGCAAAGTGTTGGAGGCTCCATCTAGAGCTTCATCCCAGGAACCAAACCTTCAAGAGAATACTATGAAGAGTGAATATTAAAGAGGATGAAGAGATACCTACATTTCCAACCCAAGGAGTAGAGATTTTCCAAGGATTAATAGCAGCAAAAGAGGTCGAAAATATCAATGAAGTAGATAGTCAATAGATGCCAACATCAAAAGGAAACCCCAATATAGTTGTTGTCTTCAATCTTCCAACTAAATAACTCCTTCTTTGGGATGTGTTGGATATTGGTGCATAGAGGTCAATGACCTTGATATTTCCTTGGAAATCCATGATATCTAACAAATAAACATTGTTCTACATGCTTGGTTCCTTCAGTGAATTTGTTGAATGCATTCTCGAGAGCTATGTGGAGAATTAGCTACAACCCAAATTGGCCTCATAAATTATTTTTTCTCAATGTTGGATAATT
This sequence comes from Picea sitchensis, assembly GCA_010110895.2. Classification (NCBI taxonomy): domain Eukaryota; kingdom Viridiplantae; phylum Streptophyta; class Pinopsida; order Pinales; family Pinaceae; genus Picea; species Picea sitchensis. The sequence continues at coordinate 230,752 of SNQJ01S0001655.1, read as the reverse complement.
CATTATATATCATTGGCGACAATAGTTCCTCCAAGTTATCTACAAGCCATTCCTTGCAATTTTCAAACATTGAGGCATTCCCTCATCCTCAAGACTGTACACATTGATGTTTCCTATAACCATACATTTGGAAGAATTGGCAATTGTTTTGGGCATAAGAAGGTGTTATGATTGCATATGAAGGTTGTCATCCAAATGACAGTGTTACATAGATAGAGTGCTCATAAATGTGTGTAAGCACCAAAGAATTGGTTCCATGTCAAAAGAAAGTGATCCTAGTAGAAGAGGGCATACCACACTTCCTTTTTTGTGGATTTATTGTGTGATGACATATGCTTGTTGGGATCTCATTGAATAAGAAAACTTGCCAGAATTCAACTTGGCTTCCATTGGTTGCCAATATTGGTATGAACTAAGGGGATCACTTATGGGGTTAAAAGTATATGATATGACCCCAATGGGGAACATATATGGGGCTAAATGTACATGTAATGTGTAAATATATATGTAATAGGGTTAGCCTAATAGTAAAGGGCCCCCATGTGTAGTGTGTAAATAGGTATATATAGAGATCATGTATTCATTATTGAGACATGAGAATTGTGATGTATAAATATATTTGGGTATTTGGAGGAGGTTTTTCTATTCTTTAAGGAGTTATTGTGTAACTCATCTCTCTTATATATATTAGAGTTTTCCTCCACGCTCACATTGGTGTACATAGTGTGTACTTATGGTTTATTATGATATTTTAAGGTTTTAGATCATAACCAAGAAATCAAAGACCAAGCAAAGAGGATAGAGGATTACGTTGTATCTGAAAAATATATAGATGAAACACATGTGCAAAGTGAAGGAAAATTGTCAAATGTGAAACCATATTGACACCCTTATTACCATGAAATATTTCAAGGAAGACAAGAAGAACAATATTAGAATTATCAAGGAAAAAGATGGAATACTCATCAATATTCATGGAACATGGCATCAAAAAACCATTATTCAACAAGATATTATCATAGACTAACATCTAATACAAATTGAAGAAGCTTCAATAACAATATATGGAATCAAAGGAAAGGAAAATATGCAACAAATAGCCACCAAGGATTAAGACCGAAAATAATTGATTTTGGATGGATGGATCATCATCAATGGAATGAAGAAAGAAGGAACATAAGAAAATAATATTACTTGGTTTCATCACATGTGAAGCCTTTAGTTAGAAAGCTTTGAGGACAAATCTTTTTGAAGGAGCGTACTATGTTATGACCCAAGGGGGGCATATATGGGGTTAAACATATATTATATGACCCCAATGGGGGGCATATATGGGGATAAATGTACGTGTAATGTGTGCATGTGTGTGTAGGGTTGGCCTAATAGTAAAGGGGACTCATATGTAGTGTGTGAATAGGTATATATATAGATCATGTATTCATTATTGAGACATGGGAATTATGATGTATGAATGTATTCGGGTATTTGGAGGAGCTTCTCCTATTATTTAAGGAGTTATTTTGCAGCTCATCTCTCTTATACATAATGGAGTTGTGCTTCATACTCACATTGGTGTACATGGTGCATACTTCTGGTTTATTATGACATTTTAAGGTTTTGGATCATAACAAATATGGATCATCTCCAAGTCAGAGAATGAAAGAGACTTGCATGCTGAAGATGGGAATGAATTTTGATTGAAGAGTTTGAATTTGAAGATTACTATAGAGAAAGGAGTCAGTGAGAATAAATTTTTTTTGTGGGAACAAGTGAGCCAAAAAACTGAGCAAGAGACATATCTAGGATCAAAGTTAGGAGCCAAAGTCAGAGCTAGAGTTGAGAGCCATGTTATAGAGAAGAAAACATAAGGCACATTCATCCAGAGATTGGTTTCCTTGAAGATTTTGGAGAATAAAAATCCTCTCAATGGGGAGGTGTGACATGAACAAGACAAATGGTTAGTAAAGGTTGAATAAAAAGAAAAGGGTAATGCTATTTCTAAAAATTAAAGAAAATAAAAGAGGAAAAAAATGTTAAATGAGAAAGAAACATGAAAATATGAGAGAAGAGATCTAGGAATGGGAAATGAAAGGTCGGGTCTTTTGGCCTTCCCATTACCCCCCATCTCTATCTATATCTTCTTGTAATTTCACTCACAAAGGGTTTTGTGTTGGCCAAGAGGTAAGGATGAAAAAGAGCCTAGATTTGTAATTGGTTCAATGGCCATAGAGCCATGAACTATATTGTATCCTAAGATTTTCAAAATAAATACTAAGCAACCATTTGAAGCTAGTTTTTCCATTTGGGTTTGTAGGGTAAATATTGCGTCTTTATTTATGAATTTTCTTTATGGCTACATGTTAAAAACAAATTGTGAGTTAACAATCTCTTCTCTATATTTAATACTACATGTAGTCATATTAATCGTTTAATGATGAATTCCCAATTTTGTTTTTTGTCGATTCACTGAGAATTTCATTTTCCATTAGCAATTGATGAATGCCAAAAAATTTGAATTACCTACTATCCATTTTACCTTGAGATTTGAGATCAAGGGTTGTAATTAGATTGTTATTGCAATTAATCAATTGAATTTCTAATTCCAACCCTCAATAATAATAGAAGTGATATTTTGAGGTTGTTGGCATCTAAAACTGACCTACACAGAGTGATTAAGGGTCAAGTTCATATTGTACACTCCCCTTAAGGGTCATACATTATCAAACCCTACTCCTAGAAACCTGTATGCATAATTTCAATGGCTCTTAAGGCCATATTCATCACTCTTAAGGTCATATGCACCATTTGGGTGAGCTCACTTCCTAGCAATAGATGGTATTCTCTCTCATTGACTCTGCATTGGGTGTAGTATGGTACATCGAAATTGAATTGTTTAATTACATAGTAGTTGTATTAATTCTCTCATCCCAACCAAAATTGGATAGTCCCCATCGTGAAAAAGATGTATCACTTTATCAAAAAATTTGGCACCTTGTTTATTTCATCTAGTGCTCCCATTACCTACTATTAGATTAGTATTTAGAGGTTGTAAAGTTGACAACCCATTATTGGCATTGGAACGATTTATCTTTTGGTGAGATTGAACAGTAATTTCACTGTTAAGTGTTGTAGAATTATAATAATAGTTGTTGGTCTATATCTATATGTGTATCAATGCTAGAAACATAGATTTTGAGAAGAGCATGAGCTTATTTGTTATGTGTTAATGCTAGAGTGTTTCTACATATTTCTTAATTGTAATACAATCGTTATGTTTTAAGTGGCATTGGTATTTGGCCAACATAATTTGGAGAAAACACATATTCATATCCCTATTGTATTGTCTCTCAGTCGATATTTTGTTGAGATAATCATAGATAGCCTTGTGACATTGGTGGGTTAATGTGTGTGTATGTGTGTGTGTGTAGATCATTCATGGTATGCATAGTTATTCATACTTTTGATTAATGAGAATATTGAGTGTTAGGTAGATAATTCAAAATATAGAGTACAACCTAGATAAGGATATTCCACTTGAATTTGTTGTCGAGTATTGACCTTAGCATCATACTTGGTGAAATAATCCATATTCCAAGCCTTGAAGGTAAGAAGCGTAGCCGTTTCTTGTCTACCTACATGGTGATTAACAACAAAGTAACTTGAACTCAAAGTCCCGATTGTAATTTCATTGTGAATTGATCATTTATGAGAAGGTTACACATAGAACATAAGCCTTGGAGTTCACTATGAAGAAAAATATCTCTACATAAGATTGAGAACAGAGACCCAAATTCATTTCCACAAAGGATCCATGTTAGCGATACATGTAGGCTATAATTCATGCATTTACATATCAACAAACCACAATTGGCAATTTGGAATTTATCAACATGTGAAAGCTTGGAAATGAAACACTCAATGATCAAAGCACATGCATGAAATCCATGTGACATATGGGAAAATTCTAGCATGGGGAAGGGTAAGAGTTGGAGGCCAATTGTTTATTTTTTTTCATGCCCATAGCAGAGAGATTCTAACTTTAATGTATTGATCACCATGTGTTGGCTCATAAGTTATAAAATTGGTGACATATATGAATTTGGAACAACATAAGCAAGCAATGAATTACAAGAACCATCGTAAGTTATTAGCATATTCATGTGACACTCGTTGTAGCTTCCATGAAAATAAGGAATGCATGTAACAAATGAAGAATTTGTAAGCAATGTAGTTGCCACTTGTTGAACCATCCTCACCCATGTCAACATATTTTGTGCAACAAGAAGTGAAATGGTTTTGAGCAACCAACCATAGGTTACATGCATAAGGGGTATTCTAGATGGATATTTAGATGCTATAATGACATCAATTAGTTTCAAATTTCATGCATTAATTTTTTTATGTATCCTAGCTTAGCATGAATGATTATATTCACATGGCCTTTTCAAATCATATCAATATTCTAGAAACTAAGATTTTAATTCAAGTTTTTTAAGTTATGCATCGTATTTATGGCTTTCATCATGAGCAATCCTTCCACCTTATTAATAACTAAATGTTAAAATAAGAAGTATGAAAAATCATGAGGGATCTAATTTTGCATTTGTCTACTTAATTTCTTAAAATTTGATTTTACTGTTTAAGTCAACAAGATCTAGTTTTGGGGTGGATTCTACTCCTTCTTGGTTTCATAATATAAAGGAAGCAAATCTCTTATTTTATCAACTTCATTACAATTGATTGTTATATCTAGATAGAAACTTATCTTTGAAGAAATATGTCATTGGGATATTATTTATTTTTCTTATGAGCTCAATAATTGGTTGAAAACAAGATGCCAATGATTGAGAATAACAACACATATGAAGGAAAATGTCACTGATTGAGACTAGTTTGTTAAAAAATAATATGAAATCAAACAATCCAAAGGAAATGTTGAAAAGAAGCTTTGATTAGATGACTAGATCCATCCAATGGTCTATATTGTATATTTTAACCTTGTACAATTAATTACTACAAAAAGATTCTTAATAAAACAAAAAAGATGCAATGGTACACACACACACACACATTGCATAGATATTGTTTCCATAGAAACCCAAACAAAGAGAACCAATAACCTGTTTAGAGCCACACCTATAATATTATATTCATCATTTTATTTTTTGTCTACAATACAATATACATATAGGATCCTGTGGAATCCAAACCCCTAATCCATTGACCTGAATTAGTAAACAACCCTAATTCCTTAACCAAAATTAGAAAACCATCAAAAAAAACCATGTGCCGAAAAACCGCCAAAAAATGGACACAAAAACCCACCAAAAACAGACCAATTTTTTTTTTTTCGAGAGAGAGCTCCTGCCATTGAACCCCCACAACCCTCCTGGCTAGGAGGTGCTAAGCACCCCCTAGACCCATTTTCTCTCATATCAATGCACAATACATGGGATCAATTTTGCAAATAATATAACACATTCCCACCATTCTCCCACTTGTTGTTTTCTTTGCATACAAGGGGTTACAATATTACATAGTCAACAATCTAGGGAAATGCCCATAGATCCTCTACACCAAGAAAAGTTCTCAATGCTCACATATTTTTTAATGAATTTGCAACATTCTCCAAAGCATCCACCTGCAACAACAACACCTTATTTTCTTCAACCATGTCTCTCACAAAGTGATATTGAACATCAACATGCTTTGTATTTGAATGATAAGTTGGGTTCTTCGCCAGGAAGATTGCACTCTGACTATGAAAAACTATCCTTACAATGTGTTGTACCAACCCAATACCTGAACATAATCTTTGTAACCATACTTATTCCTTTCTTGCATGAATGGTTTCAATGTATTCATCTTTTGTAGTTGAGAGTGCCACTATAGACTATCTTTTTCTCATCCAATTGCTCCTCCAAACAGGTTAAACACATACCCACTTTTAGATCTTCTGTGATCCATATATCCATCCCAGTCTGCTTCAACAAATCCATGTATGTCAAACACGCTTTCCAATCCTGGTCTTCCTTGGTAGAAAAATCCATAACTAGTATTGTCACACAAATACTTAAAACCCTCTTTACTGTCCAATGCTCCTTCCATGGTTTTGAAATATACCTACTCAAAACCCCCACTGCATGTGCAATGTTTGGTGTAGTACAGACCATTGCATACAACAAAATTCCAAATACACTGGCATATGGAACATGAGACATGTCTTCTTCCTCTTCCCGTGTCTTAAGACACTAATCTACAGATAAATTTACACCCATAGAAATATGAACCTTGACCAGTTTACATTCTTGTATATTAAACCTATGCAACATTTTCTCGACATATTTCCTCTGATTTAACCACAGTTTCTTATTTAACCAATCTCTTTTGATTTCCATTCCCAAAATGAAATTTGTAGCACCAAGATCCTTCATGTCAAATTTAGAGGAAAACTCAGTTTTCACATCCTGGATAATCTCCTTGTTGTTTCCTATTAGCAACATATCATCCACATACAATACCAAATAAATAATATGATCACCAATTAATTTGAAATACACACATTGATCCTCTTTTCTCCTTGTGAATCCAAGTCCCAACATATAAGTATAAAAAAATTTATACCAAATCCTTGGTGATTGCTTTAACCCATATAGGGACTTTTTCATCTTTCATACCAACTACTTATTTCCCTTCAAAACAATGCCTTTTGGATGCTTCATGTAGATTTATTCTTCTAGAGCCCCATGTAGGAATTTTTTCTTCACATCTATCTGTTCTACTTAAAAATAAAACACAACAACAATAGATAAAAGAAATCTAATAGAAGTTAAATTGGCAACATGAGAAAAAATCTCACCAAATTCAATTCCCTCAACTTGGGAATAACCTTTTTCTACTAACCGAGCTTTGTGTTTCTCCACTTTTCCTTCTACATTCAACTTATTTTTAAATACCCATTTTCTACCAATGAGATTTCTTCCAGTCGACAACTCCACTAGATCCCAATCCTTATTCTTATCCAAGGTTACCATTTCTTCAACCATGTCCTTTTTCCAAAGTTTTCCATCCTATGAATCGACTGCCTCCCTAACAGTTCTAGGATCGTCATCAGTAATAGACAAAGAAAAATTTGAACGAAAATTAGGTGGAGTATACCTTTCCAGTTTCCTTCTTTCCTGAACCATTCTCCTCAATACTAGAGTACAAGGATCTTATTCTTTTGATTCCTATTATTCTGTAGAGTCTGATTCATCGTCCTTTAACTCAAACTCTATTTTCTTTGGTTCTTCCTTCTTCTTTCCTTGGTAGGACTTCTTGTTTGAAAACATCTTTGATTTCTCTGAAGACCACATCTCAGCTATACACTACCTTATTATTTTCTAGGTTCCAAACCTTATAACCTTTCAGACCATATTTATACCCAATAAAGATACACTTTTCATCCTTTTTATCTATCTTACTCATGTTTTCCTTTGGAACGTGAACATAGGCCTCACAACAAAATACCCTAATATGTGTGAGAGAGGGTTTATTGCCAGACCATACCTCATGTGGAGTCTTATCATCCAGTGCTGGTGAGGGTGACCGATTGACCAGGCAACATGAAGTACCCACTACCTCTACCCAAAATTCTTGTCCTAACTTGGCACCATTGAACATGCACCTTGATTTTTCCATTAGCATCATGTTCATCATTTATGCAACTCCATTATGCTAATGTGTATATGGATTAGTATTTTTCCTTTCTATACCTCACTTTTGACAGAATTCTTTGAATTCATTTCCATAGAACTCTCTTCCATTATCCATCCTCAACACCTTCGAAGACTTTATATTTCTTCCTAAGGAAATATATGCAAGTGTTCCTCGAGAAGTCATCTATAAATAAGACATAGTACACAATTTTTCCAGTGATGGAACTGACACAAATCCAAACACATAATTGTGCGCCAGTTGTAAAATTCCCTCTGCCCTCATTGCACCAGAGGGGAATCTTACCTGATTTTTCTTCTCATATACACAATGTTCACAAAAATCAAAATCTAGAGAGAATTTAGACATACCTTCAACCATATCGTTACCATGTAGTAGTCAAAATCCCTTCTCTTTTATATGCCCCAGTCATTGATGCCACAACATAACTTTTTCTCCAGAGGTTGTAGGATTTTTTTCTTCTTAAAATCTAATATCAATAACAATGGAACTATTACACCTATCACTAATAGTTCTTCACTACATCTTATATAGAGTTCCAATCTAAACTCCCTTCAACAACACCATTGCTTCTCAAACCATCCTATAGGTTCTTTCTCAAACACTGTTTTTACCCCTGCATCATCCATTTTGCTTACATAAATCAATTTTTTGGCCAATCCTTGGATGTGAAGAACACCAAGAAGTGTTTTAATCCTTCCATCCATGAGCTTCAACTTGACTTTTCCTCATCCCATGATTTTTGTTGTCGAGTCATCACTTAGGAAAAAATCGCCTCCATCATACCTTTCATATTCACAAAACCACTCCCTATGGGGAATTATATGAAAGGATGTGCATGAGTCAACCAACCATGCTCCATGATCTATACGTGTGCTCGATGAAGCCAAGTACACATCCCCTCCTTCTTCCAAGGAGGTTTTTACTTTTGTATAAGGAGCATCTTCATGTCCCTTCCCTCTCTCGGTGCTTTTGGATCTACATTACTTCTTATAATGCCCTTATTTTCCACATCTCCAACATACATTTACAAACTTTACAAGAGATTTAGATCTACCCTTAGATTTAGATCTCCCACTTTAGGACTTATATCTATTTCTTTCATGGGAGCGTCCTCTTCAAATAATGCATGTGTTCTTTGTCCTTCCATGTTATTTCGTCTCATCTCCTCCAACAACAAGGATGATACCACATCATCAAAACTTAAAGTAGTTGTATTACTACCTATGGCCACAACCAGAATATCCCACGAGTCTAGTAAAGAGAACAATAAACTGATATACTTATCTTCATCTGAAATTTTAATATCAATAGATAATAACTTAATTACCACAGTATTGAAGGAATTTAGATGCTCTATCACTAAGTCTCCATCTTTCATCCCCAGGTTATACAACTTCTTCCACAAGAACCATTTTTTTACCAGGGAATTAGAATGATACAAAGTCCTCAACTTATCCCATAATGCATTGGTTGTAGCTTCCCCTGACACATTCAACAATAAATCTAAGAGACACAACTAGATTTCTCTCTTCTCCTTCCGATCCAAATTTTTCCAGTCTTCTGTTGAGGTTCTTGTAGGTGTAGTACCTAGATCCACAATGATCCAATGATATTTGTCCATCAACAGTTCTTCCATCTTGAGCTTCCACAGCTAAAAAAATTGGTCATTAAATTTCTCTATCTCTATTTTAGAACTGATTGCCATTTATTTTCACCTAAAGAATCAATAGCACGGATCTCCCACAGTAACAAGGATTATCACAGACCTGATCCAAACCCTTAGCCACAAAGGAATCCCCCCGAAGCCAATAATTGCTCCGACGCCAAATGTAGATTTTAACCTTGTACAATTAATTACTGTAAACAAATTCTTAATAAAAAAAAGATACAATGGCACACACACATTACACAGATTTTTTTACCCTAGAAACCCAAACCGGGAGAACTAGCAACATGTTTAGAGTCGCACCTCTATTATTTTATTTGTCATTCTCTTCATTGTTTACAATAAAATATACATATAGGATCTTGTGGCATCCAAATCCCTAATCCATTGAGCCACATTAGTCAACAACCCTAATTCCTTAACCGGAATTAGAAAACCATTGGCAAAAACCATGTGTCGAAAAACCACCAAAAAAAGGATGTAAAAAATCATCAAAAACCCCCGGACCACCTTTTCTCCCATATCCATGTACAATACATGGGATCAATTTTGCAAATAACATGACACACACCCAACATATATGACAGTTTATGCATACATTATATGCATAGAATTAGTTGTCATTGTGTTGTGGCCTCTTTTCTTGTCTTATCTTAGGTGTTTGCACCATGATGTTGTATGTCGCCCTCATCTTCACCATGTGAAAACCATCGAAACACCCATGGTCTCCTTTCCCATCCGAGAGATGTGAGTGCCATAGTGAAATCATGTGTCTCAAAAAGAAGAGTGTAGTTGAGAAACATTGTCATCAAGGCGAGCTAAGTATTTTGAAGAGATATTAGGCTAGGGGAGTACTTAAATGGAACATATCCTATTAATCATAATATTTTTGTCTGTTTAAAAAATGAAACTATGTTTGTATGCCACAGGGGGGATTTTCATATTTAATGGAGGGAGTTAGAGCATATGGTATGGAACACAACATCCCCTTCCTTACTTCTATGGAGTAGTGGTAGTAATGGGTGACAGAGAGAAACAATTGTGGAAGACTGATAAACACAATAGCATAAAGGTAATAGATTAGGGAGAAACAACTAATTAAAAAACAAAACCTCAATCTATGTTTACAAGCAGCAAGGTCAATGATATTAATTACTCCATTTGAAGGTTGAGTATAGTACAATAGGAATCAAGCACTACATACCTCTAAACACAATACACTGGCACTTTCAAACATCAATCAACATCCATATGATTTGTTTCTTCAAGGACAAGTTTTGAAGGGAATAAAAAAAAACATGATGTGGTTTTAAATTCCCCCCATGCCAACACCAAGGATTGGACCAACCCATAAAATACATTGTGTAAAAGACAACAAATGTTAGAAACTATGAACATTATATACAAAACTAATAGGACAAGGATTAATGCTTACTAAAAACTCCTAATGTCTTAGCTTGTGACATGGATTTTCTCATATACAAGGAACAAACATTGTCCAAAGTCTAAAACCTTGGCATTCCATTGGTTATACATGAAAATATTTCTCAATTCTATATCTATATGAGAAACCTTATAACTCCAACCCCTCATGTGAATATGTGAACCTAGAGACATCCATGATTCTAAATCAACAACAATCCGTGTATCCATGAAACCAAGTATAAATATGCTAACTTGCACACTAATGAATGTTCGTGTTGGCCATATATGAGAGATAGACCTACCAAACACGAGGAATAACTAGGAAAATAAAAAATAGTAGGAAGGAGGAACAAGACACACAAGAATGATTACATGGATGTATGGAAACATGTGTTAAAGCATGTTTAACCAACATAGCATTAACTAAATAGTTTAAATTATTCTGATCTTCTAGTCTAACAAATGCTAACAAGTAAAGGGAAAACTTATCATATCAATGGAACAAGATAATAAAGAACAAGTAAATACAATTTTAGAATATAAACAATCAAAATTAAATTTTATAAAAATTAAGAATGATACTTTAAATTTTGGAAACATGTCTAGACTTAGGAGGAAATGTTTGGTCATGGCTCTTATAAGTGCATACTAATACAAAAATGTATTTCAGTGTCCCTACTTGGTGGGGACAATAATCCTAGAGGCAATTATCACACTTAAAACACTATTAATCTCATTATGTGGAGCAATAGAATAATGTGTTTTTGTTTTATCTACTAATGTGTTTGTAATAGTATAGGGCATTGTCCCATATGATGTAATTACTAGTCTAGATTCATCTTACTCTTGGATATATCAAGTGAAAATAGGGATTAAATCTCTAAAAGTGAAAAAATCTATGGAAACTTTTTCACTTCCAAATATTTGGTCCCTCTTAGTGCTTGATAGATTTGGGTTAAGATGGATCTTGACTAGTTTTATTTCATTTTTCGTTCACATCATTATTTTGCATATATTTGTTTGTTTATTATTTTTGTAGGACAACTAGTTTCTATTAATAATATACACAAATTATTTCATATAATCCCTATTGTAACCTGCTTTAATAGAAAACATAACTACTATGAATTAAAAATACTAGATATTTTTTTATTTGTCTTCTCCCATAAAGGAACTTATGAAAATATTGATAATTCCGAAGAAGAAAAAAAGGATCATATCTAACTAGTTAAAGATGAGGACTACCTATAGGATTTAACATTGTAACTGACATGTCAAAAGACAATCACAACCCAAAAGTGTAGCCTAGAATGACATGGTTAGCTTTAGAGTCAGATCTCAAGCCAACATTGATGTAGGTAGGAGGAGTCTCCTCCCCAAAAAAGGAACTGCCAACTTCCTCAACTTGAGGTGCTTACACCCTTGTATTACCCTAATCCTCTTCTTTTATCATTGCAGTTGTCCCATCCTCTTCTAGTTCCTATTAAATACATAACATTGATTTTTCGTCCCATTGATCCAATTTGGTTAGGATTTCAGTGTGCTAGGTGCCCCTTACTTCAATGATGATAACATTGAACGTATTCATGTGCCAGTACATATTCACTTTCTTTAGATATTTAATATATCTACTTCTTGTAAAACTAGTAAATATAACCCATGGAAATATCACCTCATCTACTTTGCCACTCGATGTCATACCTCTTTTTTGTATGACCTCACTTTCAATCTCCTCTACCTCTTGCTTGATTATTGTGGAAAAATGAATATTGTAGATTTTTTTTGCTACCACCACTTAATACATCACCCTACTTTGCAAGTTTCTTGAACCTATAGTCGATGTCTTCTTTCATTTTCGTTGGATTTCTCTACACAACCCCTAACTAGTTCCCATTTTTCCATCCTCTCTTTTGATTGTCATCCTCTATCATTTCCTTTCCTAGTAGATCCACCAACCAATGTCCCTATTGAAATTTCAAGGAGGTAGAGTAAGCTTGGTAATACAAGACTAGCAACCCAATACTGGTACACCAAGACCCAAAATTCCAAAGAAGGAAACCATGACTAGAAAGCAGTCTAATGAGCAATTTAATGAGAAAATGTATGAGAAACTAAAATTTGTTGTAAACATGTCTCTATGGAGTTGATATCTCCCACTTTCTTTTTTGAATTCCCATTTTCTTGACATTTACCAACATCAATTTTGTTGTAACAAATTTTTCTCCTGTCATAATGTTGTTGAGAAAACTAATTGTCCACTAAACCAGCTAGGAAAGAGAAGACAAATTTAAGAAGAAATTAAATGACAAGGACACACAATACATAGAGATTTTACCCTAGAAACCATTAACTGGGAAAACCAACATTCATTGAGCATCTTTCTCTCTTGTTGTATTATTCATTCATAGAATAAATAGTTGCATGACTAACCTTGTTCTACACCTAAGACAATTGTCATCCTACTCTCTTACTTTACATAAGAGATTATTTTCAATAAATCGAAACCAACATTTGGGCTTAAGATGGAAGTTATTTAAGGATAAATCATCAAAGTGTTCCACAAATATATTGGAAACCACAGGGGATAAGGATGGCCCCATAGTTATACCTTTTGTTTTTTCATAGAAAATTTCTTTGATGGTAAAGAAAGTGGAGGTGAGATAAATTTCAACAAGGTTGAGGGTTTCTAAGTCAACCAATTTGGAGATAAGGTCTAGGGCCTCAGGAACATGTATTTTGGTTAATAAGGAGGCAACATAAAAAATTACCATGATTTCTTGTTCATCAAGGTGAATATTCTTTTTTTTAATGAAGTCATAGGAGTCTTTGATGAACGAGTGAGTTTTTCCAATGAATTATTGAAGTTTTTCAACCAAGAACCGAGCTAGGGCATAAGTATGGACTCCTATAGCACTAACTATAGGTCTAAGGGGGATATTATTTTTATGAATTTTAGGTTTCACGTACATATTATAGGTTTGAGGGTTATGAGGTATAAGACATTTTTGAATAAAAGGGTCCAAAGATGAAAATTTAATGGCTTTTGTAACTAATTTAGAGATGAAATTGATTGGTTTCTTGGACATAGATTTATGTGAAGAAGATGATAGAAGGGAAAGAAGTTTGGCTTCGTAGTTGGAGATATTCATAACAACTATAGCATTACAATTATCGTATTTTAAAATAATTACATTGGGATCATCATTTTGACGACGAATGGATTGAAATTCTTCTATGAAGAGATTTGATTTAGGAGGCTTTGGATGTCTAAAGATCATGCCACATTCTTTTTGAATATCCTCAAAATATTGGGTGGGAAGATGATTCATCATGGATTCCATTGAACATATAATATCCTCAATTGAAATATTCTCTAAACACCACTAAGAAAACACATTTAAATATAACACAATAAAGATTCTCAAGATAAATTTGGAAAAGAATTCCCCACACAAAAAATAGTAAAACTCAAAAACATCTTTTAAAAAATAAAACACAATCTATAATATTAAGGCAAAAACTAAAATTGTATTTATAATAATTTTATTTATAACGAAAATAAAATTTCAATAAACAACATAAAGCCTAAGATCCTAAGATTGCATCATAACTTCCATTAAAAAGCTTAATATTGCTTATCTAATACAAAAAAATCCATATAAGACCTTTGAAAAGAGATATTAAAATATCACCTTAAGGTGAAAATCATTAGACATTTTAGTTGGAATTTCGGATTGATTAAATCCTTTCAATCCATTTCTCAACAAGACAAGTTATAAAGTAGCAAGTCCCAACCTTTATGTGCAGGGGCAGTTAGCTTAAGGTACATGTAAGATTTTACTTAGAACAAATTAGGTAAGTAGGGAGTAGATTTATCGATTTGTTTGGACATTGAAATAAAAAGAATTGACAGGTTGGCTTGATTGTTGGAAAAAACGAGGCATATTGAACATGGACTGATCACTTATCTATACAAATGTAGCCTCTCAAGTATGTCAACGTTACACAAAATAAGCAGAATTCATGAATATATGTTATCATATCGTAGGTGGTTTTTTCTTTCCCACTTGTACTCTCCAATTCGAAGAACCAACCATGTATTGAAGACAATGTAAAATACTAAAATCAGAGCATTGAAATTCAAATGGACCACATTTTTGTACCAATAAATTTGGAATATTAAAGTTGAGAAATCCACTTATGTAGCCAACAATGTTCAGAGTTAACAATGTTCAGAGTTTTTAATTGGAGTCGACAACATAAATGCAGTTGAATATAATGTGTGCATATATGTATATGTTTTTCCTTGTCAAACTTCATCTCTCACAGCATGTGCACTTTATAGTTGTAAAGAGATGATAATTTTGTAGATTCTTACTTACCCAACAATTCCACGAGTTTGCTTAGTGGGTATACTTTGGTTATCATACTTTGGGTATGCAAGGCCAATCCTCATTTCGATGCCATGCATGACGCTACTCACATATCTATGACATGCAGTGCATGCTTCAAAGGTTGATTTGTCCAATACGTTATCGAGTAATGACTTCTTTCCTTGGAAAAGCAAGTGTTATATCAGTCCATTTTAGTGTAGAGGCGATGTAGAACATATCAACGTTATGAGAATACTGGTGAGTCATGTTATTGATGTGATTTTCTTGGTCCACGAATAGTCTAGTTGTGCTTGCTGCATGGTGCATGTCACAAAGGAAAGGACTAGTCTAGTTGTTATTGTTGCATGTGATAGAGTGACTAAAGAAAATATTGGGATATTAGAAAAGCCAAATGAAATGGGAGCAGAACAAAAGCGTATTGTGACTTGTGAGGTTAGAAGAGCTTTAATTGTCTAAGTGCAAAAGCGTATTGTGACTTGTGAGGTTAGAATAGCTTTAATTGTCTAAGTGCAAAAGCGTATTGTGACTTGTGAGATTAGAAAAGCTTTAATTGTCTAAGTGCAAAAGCGTATTGTGACTTGTGAGGTTAGAAGAGCTTTAACTTTCTAAGTGCATGCAGGGGGATGTAGGTGGATTGGACCATATATCTAAGAAAAGAGATGGCTTAGGATTGGTTTGAATAGTGACACACATATGGGTTGAGTTGATGCAATTATTGTAGCCATTCCTTTCACTCTCAGCATTTAGAAAATATTATTAGAATGTGATCTTCAAAGACGAATAAAAGACTTTAGCTTTGTTTTTTGTTTTTCTAGTGCCATGTAAATCTCCTTCTCATGTACACAAAACTGAATTTATTTATTTAGTTGTTTCTAAGTAGACTATAGGAACCAATGGATTTGTTGTTGTCAAGCAAACACTTGATCTGCTTAGGTTTTAAGTTTGTTTTGTTTGGTTTTTCTCAAATAAATAATATTTGATTTTTAAATATCCATACAATAGTCATGTTTGTTATCGCACAATCTATACTTGCCCAAAGCCTAAAGGAAAGTAGGCCTAGATTGACGTAACACGAAGGTAACCCTGTCACTATCACCTCAATAGGGTACTTCTTTCTATTTAGGACGAGAAAATATTCACTTCAAGGGAGACGTCCAAGTACCTAGTTGGTTGATGAAGGGGAAAAGACAAGGCAATACCACCCCTCTCTCTAGGTCACTAAAATGAGTAAAGTCACTAGTATGATTATGTTGAAGAGTCAAAGGGAAGTAAGGTGGATTTGTACCTTCCCTTTACCAATGAAACAACAAATGTTATAGCAATAATCAATGATATCAATACTCAAACAAATAGTGACTTTATGATAAAAAAATATGCTACTAGACAAGTTTATGTATGGAATATGTAGCAGCTGTAATATATCCAGAGATTGCAATTTGTTTGGACAAATACGATGAGATATTAAAGCTTTCATAATGGTAATATTTTTTCCACTTGCAAGTTCTGAACAGATACAACTCAAATAATGTCTTTCAAAGGGTTGTCTAAACACTTATAACAACAAATTGACAGTGAATGACAGCAGTAAACCACTTCAGAAAAGTACTTCTTTAAGGCAATAACACATATAATTTTGGCATCAAATGATAGTAACTTGCCTAGTACAATTTTCTAGGCATTTCTCTTGTTAATATAGGCTGATTAGGGTTGCGAACAATTATTGTAACAGTAGTGATAACAACAACAACAACTTAATAAATGCACTTAGAATAACAACAAGGAATAATTCAGAACCTTAAGATGATAGTGGATAGGCTTATGCAAATTATGGGTTAGTTCAATTAGTTAGTAAGGTTAGGTAGTTTTCACAATAAAATGGTGTAACAATGATTGTAACAGAAGCAAGTTAGCTATTGGTATTCCTAGACTAAGTTATAAAAGTATTTAGGTTAGTAGGATAACAAATGAATTTTGAGTGTACATTGATCTCTCAAGAAGGAAGAAATGAAGACTAGTTCCTCTATGGGCGTAATGGAGTCAAGAGGTGGCAGCATTTACTTGGAGGAAACAACAACCATGATATTGTTGATCTAAGTAAAGGATGAACTTAGTAAGACTAGCATCTTAAGTCTTCCTAGAATCCAAGCTTTGATAAGGTAAGCTAACTAGGGTGTAGGCTCTTCTAGGCCCTAGCGCCTCCTTCTTCTTAAACTTATTAGAAATTAAATTTATATGAAACCACAATTAATCAAGACCTCTAAAGTGTTAGCACTTTAGGGCTTTATAAGCTTGAAAATATAAACCAATTAAACAAAGTCTAGAAAATACAAAGTGAAGAAGTAGTACCTTAAGTTCTTCACTTCTAGGGTTTATCAAGCATGCAATTTCATAATCTTTATCATGAGAAAGAAAATGTACTATAACCATTCACAAGTAATGATAAAAAGCAAATTTACTTACTTCACCAAGAATAATCATGCATGAAAATACTAGATTACCAAATGACTTCACCAAAATT
Source organism: Picea sitchensis (assembly GCA_010110895.2). Lineage (NCBI taxonomy): Eukaryota > Viridiplantae > Streptophyta > Pinopsida > Pinales > Pinaceae > Picea > Picea sitchensis. The sequence goes on along the minus strand of SNQJ01S0001655.1, from coordinate 213,030 downwards.
GATCCAAGTTGCAAAATATAGCTTCCAAGACAAGTGCACCTTCCTTATTTTATCCAAAGACACCCCAAATAGGGCGCAAATTACAAACCTATTCCCTTGTGTGAGAGGTTGTGATATTAAAAATGAATGTACCTTATGCTTATTTATACAAAACTTTGACCTTTAATTAATTTTAGGTCAAAATTAAGGCCGACCTGGCCAATTTACAATAAAATCCAATTTTGACATAATAAAAATTAATTAGCATCTAAATACATCTTCAAGGGTGATGTCATGCCCTTCTAGGGTGACGTTGAGGCCTAAAGGTGGACCATTGATCCTAAAATGTAGGGTGTTTGGCCTCGAGAGGCCCCAGTTGATACCCACACATGCCACCAGGCTCATAACTGCCTCCAAAATGAAAACCCTGTCTCTGGATGACGTCTAGGGTCATTATGGTGACGCCCAGGGCCCTCAAGGGCCAATGTCCATGTGGAAGAGAAAGTTACCTCTGGGACTAGGTTTTCCAGGGTGCCTCCAAAGACAACGCCCTTCTTTTTCCCGGTGTAAATATTCAGTTTCTTCTTACCCATGGTTGGGGTTGCAACATTCATCTGTGGGATTTAAGCCCTCATGAAAGTCCGAGCTAATCATTCCCTCATGCGTACCTATCCACTGGGAAAGGTCCTACAACAACCACAAGTATTCCCTCCAGGGGTTCATTAGTCACAGGGATCATAGCATGTAAATCACATCCAATAATTAAATTACCCAAACATGTGCATCAAACCCCCCTTAACCTAGACAAATGCTCAAAGACGTTATGCAACTTGACAAGTTAGGTTTGAATAAGGTCTCAGGGTGTCTTATTGGGATGACCTCTCTTAATTTTGGCGTGTTTCCCAGGTGGGATCTAATCCAAGTCATGTAAGTGTATGAGGTGGCATAGGGTGAGTATTTGGGCATGGGGTGCATGTAATAACATGGAAATGTAAAGTCTTACCTGTGGGTGCCTTTGTAGAGGGCGAGTTGCACCTTGTCATAAATGCAATTGTTTCCTATCCCATTCATTGTCTTTTATTCTTAGCTTTATTTATTTTGATCTTTTGCTTTTGTCCTCCAAGGGAAAAGTTGAGCACTACTATCCTGGATTGATGACCATAGGTGATAGTGTTATTCACAAACATTTCACGGAAATGAGAAGGTTGGCTCATGATGAGACCCCCTTTCTCTTGGCTATGCCACCAAGAGCCACTACCCTGGTTTGGTGACCAGATAGGTGGTAGTGTTATACCGCTACATGCCCATGGTCATAATAGGTCGGCTCATGATGAGACCTCTTATCCATCAACTAGTACCTTGAGTGTCGATGTATCTTATGGGTCCCCTTTTCTTACTGAGAAGATTTTTACTATTTTCTCTGGGATCCCTGGGTGAAGCATCTCAAAGGTTTTCAAAATTTGGATTTTAACTCTTGCAAGCTAATTTTACCCTCTAGGCCTTTAGCCCCTTCTTCCCACAAGGTAAGGTACAACCATTCCTAGTGTATACAATCCCAATTCCCAAACAAGGATAGGGTAAATGGAAGGAATAAATATGGAAAGTGGTAAGTATGGATGGAACAGACAATGACTAGGTCACCATATTACCCTTCCAAGTATGAACGGGGTAAAGAGCATAATTTCCAAGAAAACGTCGTGAAATGAAGAATGATTTGATACAATATATTCAAGTGCTTCAAAAATCAGAGTGATACATACCATGATACCCGGACTCATTACCTCATGGAGAAAGACCCACCGCTACTTCAGGACCAGGCTGGTGGGATGTATATTGTTGTTGGTGATAAATGGACTGCACTGAAGAAAAGAGGGGCCATCTGGGGCCATGCTCAATTGGTCTGGATCTCAATACTTCATGTCTAGGACATGTGCGCCTCAAGACATGATCTCCTTAGTTATCCTTAGGCTAGAGGATAACATCTGGATCCAACTCGGGGACATGTTCTCATCATAGAGTGCATGAGAACCTCAACATCTTTGGTATGACTTGTTCCTGCTAAATCTCAACAAAGGATATTAGTAATCTCTAGAGTGGTGATATCACCCCTTGAACATATATGATATAATAAATAAAGAGAATCTATAATCTAGCATGTGATCATGAGCATACACATATACATAATGAAACAATATAATATGAAAATGAAACTACAACTATGCTAACATGATATGCAGATGGTATATACAATGGGTACAAAATTCCTACCTATCCTAACTCACTTGTACTTACCTGTGAAATCAAGTCTCTGCCCCATGATAGGGTTTGAGGAGGCATCCACTAACTGGAAATGGACATTTTATTCCTTCCATCATAGACAAATAGTAGGCATCGTTGACTGACTTCATTCTGATTCTGAAAGGTCCAAGCCAAAATTGTGCATTCCCTTTAACATTGTTAGGATCACCTTTCTTAGTCTCCCACATCCATACCATATCTCCCTCTTGATATTATTTTTCTTCAAACTTTGTTGTTCCCTGTATAACCCTAGTGTATTGTCTTGAGGGAGGAGGGTGGGATTCAGTTGTAAGGACTTCTTGTTGACTTGGTTTAATCAATATATCATCATTCCCTTTATTTAGTAATTTTATAGAGCCAACTTCTTTGTCCTTATATTTATCTAAGAGTTGTTAATACTCTTGTTTCTTTGTCCATTGTATCTCATCAAAATCTTCCTCTGTGGTGAAAGGAAAATCCTCTGGAAAAAATATAGGAAGGTTTTCCTTAATCGGATCATGTGTTTCATTGATCTTAGTATCATTGTTAATCTCTTGTACATGGACCTTGGCCATTGGCATATTTGGAAGGCATGCAATCATCCCATTTTTCATAGGCATGTTGATATAAGTTAAATCCATCTCCAATGTACCACCCAACATTGCAGTAAACTTCTTGGACAAAAACATCCCCCATACATCGGAGAAATATACCACCACAATATCTATATGTATCACTCTCTCAGGATATTTACCAAGGTGCACTTCATCATTATAAACTACCCCATGAGTGGGTATGGCTCTGGATTCAAAACCGCACACATTCCTATAAGGTCGTGTAGCCCTTAAGCCTACTTTCATGTTGGAACCTACTCCCGAGTCAAGCATACAATTGTTGAGACATTTGTTATTTACTATCAATGACATAAAGAAGGGTGGGTGTCCATCATATTGAACCCTAAAATGGTATTCCTGTAACATAATAGGAGGTTCTATTGGTTCATCCAACACATTGAAAAACTTTTCAAACCTTTCTTTCATGGATGGAACCTTGATAACTTCTTTCAACGGGATGGTTACATGCATTTTGGCCAATGCGCCTTCCAAGTCAAAATTTAAGTCAATCTTGTCAGACTTAGAAGAATTTTTAGGAAGGAGTATGTTCATAGGTGGAGGTTTTGGTTGTGAAGTTGTAGGCTTAGTAGAGGGGGGTTGGTTCATTCATGTTTGCCTAATATACACTTGAAATTCTTGTGTTTTCAACCTCTCTCTTGACTCTTGATCAAGGCTATTGATTTCCTCCATCCTATCTTTCCTAGTTGCTTCTTTTATGCCTTCTTCATGTTCTTCATGTTCTTCATGTGTGATATTAAGGCAAACTTTGAAACCGCTTGATCGTTCTTGGGATTGAAACCTTGACCATCCCTTTGGAATTTCCCCTTAAAAGGAGGTCTAGGAGATTGTTGTTGGGCTCTTTCTAAGTTGACAATCCTATTCATCATTAACTCTTGGGTTTTTACCATGCCATCTACATTCAATTGTAGCTTTTCCAAGCTAGCACCAATATCTGAAGCAGACTCAACATTATGGACTACTTCGGGTTTAATATCCATATTGAATTTTGGGGCAGAGAAAGGTTCTACTTTGGATGATGGTAGGTTATTTTCAATGTTCATAGCCATCTCATGGACTTTCCCATCACAATCTATACTTTCCCAAAGCCCAAGGCAAGTAAGGGAAATTGGCGTAACAAACAGGATATCCTATCACTGTCACCTTAATAGGAAATCCCCACTTCTTAGGGATAGGAAAGATCTACCCCAGGGGAGGCGTCCTCGATAACCTAAAGGGATGGAAAATTAGGGTTATGTTCAAGATATATTTCCCCCCTCTCACTAGTTACCAAAGTCACTAAATTTGTGTCTAAAAAATGAGGTTAATGAAGTGCTTGATGTACCTGCCCAGAACAAGACAATATAGAACCTGTATAAATAGAGATCATAAGATCTCATTTTCATAACATAACTCTCCATTGTGAGAGGATCTTGGACTGAAATTTTCGCTCTCTTTGGCTTGTTCTCTTTATTGTGCTTTTGTTTATGGCTATGTCTTGGTTATGGTTTATGGAGAATCGAGATGGTGTGCTAGCCTTGGAAGGATTTTTTCATTGCCTTTTTGGTGATTAGTATAGCTTTTATTTCCTGTTAATGCTTAAAGGTGCCATTTATTTCATTGTATTATCATTTGTACAAGTTAAAGGTTCTATTTTCTTGAGCCAAGTAGATAGTATAAGGGTATACACCCCTACTTCTGTTTCCACCATTTTATTTCTAAGGGAATATTGCTTCATAAGGGTTTACTAAAAGGAGTATAATTGCATACACCCTCCTAGTTAAAACCCTAGCTAAGAGAAGTTTGTCTTAGGGAGTAAAAGGGTTTACGCCCCCAAGGAAGTAACCTATCTAGATTCTTCATATTCTCTTGACTTGATTAACCCTTTCTTAAAGGCACTAGTCACTTACTTATTGCATGGGAGAAATAAATTGATGCCTTGGTAAACGTACAAATTTCAAGTTTTGAAGTTGTCTCTTTTGGATAATGATATTGATTCCATGGGGATTCTTCCTCCCTTAGGGAATCCTATTTCTCCCACAAATTATTATTTTTGTAGTAAAACTAACATACCTCCATTAGGGATGCTTTAAACTCTAACCCTAACTGTTAATATCTCACAAACTAACCCTCTAACTTTGCTAGTTTAACCTACTAACCTAGGTGCATCTATTGGGATAGATTTTGGCACTTTTTGATTGTCAGATTTTATGTTGTACTTAATTGAATGCTACAGCCATAAGGCTGATATAATGCTGCAGAAATTTACTTTTATGACAACTATCTTTATTCAGTCTTGAAGTGTTATTTTCAATCCACATTGGTTACTAGTTTTATTGTTGACATTACTAACTAATATAGACCTTTTACTTGCTATGTAATCTATTGCTGATTTACTAAATTGTAAGCTTCTTTATTTTAGGGACATCAATATTAACTTGTTGATCCATTACTATACTTGGTTGTAAAAGTGTATTTTCTTGTGTCTAAGGCAGGTACAGGTGCACCGACAACTATATCTTTACTCGGTATCCATTTACCTCTCTTTACTTACCATTTTCAACCAATCTATTATTTTATCACTTGACCTTCTGGGGGACTTATCCTTACACCTCCCTTCATCCTTCTCATTCCCCCTAGGGTATCTGGTATCACCTCCCATGAGTGACCTTAGTCACCCCCCAAGTGCGGGACCTACATCGAGGTGACATTGGGTGTAGTGTCACATAGTTGTAGCACATGATGTTTGTGCTTGGGTCGGGATTTGCCCAATCTACAACTTGCACTATAACATTTTGGCATTGTTTTAGAGGAGGATTTTGAATCTTCTTCATTCCCTAAACGACACTCTTAGAAAGTCTCTTTCCCAAATCCTTCACCCTGAGATTTTCTGATAACTCCACTCCAATAATCTACCATTTTCCTTTGACAAACCTTCTTCAAGGTTTGTCTAGGGACTCCACCTTTCCCGACCCCACCTTTCCATTACTTACCTTTCCCCTGCTCTCCCCTTTCATCCTTTGTAATACTTTCTCTCCCCCAGAAACTCCTTTAATGTGTTCTTCTAGTCGATGGGACTATGGCACCTTGGAATCAACCAAGACCCCGCCATCTCTCATGGAAGGAAATTTTGCAAATAGAAAGGGAAAAAGCTGCTAATGAAGCCATTGAAGAGTTGATGAATCAAGTAAAAGAGATGCTTGAAGAACATGGTTATGAAGAAATCTTCCAAGAAGATCCTAATGAAGCTTATCACATTGAATATTCTGACAAGGCATTTAACGAAGATGAAGTGCTTTCACTTGATGACCCAAATGAAGACATCTGAGCCGCTATTCCTCCTACACATCAAGAGGAGAACACTATGAGTTATGACCCTTTCAAGGATCTCGATGACATCATGTTCCATGATCATGTAAGTGAAGGAGCACTAGAAGATCCCTTGGATATAGATGATTAGCATATTGACACTTCCATAAAGAGAAAGTGTGGATGGGACATGGTCCTTTTCACCTTTCATGGAGATCCCACTTACAACATTGAGGGTAGCCCTCAAACAAAGGATTGGTCTCCATGCATAAATGACTCAGATGTTTGGGATGGTGATGGTGACATGATCACAAATTTGCTTGATCCATTTGAGAATGACTTCTCACAGCATATTCAAGGTGATGCATATCCTTTTGGGGATGCATATTTCTTCTATAATGATTTTCAAACATCTTCGCCCTTGATTTTGGAAGAGTACCACGGCATAGCCATCATGGGAAAATAAAAGGTTCACTCTACGAAGAATAAGTTTTGTCATATTGGGGATTCTCACGAGGATTCACAAACAAAGAGACAATTTTTTTCTTCTTCTATACCTGAGCTCATCCCATACCTCATTTCTTCCCCTCCGGTGAAGCATGGGGTCTTCTTGAGTTACCTCACATATTCTCAGACTTCAGGGAGCACTGATTGTGTTGATGAGGATGAATATGAGCCATCATCTACATACGACAGTCCACTCCAGAGATGGATAGATCAGGCTTGTGGCTATGCTTATAGGAAAGAGTTCTAAGACGATCAAGATTGTGGTTTCTCTTTTCAGTAGGATTTCCTCCCTCCCACCCATCTCCATGAGTTTTATTTCATGATTGATTATACGTTTATTTATGCTAATGATTACTATGTATTGGAATTGTCTTTGTTTTCTCACGTGACTAAGAACAGGGGGAAATGTCTTCATCTGATTATCAGGTGGTTGCACTGGTTGTACAATTTCACCTGACACCTTCGAGAGTTGATCTTCAGGATCCCAGGACCCCAAGTAAGTAGGTAAGTCAACTTACGTTATTGCATCTTGCATTTTGTTTGCTCATATTAGTTTAGTTGCATTTCATTTTCATTTTTCTCTACTTTCATTATTGATTTCATTATCATATATGTATGCTTAGTTAGAAATTTTGTAAAAAAATTATTTTTCTAGCTTAGTTGGTTTTGATTATGACCATATGAGAACGAGGATGAGTAGGCCATATTTCACTTGACAATTTGATGTTTCCTTGTAGGAACAGGTCTACAAGGAGATGATACGGTTCTCATGCACTCTATGGAGAGCACATGTCCCCAAGTAGGAGCCAGATGTTATCCCCATTTTGTGGATAACTAAGGATATTATGTATTGAGGCCCTCATGTTATAGATATGGAGTGTCAAGAGACCACATGACCAACAATATCATTTTGCATAGTTAGAGACCCGCATCGCCACCATAGTCACCCAACACTTGGTCATCATCCACACCATCTTGCCACCATAGGTCACTTGGGTCTTGCTCCATGTGGTACAAGTCAGGTATGATGGTGGGTATAATTTTAATATTTGAGGCATTCTAGCTTGTATATTAGAGGTTATTTTCTATTATGAGACATCTGCTTTGGAAACTATGCCTTTTACCTTGTTTAAATGTTGGTGGTTAGCATGGGCCACTCAAGTATATGGTCACCCTTAGGATGGGGGTGTTTCTGGGATCTTCCTTTGATGATTCATCATGTCACTCCCGACCATACTTACCACTTTCCATCATTATTTCCCCTCATGACATCATATCTTGGGATTTTTGGGTAGACTAACCCTAGAAGGGACCATTCCTCATTTCATGGGAACAAGGGGTTGAAGGACTAGATGGGAGTTATCCAGAAAAAACATAAAATCCTAATGAAAGAACCTTCCAGATGCTTCGCCTAGGGGATCCCGAGAAACAAAATGAAAAGCTTATCTGCAAGAAAATAAGGATCCCATGAAAAGAATTAAAAAAGATGCTTAAAGGATCAGTTGAGGATAGGGGGTCTCATCACGAGCCACCCTATCATGTCCATGGATATCTAACGGTATGACACTACCATTTCTGGACATCACACCAGGGTAATGGATCTTAGTTTCATGGTTAAGGGAAAGGGGGTCTCATCACGAGCCAGCCTTCACATTTCTGTGAAAGTACTTGTGGATGACACTGTTGATATATGGTCACCACGCTAGGGCAATGGCCTCCAAATCACCCTATGATATATTGAAAGAAAATACAAAGAAATAAAGATAAAAGGAAATTGATGGGCTTGGAAAAAATGCATTGTGGACAAAGTTGGAACACACCCTCCACAAAGACACCCATAAATGAGATACTATGGACCCTTTCATATCATGAACCCTATGCCCATTGAGTACTTCCCCCATCCATTCCACTTCATTCACATGACTCAGATAGGGTTGTTCCTGGACTTAAGGGGTTTGATCCATTGAAAAGAAGTAACGTACCAACCCACCCACAACCAAACTTGGAAAAACATCTAGTTTCTTAAGAACATGTTTGTATAATGTAGTCATGGTATACATGCTTTAATGGCTCTTTTATTGACTTGATTCACTCATCGTGATGATTTGACTTGAGATCCTTGGAGGGCATGTTCACTTTTCTTGCAGGTATAGGTTGGTGGCCAGTTTTGGAAGAAAAATCCTAGCTTGGGCTTCCATGAAGGTAAGAATCCCACAGGATGGATGACATATGCCCACATGTCATATGATAGAGAGATGCTTTCGGGGGCCTAGGAGACAACTGGATAGACATAGCCCACCCTTTGCATGCCAAACGACTTGCCCAGAAGGGGAAAAAATTCACTCTCTAGGGGCTTGACGTCACATTTGAGGGGCATATGGTGGTTGATAATCAATCAGATCATGACACATGACATTTTGAGGTGGAGCAGCTCCAGATGATTTTCACATGGCCTTTGGAGGCCCTACTTTGCAGCCTAGCTCCAACAACTTGCTCAATTTTCCAAAACGTCCTCCTTCAAGAGATGGCGTAGCCTTTGTTTTAGGATTTTCTTTGTGAAAAAGTGAAATTAAAGATAATTTTTAAATATCATCTTTGTAAACGGGGAAGATTTGGGTTATTGACACCTAATCTTGTGTTTTCCCTATTATTATGTGGATAAATTATGTTAGCTACATTTTGTATAAATAGAGATCATAAGATCTCATTTTCATAACATAAATCTCCATTGTGAGAGTCTCTTGGACTAAAGTTTTCTCTCTCTTGTGCTTTTTTTATGGCTATGTCTTGGTTATGGTTGATGGAGATGGTGCACTATCCTTGGAAGGCTTTCTTCATTGCTTTTTTAATGGCTAATCTAGCTTTTATTTATTTTTAATGCTTGAAGGTGTCATTTATTTCATTGTATTATCATTTGTACAAGTTAAAGGTTCTATTTACTTGAGACAAGTAGGGAGTATAAGGGAATACACCCCTACTTGTGTTTCCACCATTTTATTTCAAAGGGAATATTGCTTCATAAGGGTTTACTAAGAGGAGTATAATTGCATACACCCTCCTAGTTAAAACCCTAGCTAAGAGAAGCTTGACTTGGGGAGTAAAAGGGTTTACACCCCCAAGGAAGTAGCCTATATAGCTTCTTCATATTCTCTTGACTCCATTAACCATTTCTTAAAGCCACTAGTCATTTACTTATTGCATGGGAGAAATAAATTGTTTCCTTGGTAAATGTACAAATTTCAAGTTTTGAAGTTGCCTCTTTTGGATAATGATATTTATGCCTTGGGGATTCTTCCTCCATTAGGGCATCATCTTTCTCCCACAAATTCTTATTGTTTTAGTAAAACTAACCTACAACCATTAGGGCTTCTTTAAACTCTAACCCTCTAACTTTGATAGTTTAACCTACTAACCTAGGTTCATCTATTGGGCTATCTTTTGGCACTTTTTGAAGGTCATATTTGATGTTGTACTTCATCCAATTCTATAGCCATAAGGATAATATACTGCTGAAGAAATTTACTTTTATGACAGCCATCTTTATTCAGTCTTGAAGTGTTATTTTCGGTCCACATTGGTTACTAGTTTTATTGCTGACATTGTTAACTAATATAGACCTTTTACTTGCTGATTTGGATGTAATATATTGCTAATTTAATAGCTTGTATGTTGTTGTATTTTAGGGACAACAAGCTTAACTTTTTGATCCATTACTATACTTGGTTGGGAAAGTGTATTTTCTTGTGTTTCGGGCAGGTATAGGTGCACCGACAACTATCTCTTTACTCGGTATCCATTTACCTCTCTTTACTTATCATTTTCAACCAATATATTCTTCGATCACTTGGCCTTCTGTGGGAATTATCCTTACACCTCCCTTCATCCTTCTCATTCCCCTTAGGGTCTCCGGGATTGTCTCCCAAGAGTGACCTTAGTCACCCCCCAAGTACAGGACCTACATCGAGGTGACATTGGGTGTAGTGTCCCATAGTTGTAGCACATTCTTTTTGTGGCTGGATCGGGATTTTCCCAACCTACAAATTGCGCTATAACAATGTTCAATAATATATTATATAATATCAACACTTATCTGTCTACCATGATTCTACTATGTATAACATGGACAATCTCCTTCTACCCAAAACCAATAATAGTTTCATTAAAAAAAATCCAACCCTTCAACCCCTAATATGCCTTCACATAGACATGAAGCTCAACTATCCTTCCACTACTTTCCTATATACTTATTACATTCCATGCATATATATACATTAAATGCATTCCAATAAATGAACCTATTCCACTTTGATCGTTGTAAAAACAATAAAATACAATAAAGGAGGGATAAATCTTCATGCAACACTTATCCAATCCAAAAACTAAACTATTCTACTACTAGTAATATTATAATCATTATCTCCACTTATGTCAAAAGTTTGAACATATCCTTTAATGTCAAAAAATGATATTTTTAGAAAGAGGAGAGCTCAAGCTCTTAAAAGTAGAGTTGTACAAACCATTTATCAATATAAGATGTTTTACACGGGTACAATCACTCTATATAAACTATGTCATTGCCAGTAGTCTTAAAATCATTATCTCCACCAGTGTCTTGTTGAGATTTTTAATATATCTTATAATCTCAAAAAAATAATTGTTCTTAATCTTACAATTGACATTTTTAGAAAGAGAAGAACTCAAGATTTTAAAAGTAGTGTTGTATGAACCATTTATCAATAGAAGAGGTTATGCAAGCATGGAACCATTAATCACTATGTCACTATGGCACTGCCAGTAGTCTTATAAACATTATCTCCACTTTGTCTTGTTAAGAGTTTGAACATATCTTATAATATAAAAACAACAACTCTTCCTATTCTTGCAATTGATATTTCTAGAAATTGGAAATCTTAAGCTCTTAAAATTAAAACTATTTGAACCATTTATCGATGCATGGATGTAGAAGCTTGCAAAGTTTCTTCAGTAGATGAAGCGGATGATTTTAGTTTGCACATGAATTTCTATTGAAGTTTAGTTTACACTATATTCACAAGGATCTAGCATTGAAATTGAGAATGGGAACAATACTTTCATTTCTTATTCCATGCACTATAGTAGTGTGTGTTAGAATATGAATGGATGTGCTCATTTTACCATAGACAATATCACTATTGTCACCCAACCATAGGCCGAAGCCGCCCTCCGAGCACCTTAACCTTGACAGAGAATCATTCCGGAAGAAAACCCTAGGCTAGATAGCCAAACAAAGGGTAGTGCATCTTCCTCCAAGGATAGCGCACCAAACAAGAGTTGATTAGATAGTCCAAACCATAACCAAGAGATATTCCAAGCCAAAACGAAATTTGCTAGCTGCAACAGCATCTCTCCTCCAAACTTGCACAAAAAATTGCCCAACTTCAATGCGCACAAGTGTGCTCTGCAGTTCTAAGAATACTGGCCAGAATGAAGACTTGCCTCGTGTATTTATACTAAATCTGGAAGACTTCCAGGACCAACTTCTCATTCTGAGTACTAATTCTTTAGTATATACTATTTCTTCTAGCCGACTTCTTCTCTTGGAGGCTAATAACCTAATACAAGGTATCCTCTTGAGCCGAATTGTCTTCTAGGGTTATTAGCCAACTCATTAGGGTTTCTTCTTGCTTCCCAGAATATTATATTTTCGTCAGGTTTACACATGGAGGTAAATACCTCTCGTAGCTACCATAATATCAACACTCCCTCCTAGCTAGGGAGTTATTGAAGGTAATGGTATTGAGCACAAACATACCATTTACCTGGTAGCATCAACATAGTCGTATAGACTATCTCATGACTAGATCATGAGCACCATCATCACTATCAATGTCATTAGTTGCATCATCTCTCAAAACCATACTCCATATGAGCAATCAGACATGATGTTGGATAAGTCACTCACTCCATAGAGTGACACAAGAACCACTCTTCTAATCTGAACATATGTCCTAGAAGAATAAATGTCCTGGACCATTTTCCGTCTGGGAAATCTCTGTCCATTGATCATCCATCTAGTTGATAATCATTTCCAACACTATTGATAGTCTTCAAGGCAATTAGAACAATATCATTCAATAGAACACAATTTTGTCTATCCATAGTAGTACACAACCACAATCCAGTGGTACATTACCACACTAAGTAGCACACAGATATTTGATCAATGGCATATAATCATAATTAGTGGAACACATCCACCACAGTAGCATGCATCTATTGTCCAGAGACATACAGTCTCCATAAGAATCATTTGATATCAACCTACACATAAAACATTGTTATTATATAAACTGAATTACCTGGGCCATTCTTCCACTCACATCTATAAAATCTGGAAGAGCATCTGCCCTCAAAGTCAAACATCAATGATGAGCTATCTGGACTATTCTTCTCAAGCAAGGAAGAATAATTTTTCTGATTTTTTAGCCTGGACCATTCCCCACCCTAGGCCATTCTTCCATCACTAAACAAAGTGCAACCTAGAGAGAATGAGTCTTCCCTAAGGAATGTCTGTCCCTGATTGCTAAACCTGGACCATTCCCCACCCTAGACCATTCCTCCGGCACTAAACAAAGTCCAACCTGGAGAGAATGAATCTACCCAAAGGAATGACTGTTCGGACCATTTCCAAAGGAAATGATTGTCCTGCACCAACCTCCAAAATGGACCATTCTTCGAATATTCTCACAATTGCGATCCTCGAAAGAATGATTGTCTAGCGAGGTGGACCATTCTTCTTGATTAACCATCAAGAAGAGAGATTGTCCTAGACCATTCCCCATGTTAACCACAATGGGAAATCATTGTCTATGGTACATCAAAAATCCATCGAACCATTTTCATTATGAAAATGACCATTCAATCTGGACCATTTTCCGAACTGGAAAATGCCTGTCCGTCGGAAATTTCAAACCACTTTCCAAACTGGAAAGGAACTGCTCATCCTAGACCATTTTTCAAATTGAAAAATGACTGTCCATAAATCAATAACACATCAGTGCTCCCTCCCAACCTGGGAGTCATCACTTCCTTTTTCAATAAGGAAGTCGTCTCCATGATCTCTAGCTTGAGTATGAAAACTCTTTCATATTGGACATAAGCTTTACCAAAGTGTCTTCTTATCTTCTCATCTGTGGAGATGTATATTGGAGAACCACTTTCTCCTTTCTGGACTTCATCGTGGAGAATGTAATTCTTGATCTCAAATGTACTTCGGCCTTTCTGGAACACTAGTTTTCTCTGAAGGCTTCATATAGCTCTAATCAATAAAGTATATCATTGTTGGATTCCTCTTTGTTTCCTTCTAGCTCATAACGTCGTGGAAAGAGTCAAACTGGAACATATCCAAGTGGTACTTATTCTTCCATCATGAGATACTGATCTTCTGAGCAATCAATCTAATACAATATCTATGTTATTGAAAGTCTTCACCGCGCTTCTATTGTGTATTGTCTTTCTTTCATCTACATATAAGAGTCTCTTTCTGGTATACCTCAACGCCTTGAGGTTTCTCTTCATATTCTCTTTGTTCAATTGTTATGGAGAACAGTCTTTCCATTCATCTAATGTAGACTCCAACCCATGGATATTTCAGATGATATAATGGTTCATGTAGAGGTATGTCTGGTTTAATGGAACAAGCTATCATCATAGTCTTCTCCCTCCATCTGGTAGAACCTCTAGTTCTGGATCTCGCAATGATTACATTCATAAGTCTTTCATACATTGTTCTTCATCACAAATTTCAGTTCCTCTGCTTGATTTCTTTTAGTGAGTTCATATCAAGCTAGTAATCTTGTGATTTTCGATACAATGACTGGTTGTTCTGGCTTCTCTTTCTTTCTTGGAATCTTCATTTTCTTTCTCATGTTTCTCTTTAGCTCTTGGGTCCATGGAGTTTCTTATAGATTCCATTCCATAAATATTTCACTTCTTTCTTTCGTCATTGGACCACGGATGTGGATGGACAACCAGGGATACTTTAAGGCTTCTTTTCAAAGACGACTTCTTCTAAATTCAAACTGAACACGTATTGCTTTTCATGGCTGCTACTTCATCATCTTCATAGGATTTAGGATTAGCTCCCTCATAAACCTTTCTTCATGCATGAATGCATCATCTTCTCTTGGAGATATGATCGGATCTCTCCATCTAGGAGAGTCCACACTTCTGTCTGCATCCTTATTGCCTTATGCAAAGTGTCACAGATGTTTTTCCAATTTCCTCTTGATTGATGACTTCTTTCTGTCTTTATTTGTTCTAGGTTTCTTCAAGATTGATTATGATTTCGGCTTATCTTGTAACTTGTCTTATGTAATAAATTCCACATGAATTGTTTGATGTAATTCATCCTTTTATGTGTATTGTCTTGTCTTGTAGTCATAATGACAACAATCCTTATCTTGTTGTTCTTCCATAGGTATAGCTTCTCTTGGAACGTATTATCTTCTAAGAAAAAGATATACAAGATATGTACAGAGACTATGCAAACAAGGTATGTATAATAACTATGAAGAATATTGTTACCTTTTCTTTAGAAGAAGAAGTTTGTTTTATCCTGCTTGGTCTTCCTTGAGGGTTTCCTTTCTTCGGCAATTGATGCTTTGTGTGTCTCCTTCTTCTTTTTTTCTTCATCTTGCGGCAAATGCATCCCATGTCTTGGGAATATCATTGAGTACTATATTTACCAGTTCCTTCTCTAAGATGATCTCTTCAATAGCTTGTATTTGATCTCTTAACTGAGAGATCCTCACAAAGTATGATGTTATGGTGTCATCATCATCCATCTTCATGTCATGGAGCTCATTCTTCAGACTCATTACTTGTCCAATGTTTCTGACCGAGAAGAGGTTTTTTAGGGCATCGTATGTCTTCTTTGATGAGTCAAGATGGGATATGTAGGGTATCAAGTGGTATTTTATAGAGTCCACTATGATACTCATGGCATTGACGTCACCATCTTTGAACTTCTCCATTACTGCAACGTTTTGTGGCTCCTTCTCTTTTCCTTCTTCAAACTCTGGTTCCACAATCTTTCCTTTCACGATATCCAACACTTTATTCTTGGCAAGGATGAGGTCAATCCTTGTCTTCCACGCTCTGAAGTTAGAAAACCCATATAACTTATTTTCTGACTTCATGGAGTAAGTCATGGTTGCCTTGACTTGGTCAACCCTAGATTTGACCAAAAACTCGAACTTGACATCTTGGCTTGCTGAGAGTATAAGGAGATGCGCTAGGCTAGGGTGCACTGGTCTATCCAGAAATTAGGTCAATCCCTTCATTTAAGGTGCCTCAATGAGAGGGTTAGGGTTTATGCAACTGCACCTGTTAGTAACCCTAGCAGCAATGCTTTGGCGATTGCTCCTACTAGAAACCCTAGCGATAGTTCTTCAATGAACTTAATATCCTTATGGCTATGCTCCCTTCCAGTGGTTAGACTGAATGAATGAGGTGTGGACCCATAACCTATTAGAATATGAATGGATGTGCTCATTTTACCATAGACAATATCACTATTGTCACCCAACCATAGGCTGAAGCCACCCTCTAAGAACCTTAACCTTGACAGAGAATCATTCCGGAAGCAAACCCTAGACTAGAGAGACAAACAAAGGGTAGCGCATCTTCCTCCAAGGATAACGCACCAAACAAGAGTTGATCAGATAGTCGAAACCATAACCAAGAGATAGTCCAAGACAAAAAGAAATCTTCTAGCTACAGTAGCTGCAACAACAACTCTCCTCCATACTTGTGCACAAAACTTCCCAACAGCAGTGCGCACAAGTGTGCTCTACAGAACTAAGAATGATGGCCAGAATGAAGACTGGCCTCCTGTATTTATACTAAATCTGGCAGACTGCCAGGGCTGAATTCTCATTCTGGGTACTAATTCTTTAGTATATAATATTTATTATAGTCGACTTCTTCTCTTGGAGGCTAATAACCTAATACAAGTTATCCTCTTGATCCTACTTGTCTTCTAGGGTTATTAGCCAACTCATTAGGGTTTCTTCTTGCTTCCCGGAATATTCTATTTTCGTCAGGTTTACACGTGGAGGTAAATACCTCTCGTAGCTACCATAATATCAACAGTGTGCTTCTCCATTATTTCCAAATATTTCAAAGCACTCACACATTTCAATTCTTATGTAATGTACCATAGTTTACAGATTATTTAAAATAAAAATAGACACAAATTAGAACCAACCTTCATTGCTTTCTTCTTGAACTTATTCATTGTAGAAAATTGTTTAGGCCTTGCTCTGACAATATCCCCAAGAGGAGCACTTACAATATCCCCAAGAGGAGCACTAGGAGCCTTCTTGAAATTTTGAAGACATGTTTGTTTTGAATAAAATGCATGAAAAAAATTAATGATAGTTTTCACATACATACATTAGGTTCTTTGTACACTTGCACCAGGTCAGGAAATACACTATTATTATTTATTTAAACTCGTAATTCTTTGAATGTTTTACTATGTGTAGTTACAAGAGCAATGATGTATGATCTATACGTTAACATATAATCGAGTTGATTGTGTTAACATTATTTTTATTTGATAAGGAAAATCATTTCAACACATGGCTATGCTTTTAGGTTGATATTGTATTTTACATCTAGTCCTATGTAAAATTAATAATAATCTAATTTTAAGGTCTTGAACTAGACACCAAATTGATGTATGAGACCCCATTGTTTGCAAGACAAGGGACAAGGTCAAGGAAAGATATTCTTATGCAAATTCTCAAACCAATTTTAGTATGGGAGGTGGATAGATAAGGTTTCTTGTTAAATAACATTGTTTCTAGTTTTAATCCCTATGAAATGTTTCCAAATTACTATCACAATTGATTTTATGTTTTTTTCTAATGGGTTGAGGATTGATTTGCAATTGTTTTTGTTCAAATGTAGATCATGGAGAATTTGGACATTGTACAAAATGTAAAAAAAATGTTTGGTACACTTCATAATGTTCCAATATCATTTCTCCCTAATGATATTTGGATTCTGTGAGTGGGAATATTCAAGCATCCATGTTTCCAATGATTGTTGTCTCACTAAATTCACCCGGAAACCCAACCTCATTAAGTGTAATAAAGTCAAATTCCTTTCAAAAATTATCCAATAAAGTCACCATAAAATTCCAAAGGATGGTAGTTGTACATCAATTTGTAAGTCTTGTAGATCTAGTGGAAAAGAACAAGAGCTTTCCTACACAAACCCTTCCTTTTCCTTCTTTGGGAAGTTTTGAATCTTCATTTGAAATGAAGAAAGATATGGAATATAAACAACATTTTATCTCATATTACCAATGAAATGAGAACTGAAATGGGTGACAAAATATTTTTTCTCTCAACTTCCAAGGAGGCGTACCCTTTTACAAGTCACTTGCAAGCAAACATGTCTTTGCTAATAATCAATAGCCATTATTCAATGGTTCAGTTTATAAGGCATTGATGGAGAAACTATAGTTTCAAGGGAACATGGCATATGTTTATCAATAATAATGCATCTTGAAAGATTTACTTGTAAGTGATGAAATTGCTAATGTTGGAAACTTGTGCTATGACAATTTCATGATATTAGTTGTAGTTGATGGGCTTTTGGAAACTACTATGTTAAATTCGGGTAGATATTGGTTGATGGAGTTGAGACAAATAGTTTTTCAACCCCCATTATAATATTTCAAGGTCAAATTGGTCATTCTGAATATTGTTCATCACCTTCAACCTTAGGTGCATCATGCAACACCAATAAAATAGAGATGGAGACAACCCCCATGAATTTTCCTATGGTAGATGTAGAGAATATTTCCTATAATGTCTCATCATATTATGGAAACATCAAAACATGTCCTTGTGATCCTAGAGGCCCCTCTAATGCACCATGGAGTCTTAAAACTAGTGACATTGAAACAAATTGTTATAAGAGTTGGATGAAAGTATTATTCCTTCTCTTGGGGAAGATGGTATTTTAATGCCTAACACACTTGGAATAAATCACTTACCCACACTTGGAATAAATAATTGACCCACTCGCATGCGCAGGGAACCCATAACTATAGAATAGTATATGACTCAGTTCAATCCCCTGTAGCTATCTCATCCTTATAAGTCCTCCAAATGTGTCCTTCATAATGGAAGACTTTACTATCTACTTTAGGTGATGTTGATCCTTCAGATGACATGATGATCACATTTAATATCAATAAAATCGAACCCTTTTGTCTACCCCCTTAGGTTTCCTTTCAACTTCCAACTTCCATTTAGAACACCATTATTCGTTAATGTATCATTGATGAAGGTGCATATACATGTGTAATGTCTAACTAGGATACAAAACTCATTCCATCTACCATCCCTATTTGTGTGTATGATGGTTGACCCTCTCAGCCAAAAGGGTTATACCATAATTGTCCCATCCAATTGGTAAGAAAGCAAGTGCTTATAGATGTTGAAGTTATAGATGCCCCCTTGGACTATAACATTCTCTTAGTTTGTAGTTTTATGTACACTATGAAGGCAGTTTCCTCTTTAGTTTTCCATATGATGATATTCCCTCATAATGGGAAGATTGCCTCCCTAGACCAACTAACTTACACAAATATTAAGACTCAATAGAATCCTAAAAATGTTGTCCCTTCCTTGGATGGGAATCAAATAGTTATATCTTTATATAACTTCATCCCTGGAGTTTGCAAACACTCGAAATTTCTTGGTGCATATTACAGTCCTCCACATACACTTATGCAACCAGGTTCATCTAATGCATGTATGGTGTCAATATCCCAACAACTGATAATTTTTTGGGTTCGTACTTGTATCCCTTTTCTAATCCAGCAACCCATGCATATTCAACACCACCATCAAAGGGGAATCCTCCTTATAGATCGCCCTTTTCCCAAATACCTTTCTTTTTTTTTGCATCCGGGAATAGTTAGTACACCAATTATGGATACGTTGAATTTTCCCAATCTTACTTTGGAGATCCTTGTATGGTATGTGTATCCTCCTATCCCACTTATACCATTTTATCTAATTCCTTATTGTGCCTCAACACATGTTCAATCAATAGGAACTACTCTTATACCTCATAGGGCACCTACAAAGGCCCAACCCACCCCTCCCAAATCTAGGAAAGGAGTTGAGAAAGGGGTAAAAGTTGAGAATAAAGGGGGCATCGATAACCGTGGACAAGCCATGGCCACCCTGAACCTTGCACCTATATCCATACCCCCATTTGATTTATGTGATATCATTGGACATTTTATCGATAATTATCCTTCACTCCCTAAGCTCAAATAACTTCTTAACGCCAATGATTAGAACCTAGTTCTTCCACACATGTTGTGCAAGTGACACTTCCTAAATCATCATGCAAGCATATTAAGTATTTTTGTATAAATCACCCCATGATTTGTGTGATACCTATGGCCATTATTCTCATCATTTTCCTATACTACCCCAATTCCACAATTTCCTTGAGGTTTTTCATCAGTTGGACTTCTCTACCAAGAAGCACCAAACCCCTATAGTTGAGGACCTCACCCTCGGGAGTGAAAGGTTTTTTTAGGTCAATATTAGGACAATTGTTTAAATTGGCCCCAATTGGCCTTCTTGTTGTTAAAGTTGATGATAATTCCATGCAAATATTGTATCTTTCAACTTCCATGGGATAAAAAATGTGAGAAAATGTTCCATTTTCTAATGATGTACATCAAATCATCCCTTGTATGCCTCATGTCTCTTCAGTATCAACATAAGTGGAGCCTTCATCCACTATTATTTAGTCTACCTGAGTAGATGTCACATATGTGAACCATACATCCCATTCCCATAGCATTGATAATGGGTTCAATTCCCCCTCTTCCACCACCTCATATGGTAGTGTAGGTTCTCACATCCCCATCTTTTAATTCAATGAATACATTTTGGAGTCCCTTACTATGCCATATTACCATTGGGTTGATATGCATCATTCTTTATACTTTTTACCAAAACAACCTAGTCTCTATGACCATTATGTTATTTAATCAAAATGTTTTTAGATGATCATTTGTTCGCCGTATCCATGGATTCTCCTTGGTATGGTGACATTCTAACCTACTTTTGAACCTAGAAGTTAAGTCCCTCTAACTCATATGTAACATTAAACAGAATGGAACTCCATCTTTTCCTTTCCAAAACTACATCCATAATGCATATGTGTATGTTTTTCATCTGGGTAATTCTCCTCTCATGCTACATATACACATAGGAGGGGGCATCATGCCCACCTACCTTACCTGATCATTTCCCTCCATTGGCGTTTAAAGGGGGGAGGATCTCATGCTTGGGGGCATGATGTCCCATGTGGTTAATTCCAAATTTGATCACTATCACTTTATGCCTAGGCCCCAATGGCCCAGGTTGGGTATACTCTCCTCTCGTTCACTGGTTATTCTAGATTTCCAGCCTCACTATTTCAATATCTACACATTGCACATAATCAAGGATCAATATAATATATTGAACCATTCTACTTTATGCAATTCAAAAATAATTAGCGATCCCACAGTAACCATTAGCTCCCCANAATTATTCTTCCCCTCATAATTTATTTCATTGAAAATTCACTCAGAAGCCATTTTTCCAAGAAGCATTAAAGTGTATCTTTTTAACTCGAATTTCTACCCATTAGTTTCAATTAATTTAGCATAGTTATGTGTTAGTCTTTGTTGTCTTATGTGTAGGAATTCACCATGTTTAAACCCTTCTATTCATGGATAATGGTTTCCCTCAGGCCTAAATTTTTACTAGAATTTAACATAGTTTAACTATCCTTATTTAGTTGCATTTTCCTTTCACTCATTGAAAATTTCTTGTAGGACCACCCTTGCTTGGGTAGATGGATTATTCCATTCATCTTGATAGCCTTACCCTCCAAACTCTTGAATTTATAGTTGGTATTTGTTGTATTATAACATACCAGTAGCCCTCTACTCCATCCATATAGTGAAAATTATTCATTTGTATGCCACCATTCACCTATCCCAAAAGAGATTGTCACTAATGCCCCTACCCTTGATTAGTTCCATTTGTGGCTTTCACTATCATCATTATCACCATATAGTTTTTTGGGGGGGAATTTATCTCCTCATTAACCCTTTGTATCCTTGTTTGGTTTCCCCTGTGGGATTTTGATTGGATATTGTGTCTTCCAACACAATGGTTGGATTTATTACATCATCCAGATCCCCCTTTTGATATATCAGGAGGACAGATTACCATTTTGGTACTACATCTCTTAGCTCATCCTTATAACTCCCATCATCATCCATATCCCCCTTTTGAAATATCATGAGGACAAATTACCATTTTGGTACTACATCTCTTACCTCATCCTTATAACACCCATTTTGAAATACCATAAGGACCTCCTTTCCCCAATTACCCTCATAGCACCCCTTTGGAAATACCAAGAGGGCCTTGTATTTTTACAATAATTGGTTTGGTTTATGAAAACACCCCTTTGTTTCTCTTGTTCGGAGCATCTATGATGAGTCACCTTTATTTCCCATGGAGTCTATTTAGTTCCACCTTGAGTCCTATTATAATTTTCTCATGCCTCCATAAGTCATACCCAATGTTTCTAAGTTTTGACCTCTAGTTGTCCTCGTTTTTTACTGATATGTATTTGAAAAGTCATATGTATGGTAATTGACCATTCCCCATAAAAAAAATTTAGTCTCTTATAGATAATCCTTGAATTTATGCTCTAAACAAGAGAATTATTGAGTTTTACTCTCATTATCTTCCCATCCCCCTTTAGTGTCAGTCACACCTTACTTTCTACCTTGTGTTGATTTGAAGGATTCCTCAATGCCTTGATTTCTGAGGGCCTTCCCCTATCGAATTCAACACTTGTATTCTAGGGATTTGGCTTAGAGGAATGTGCACCTTGGACTCCTCATCCTCATTGGCAGGTACCTCATACCAAGTAGGGAGAGACCTTAGTTCTCTTTGACTTGGTTTTTTATCATGTGCTCAACTCCAGCTCAACTCCAGTTCATTATCGCACGATTGAGAATTGTACACTCAATGGTTCAGTAATTCAATTGATTGCACCAGTTTCATGTGCATGTGTGAGTTTCATTAGTCCTCAACAGGGGGTTTCCCTTCAAGTATCCCCTCACATGTCCTAGTTTCAAAATCTTATTACAAAGATATAGCTCCACTTGGTGTACTCTAGATGTCGAGCATAAGGAAACCCTTTTCATTCTTGGTTGTTGACAGACTTCCCCCTTTTGACCTCAACACTTTTATTCTAAGGTTGGTCCTATGTACCCTAACACCTAACCATCGCATTGATTGGTTACCTTGGACCAAGATGAGATAGTCCTCATTTCTCTCAGACTTAGTAGGATCTCACGTGCTCGAATTCATCCCATCGTCGCACTATTGATATTTGTATATATATCCATGATCCAACCTTATATGCAATTCCTTTTATTTAAATGGATCAGTTCCATCATTCTCGGATCCCTCGGTTTGAGATTCCCTTCAGTTAACTCATTTCATATCTTCGAATCCAATTTCATGTACAACAGGGCTTCTCAGTTTGTATCCCCCCCCCCATCCTACACCATCAATTCCTATGTACCTATATCAACAATAGTTCTAATATTGGACGTATCCCTTTTGTTCTAGGCTTATGTATATGGTATTGTTTATATAATTGTATTGTACTTTGTCACCATTTTTCCAGCCTCATGTTGTGCTATATTAAGACCTCAGTTTGTCCCACTTTCTTGTTTCCTTTATCTTGTGCACGCCATTGTATTCATTAGCATGATTTATCTCAATGAGTATGGGTATGCCTACCTCATCCCTATTGAGATCATGCAAACTCACCACCTTATGAATTTGTTGTGGACAAGTGGTCCTCCTTTTCCTCCTCCATGGGTGGTTTTCCTTCCTAGGGAACTCATCTCCCTCCTTGGTCCTCTCAATGCTTGGTAAAATAAAATTGTAATGTATTTCAGTCATACACCATGCTCCTAACCTCATACATTAGAGGGTCTATGTTATAACCCTATAGTCATTCACCTATACCAAATTCATAGGTTTACTGAAATAAACCTAAAATAGTATGGGAACCATTTATTCCACCCACTCTACATCATTTTACACCACCGTGACCTAAGGAAACACATATCATAAAGTCATAAAACTTATTTTTTTACCATTTCTACGTGTAATTATCTAAAAAATAAAATAAATTAAAGTGCACATGCACAAACCCTAAAAGTAGTTACTAAATTTGATATGGTCAATAAATATGTTTTTATTATGACCATTTCAAGGGGTTTAACCATTATTTTGCTTATAAAAACCAAGAGGCCTCTCCATTTTTCATAATCATCCATCCAAGTAAGTATATGCTGCCGAATTTTCTCTAGACCTCGAGACACCCTTTTCTCTTGATAGGATTTTTGGCATCAACCAATCTACTTACAACCATAGGAGAGGGGATCAACCACACATCTGGGAAGTAAAAGGGAGGAGGTTAACAGAAGCCAACTTATTCAACAATATTCTTCACATGTGTATGTATTTGCTTTCATTGGGTAATTAAGTCTATTCATATTATTTTAAATATGTTTACTTCATTTTAAGGACCTTCTGTTTGAGTTGGAAATTATTACATAACTATAGGCGATCATGATACCATAGCAAATCTTTCTTCATTACAAAATTTTCTAATGAACTGGGGTCCTCTTGGAGTTGTTGAATGATATTGCATACCTCTTGATCTTGCTTCCATTCTATCCTTGTTTCTTCCACCCAATTAAATTTTAGAATAGAAATAACACATAGTGAACCTTCTATTTCTTATTATTTCCTTGAAATGGCATCTTCCACAACATTATGTTTTCCTTTTTTGTAGATAATTTCAAATTCATAGCCTAGAATCTTTGTAACCCATTTTTGTTGCTCTTCTGAAGATAATAATTTATCCAAGAAGTACTTCAAACTATCATGATCTGTTTTTACTTTTAAGTGTCTTCATATTAGGTAAGTGCTCCATTTCTTAACTTCATTTAGTATGGCCAACGTTTATTTTTCATAAATGGGTTTGAGTAAATTTTTTCCTTTAATTTGGCTTATTTCAAAGGCAAGGGAGCTTCCTTCTTGCATTAAAACTGCACCAATTCCATGGCCTAAAGCATCAAACTCCACAATAAATGTTTTTTTGAAGTCAGATGTGGATAGGATAGGAGTTCTAAACATAGCCTCCTTAAGTTTTTCAAAAGATTTGGTTGTTGCTTGAGTCCAAGAAAATGATTCCTTCTTTAATAGTGTTCCTTATACACCACAACAAAATTGTGTTTCTAAGAGAAAGAATCACACATTTAAGGAAATAAAAAATTGTATGATCCAATCTAAGGGATTAAGTCTTCATTTTTAGGCAGGAGCCATTAATTGTGTCAATTACATAGTAACCACATTCCCACAAAGACTTTAAAATTTATAGCACTGGAAGAAGCATGGAGTAAAATTAAACCAGATGTGAGCCACTTCCTTGTGGTACTAAAGCATGGGCTCACATTGTTTATGAGAAAAGGAAAGCATTACAAACTAGAAGTGAGAAGTGCATTTTTGTTGGATATTATAAATATGTAAAAGGTTATATCCTTCTTCAACCTAATTCCAATGAAATTATTATTATTAAGAGGTATGTTAAGTTTGATGAAAACCTCTCGGTCTACGAGAATAATTCAATGTTTGTTCCATCTTTGTCTTGCAAGCAATCTTTGATGTCTATGCCTACTTTTATTCCCAACTTTTCTCTTAGCGGTCCTATTATGGTTTCTTCTTCAAATGATGACAGTGAGGATGGAAATCCACCTCATTCTGCTCACCTTCCTCTATTTGCGTCCAATGAAAATGAACTTGCACCAACACCACTACTTCTCATATGGGTATGTAAAACATGAGAACCAACTGGTGATCCTACAGATAAGTTTCATACATGTTCAATACAGTTCCAACAAGCCTCCTCTCTTTTATCTTAAGTTTCAAAAACTCATGATTAGAACCTTTGCATAAGTTTCTATCCTTCTAGATTGGGACACAACATTGAATGAACAATATCATTCCTTAATGGAAAACGATACGTTTTCTTTACATTGATGCCCTTATTCTCACTAGCGGTGACCCCAAACTTTTAAACCATATGAAATCCATCCTTAAAAAGAAATTTGAAATGATAGAATTAGGTTATTTTCCTTATTTCCTTGGCCTCCAAGTATTGAAAACTAAGGAATTTCCCTTTCCCAATATAAGTATGCATGTGACCTTTTTCACCACTTTCACATGAAATATATTAAACCAACCCCATCTCCCTTCTAGTCTAGAGTCAAACTTGTTTCCACCTGTACTACACTTGAAGCAAATGTCTCTTTGTATAGTCAATTAATTGGTATCCTCTTGTATTTGACTCATAGCCATCATGATATTTCCTATGTTGTTGGTCTTGTTGCTCGATATATGAAAACACCCCATGAGAACCATTGGAAATCATAAAAAAAGATACTTCACTATATGCAAGGTACAATTTAGTTTGGGATACATTATAGTTTAGGGGGGACTCATTTTTTAGTTGGTTTCATTGATTCATATTGGGCTAGTGAACCTAATGATCAAAATTCTATTGCAGGTTATATTTTTTATATTGGTTTCATACCCATCACTTGGGCTTGTAAGAAACAACAAGATATTGATATTTCTTCAACAAAAGAATAATATCGAGCAATAGTTAATGCAATTAAACAAGCCTTGTGGATTTGACAAATCCTTTCAATGTTTGGATTCCAGCAACAACATCCAACCACGCTCTAGTGTAACAATCAGAGTTCCATCAATCTCACCAAAGATCTAGTTCAACATCAATATGAAAACACATTGAGATACATGTGCACTTCATCAGAAAGCTTATTCAAGATCATGTTCTCAAAGTACTCTTTTTTCCTACAAATGATCAAGTTTCATATGTTTTCACAAAGTCTCTTACATAATTGTAGTTTTCCAAACTTCAATATATTTTAGGAGTTTGGGAAGTTGTCATTAAGGGGTGATAGGACCTAATGCATCCTTCCTTATCCTATTGTGTCACCTTTGTAAATCCTTCAATCCTATCCCAAGTTGTTCTTAAGGGGGGTTGTTAGGATATTTAGACACTTAGGATTTAGTTAAGATCAACTTGGTCTAATGTGTCTTTAGACAAAGTGTGTTTATTTAGTGTGTTTCCTTAATATGAATTATTATTCATTTGTAGTTATGTAATATGACTATCACAACATGTTCTAGACATAAAGGGATCCAATGGTTCATATTCTCCTCGATACTAATGACAATATTGTTCCACGACTTAACACTTGATTGGTCCATGAAATCTATTTAAAGAGCATGAAGAGTCATTTGTTGATGATAAATTGTGAGAAACTCTTCTGTAATTTTATTTTTATTTTTCCATTAATATATCGCATCAAGTAGTTTTGTTGGTTGGGGTCATCAAATATTTCACTCTTTGAGGGTTTTAACTATGTAAAACAAAGATGTGTTGATCTTTGATATTTTTTGGTGATAAGTTGCTTAAGGTGTTCGACCTATGTGGAAATACCATGTTTTTTCAAACAACTCATAGTTGTCCAAGTCTTCCTTGATCATATTTTTACATTTCACAACATGCCTAATTCAATTGTGATGGATTGTGATCCTACCTTCACCAAAAAAATTGGGTAGGATTTGTTTAAACTATAGGGCACCTAATTCAAAATGAGCATGGCTTATCACCCCCAACTAGTTGGTTAGACAAAGGTAGTCAATAAGTGCTTGAAAACTTACTTGAGATGTTTTCCATCAAATCAAAGGGTCAGTCGATTCAATGGATACCCCTTGCAAAATAGGGGTATAATACCACCTATAATGGTGCTACCAAAATGTGACCTAATGAGGTTGTTTATCACCAAAACCCCGCTCTATATCCTCATACTTATTAAGAACCTCCAAGGCTCAGGAAGTGTATATCACTTTTACCACCAAACATGACATTTTATGTACACTTAGAAACAATTTTGTCTTAGCACAAAATAGGATGAAGCAATATGTAGATTGATATGTCTTAGAGAACTACTTTAATGAAGAAGGGGATATGGTGTTTTTTCATCTCAAGTCCTATAAGCCTACACCTCTTAATGAAAGAGACATCAAAATATTGTACCCAAGTTATATGGCCCCTATTAGGTCCTCCAATGCATTAATATATAGGTTACCTATAGATTGGCTCTCCTATCCCACTCTAATATCCACCCAGTATTTCATATATCATGTTTGAAGAAAATGGTACGGAAAATTTCCACATTTAGACCATCCTCCTAGAACTTGAAGAAGAGGGATCCATTTGGTTTTAGCCAAAGGAAATACTAGACAAGAGAGAGAGAGAGAGAGAGAGAGAGAGAGAGAGAGAGTCGATTGTGCTAGCATTTCATCCAGGATGCCTTGATTTAGTGGAAGGATACACAACCCAAATATTCCACTTGGGAACCAACAATGTGCTACGAGGAAAATCTCTCTATGGCTAGGGTAAACCACAACGGACGGAAATGACTACAGAAATCAACTTTATTCTCAACTATGTTATGTAAACAAATATGCTATCAAGACAAGATAAAAGGCCTACCTCATCCAGATGTTCGATGAAGTCCACCGTTGAGCAGTTGACCCAAAGCAATATACCTGCAACTAGTCCTCAACAACCAAGAAAAGAAAGAATATGGTGATAATATATGATGTTAGAACATTCAATAGAATAATCCATTAATAAACATGACAAATACACCCATGGAATAATAATTCAAATATTTGCAAGATATCAATTGGACGAGGAAAGAGTATTTTTATTAATATATGATCAACATAAGTGAAAATGTTACAGACTTATGTGCCGGCATGGTTCGGAACCGAGAAACTAAGTTCCCTCCAACTGGGCCTCCACCACTTCAATCCTCCACCAAAGGCAAGCTCATAGAAAAGAGACAATGAAGTTATCAATCAATAAGGGAAGATCTTGGGGGTTGAACATTGTGTTCAGACTTAAAGGAAAAAGGGATGCAGACTCAACATGAAGTAAATAATTTCTCCAGAGTAACTTTGCTCTCAAAGTTGAATTCTTTCTCCTCTTTTCCATAGCTCGGAATTGGCCCATTTATAGCCTTCAAATGGAACTAAAGGGCCGAGTCGAAATGATTCCAGTATATGGAAGGCCAAGGATCATAGATCTCTTGTCGTGGCATGGAAACCTAAATTCATTTTTCACTTTTGAGAACAAATCCCAATGTACACGGGTTGTAGTGGTGCAGCCTACATATACACATGTTGTATAGTAGGAAAGGTGCATACATGTGGAAAAAATGTATTTTTTGGCTCTGGAATTTGCAAAAGGGGATGAAAAGTTTGCATAGGGAAATGGAAAAAGGCCCTCTGTGCAAGTTTGCATAAGGTGAGGAAAATATTGCTATAACAGATTCCCCCTAATGTGTGAGGTTAGAGGAGTATCTGTGATGGCTGAAATACATTATAAAAAACCCAGAAGTGGAGTGATGGGGAACCAGCTGGAAGAACTAGTTGCTCATTACATTTTGCACTGACTTTGCATAGATGAATGCCAATTTGAATTACACTGTAGATCCATGTGAATATATACCAAACAACTATCTATGGCCATGAATAGGAAAATACAAATGCGGTTACATCCCAAAAGTTGTCATAGTCATGAACAAGGCCCAATAGAACCAGTCTCAAAATCAATCTGAAGATATATGTATACAATGGAGTATAATATGATCTCCCATGATCATTGAAGCCATATAGGTACTGGTCCAATGAAAAGAAAGTAGCAACTCAGGAAAGTTGTGGCCACATACTGATGTCTTCAAGTCTTCTACACAATTCTCCAAAGGTGCAAGTCTACATCAAGTGAATAAAGGAGTTGAGGTCAAACAAAATGATACATCGTTTGATTACCGGTCATTGAGGTATACCGTTAACAAATGCGAGACAACCTACCAATAATGAAAGTAGGTATCAAGGCATCGAGTACATTCTTACAAGTGTGAATAAAGGAGTCAGGGTTGAACACCTGAAGAATCCATCGATCAAGAGACATTGATGTATTCCCAACTGTCGATGGCAAGAGAACCTACCACTAATGACTGCAAGCCTCAAGGTACTCATAAGAATCTAGGTCTCATTTCCAGAATAGATGAGTTGAAGTCGATGGAAGGAGACCCGCTGAAAGGAGAGAGTTAAGGTATCTCTCATCATTCATCATGAGGTACAAAGAAGGAGATTCATGATTTGGAGGAAATCGGACGAAGAACATGTTCACGAACCAATGACCTTTTGTGTCTTTCGTGTGTGCCAAGTGAAAGAGGTACACGAAAAGGACCCTATGAATAGTATCCCATGAGGAAAAATGCTAACAAAGGCGAGGAAACCACCAATAAGGATAATGTCATCCAAGACACTACACGAATCCCAATGTGTTAATAGATGTCTTATCGTCGAACATAAGGGAAACCACCCATTCAATGACCAATGATTAAATGTCGACTATTGGGTTCAAGGTTACCTACCAATGATGAAAGTAGGACTAGGGTGCATGATAGGACTACAATATCATGTGACTCTGAGACAAACTAAGGGTATGGCCGACATGAAAAGTCTATAGTTATGAGAAATGGACGGCATAGGTTGATAGACTTCCTTTGAACAAGAGAACGAGACATATGGAAGACTCTGACGGCATAGACTCAATGATGAAACCATGAGATGAATAAGACATCAATGAAATTATCCATAGGGACTGGAAGAGTAACCAGTCGGTAGAGAAAACTCTCTGTAACAAGTTCAACTTCCTAAGGATAAACCCAAATATATGATGAAAAATATACTCAATAATTTTGTGCTCTGTTCAAAGGTGACATGACTGCTGCCAATATAAGATAATACTCCCTTCCCACCCGTCTTTTTTTGTTTTTTCATAGAAAAAATAATGCTATGATACAGAGGAGGAAACAAATGTCGCAAGTAAGAAAAACTAGTTCCAACAGTGGAACATACCTATACTCAATGCAAGGAGATGCATGCGAGAGATGGACATAAGGAGAATTCTCCCTCCTGGGTATAGGGTGTCAAATTGTGAAGGATATAAACAAGGCGCTTCTTGGTTGAGGATGAAAAGTTGTTGAGGCAAATGGTTTATAACGCAAAGCGTGAACCGACTATAGGCTCAATACTACAAGAAAGGGCATGAGATGCAATCACAACTTAATGCCAAAAAATGTCCTTTTTCATTATCTTTAGTCTATTTGGTGTGAAAAATGGATAAACTTGTACCAAATAGACATCCTTTCAAATCCAATTTACGAGTGTGAAAGAGACAAGTTCACTCGGAAATATTTTTGCTTTTTGAAGACGAGTTGGAAAAGAGATTAAATTAAACTCAGTTGGGAGTCCTCTAGGTATAAGGCATCATGTTTATGAGTGAGAAATGAGGCTCAGCATAAAGTCATGTATTAGCTATAAGGGACTCCCAGTCCTATGGAAAAAATCTATGCATGGGCACCAAATGAAGTTGAGGATCTAACTAGGGCACCCATGTTTGGTAAGTCTCTACCACTTGATAATGACACATCTTATAGAAGATGGAAGGTTTTGTGTCACAACAAATGGGTTCGTACCTAAGGAATAAAAGTGACAGTTATAGGACAATGCAAAAGTGCATGGTGGAATGGACACTTATCCTATATGTTGGGTAGTGAAAATACCTGCCTGTGGTTACTAACGATCAATATAACGTTGAAATCCACAAGAATCCCTAGTGAAAACACAAAAACCAACTCAATCCACTGTTGTATTAGTCCATTAGGCGAAAAAATGACTCAAAACTATAGAAAGTGGGTAAAAACTATTATAATAGTAACAAAACTAAAAATTACTATGTCATTTTGACTTTTTACCCAAATAGTGAAAATTGGACCAAATTACCTCTGATCTTCAATTGGTGATTGCGGGAGCGTCGGGCGACGAAATCAAAAACCGTATGGATCGGGTAATTCCTCTTCCCCTCCTCTTCCTTTATAGTGGATTAAATTTTTAAATTAGGGTTCAAATTTTGAGTAAACTAGGGCACAAATTGAGTAACTCGGTGTATGCGAGCTACCATTCATCGGGTCGCGTATACGTGAGGTTATATGCGACTATGTAAAATACAGGGCACGTATACTCATCCCTATATGAGACTATAAATGCAACAACCCACGTACAAGTCCATAATCAATGATTTATATGGTTTCTAACTCAAAATTTTACTTTTATCTGGCAGGATCGTGCTAGAATGGAAGGAAAGGGACGACGAGGAGGTAGATGTTTCTATGGACAGAGATCTTGGGGCCCAAATGGGCTTGAAAAGATGTGGCTTATATAAATTTTGGGCACTCAAAGGCATGAGGGCCCAGGTGAGGTTTCTTGAGATTCTTGTGGATTACTGGGATCCTGATAGTGAGAGCTTCAACCTCGATGGGAAACCATTGAGGATTGAAGTCGAGGATATATACTTTTTGACTGGGTTATCACGTCAGGGTGAGGTGGTTAACCTCAAATCCCAGGGATTTGGGAGCGGTATGAAGATATAGGAGTACATAGACGCTCACTATGTAGCAGGGACCCCGAAGGTCGGAAGTCAACTCCCCATCCAAGCGATAAACAATCTCAAACTCAAGATCGTTGTCTTCACATTGACCAGGATCACAGGATTGGCTTCCTTGCACCAGGAATCGAGGTCTCTCATGTTCTATGTTGTAGACTGCTTGAGACCCACA
>SNQJ01S0001655.1:155271-177659 GCA_010110895.2 Picea sitchensis | reverse complement strand
ACTTGCCATCAATGACAAGTCTATGCTGCCTGTAAAACATGTCAACAATCCTTTGTACATTCTTCCTGCACCCATGCCATCTTCATTGTTGTACTTGCCATCAATGACAAGCATATGCTACATGTTAAACATTTTCCAACAATATGATTGGTGTACCTCACTACTGGCTAATATGAAGAGCCAGTTGACATAGTGAAAATAGGGTAGCAAGAGGACCTTTGGATTTGCCTCTATCTTATGAATCTTTTTCTTCAAGCGGGTTCCAGGTTTGGGACCTAGAGTTCAGATTCTTTCGAGAGGACCTTACGATCTAGCCATGGCATGGTGGACCGAGGTAATGAGATGGCAGGGGGGAGGTAGTGTGCCCACACCCTACAACGAGGATTTCTTCTACTGGTGAAGGCAACAAGTCATTTCTATGGATGACTACCCCTATGTAGGGATCGACTTCAGAGGGGACACTAACATGCCACTCCCACCAAGGACCGCCTACGGGGACATATGTATGTCAAATGTTTTTAAATATTTCATTTTTTTGTATTTTTGTATAGTGAAAAAAATATATTTTTTGACGATGTTTAAGTACTAACTAGACACTTGTGTGACGCAAACGTGGGTCCATGATGGCCGGACGGGATTCCCCAACATTGTCAGAGGCACCGGGGAGATGAGGCAGTGGGAGGAGAAGCAGAGAGAGTCCTTCAAAACATGCAGGGAAACCTGTCTCGTTTGACTCATAGGATTCTGATGGTTTAGGTAGAGAATCTGTCAGAGGCCATGTAGCGGCAAGTGGTTGGTATGCCTAGAGCTTAGGTGAAACTCTTTCAGCGTCTCACAAATGTCATAATTTTTTATCATGACACACATTCGGCGCCACAGGCATAGATATTGTGGATCTTGTATTATCGATTGTATATGTGTATTGAGGGTGTTATCCCCAATTTTGTACTATAAACATCATATTTTTTTAAATATATATAAAATAGGGATCTTTGGATTTACTTATATCACAATGTGTACATTGATGAGATGGTTTTATTTTCTTTAGTTATATGACAAATGTCAATCTAAAAAATATAGCATAAGCATCGGATACATGATTAGAACTCCTAGGAATGTGATAATAAGTAATAAAATCAAACTTTTGTTCTAAAAGACGTACCCGTAGGAATCATCGGAGTAAAGTAGGATCATGCACACGGTAACTGTCGTTCAACTGACATACTACTAACTAGGAATCCAGACGAACCTCTAAAGAGTGAATACCATGTGAGATAGCATCGCACAAAAGTTCTATAACGACGCTATATTCGGCCACATTATCCATGGATGGCCCTAAGCATACGCTACCTAAAGACACAAGTAGACCCTCGGGTGAGTAAACCACCCAAGCGACGGAATCCAAGTTCCGTGTATGATGACTAGGTTCGTTTGTGAATCCTAAGTAGATCAAAGACTCCATTAACATCTGCCAACCAAGGGAAAACTCAATAAGCAAGTTTAAGACAAAAAAATAAAGGGAAGAGATATATACACTAAATTACATTAGTATACAAAGAATTTAGCCCAAGTTTGGGGCTCAAGCGTAATATTTTTTCAAGTACAGCCCATTCCTGGGCTCGGCCAACATATTCCCTTCATAATCTTCTAACTCATAGGCTCCTTTTTCTAAATCATGTCGCATGATAGAGGGACTGTGCCACATGGGTTTAAACTTGCCTGCCCCCAGCGGTTCTTTGGCTTGATCATATAAGAGGACCAATTCACCCTTAGCGTACAACCGATGACAGACATACTTATTGTAATGAACATTGACACGTCTTTTGTTTGCCTCGATAGTCATAGAGGCGTCTCGACGTTGCTCATCAAGACTCTCTAGGTTTACAAGGCGTCGCTCGATATCGGAAGTGTCGAGTAGGAGCGTGACTACCAACTTAAGAGAAGGGATTTCACATTCAATAGGTAATATCGACTCCACACCATGTACTAACTTAAAAGGATAAAATCCAGTGGCAGTATTGACCGAGGTTTGGTATGCCCAGAGTGCGGGATATAGTATAATGTGCCAGTCAGACTTACTCTGGATGACAATTTTCTGCAAAATGGTCTTGAGAGACTTCTTAACGGCCTCTACCTGTCCATTTTCCTGGGGGTAATAAGGGGAAGAATGACCATGTTTAAACCCCAGCTTAGATGCTATCTCTTCCATCATTTCGTTATGAAAGTGACTTCCATGATCAGTGACAATATCACTCGGGATACCGAACCGGGCGATAATTTGATTGAATACAAAGAAGGCGGTAGTCTTCCCATCGGATTTAACTGTAGGCATGGCCTCGGCTCACTTAGTAAAGTAGTCGATGGCCATAATAATGTGTTGATACCCCCAACCGAAGTTGGGTTGCAATCCACGAAGTCCACCCCCCACTTGGTGAAGGGACCAACGGTAATGACTGGGTGAAGAGGGGATGGATGCGAGCACATTTTTCGAGTGAACACCTGGCAGGGGTGACACTTCTTAACTGATTCAACACAATCTTTAAAGATAAATGGCCAGAAATAACCGACTTGCAAAATTTTCTCGGTTGTCGCAAGCCCGGATAGATGACCACCACAAGCCCCACTGTGGAAATCATTTAGGACTAACTTGGCTTCCCCATGAGTTAAACAACGACGCAGGATATTGTCTATTCCTCAGCGATACAAAGTGTCTCCGACGATAGTATAATTCTTATCTTGGTATCATTCATGTCATCAGTCATCTCACGAGAGATGCTGAGGGAATTTCAAATTTTGAAGATAGAGAACAATGTCTCCATACCAGGGGTCGGATGCCGAGGCAAGGAAAATATTTTATTCTACAAACGAATAAACATGGATAGAATCCTCGTCTAATCGTGGAAATTTAGATATTAACCCCGCGAAGACTAGTGATTTCTTGGATTTCGCAAAAGCGAAATCGAGATCAAATTCCTGTAAAATGACAATCCATTTATTATATTTTCCCCCTATGATATGCCTGGTAAAGATGTATTGAAATGGATTGACATCAACCACCACAGTAGTCTTGAAAAGCAATATATAATGTCGTAAACATTGGATTGCGTCGATGGAAACCAAAGCTATCTTTTCAACATAAGAATAATTAAGCTCAGGACCGATTAAGTTTCGACTAAGATAGTAGATTACGTGCTCGCGAAGCTCATCATCCTCCTAAACCAAAACCATACCAATTGTCTCCTCAGACGTGGAAATTCAAAGCAAGTAATCCCTACTGTAGTTAGGAGACTTCAGCAGAGGCACCGATACCAAGGCCTTCTTCAAAGCATCGAAGGACTCCTTGGCTCACTCATCCCAGATAAAAGGGGTGTCCTTCAAAAGAGGCATGAAACCCTTACTGATATTGGCATAGTTTACTATAAACCGACGTAAAAATTTAGCTTCCCCCTGCAAACCTTGAAGTTTTCAAATAGTGTGTGGGAGAGGCAATCGAAGTATTGCCTCAACCTTTAATGGATCTACCATGATCCCAGTCTCAAAAACTAGAAATCCCAAAATAAGACCAGACCTAACGCAAAAGATGCACTTATGAGGGTTCAACCGAATTCTATAGTAACGACATCTTTCAAAAATAAATTGAAGGTGTGTAGAGTGATCCTCTCTCTTACGAGAGTGAGCAGAAAGATCATCAAGATAAGCTTCGAATATATGCTTAAGATCGTGGAATGCAAAGGTCATAGCACGTTGGAAGGTTGCTCCGACATTTTTAAGGCCGAAAGGTATTTTCCGGTATGCGAAAGTACCCCAAGGACAAATAAATTTCATCTTATGTTGATCCTCGGGTTTAATTTGAATTTGGTTATACCCTGAAAATCCGTCCATAAAAGAAAACACTTTGCTTCCCGCACACTCGTCAAGAATTTGATCAATGAAAGGTGTTGGCAAGTTATCTTTAGGACAGGCCTTGTTCAGGTCATGAAAGTCCATTCATACATGGATGGTTCCTTGCTTCTTATTCATAGGAATAGGATTGGATACCCATTCAGTCAAAGGAACCAGGTAGATAAAGCCAGCATTAAGTAGTTTTTCTGCCTCTTCCTTAATAGCAGGGGCCTTCCGGGGATTAACAACTCTAAGACGTTGTCAAACAGGTTTAGCATCCAGATACATTATAATTTCATGCTCGACAATATGAGGGTCGATTCCTAGCATCTTTTCATATGACTAAGCAGATACATCTCATAATTATTTGAAGAGTTCGGTGTAGATCAGGATTTCTTCTGGTGAACAATCTGCACCGGTATGTACGTTTTCAATGTTGCTAGGGGTATGAGAGATATCGATCGTTACGGTAGGAGAAATACTCTCCATTTTTTCCTTCAGCATAAATGTCGTGCGTATCAAGTGGAACTATGGCGTGACTGACTATCTCACTCAAATTAGATTGAAAGTCCTCTTGTTCGATTCTCTCAAACTCTAGGAGAAAATAAGATCCATGATGCATATCATCCCAAGGTTTGTCAGAACCATTCATGGATTTGATGATAGCTTCATCGGAGGGAAAAGTCTCATCGAGGAATTCATGTGAAAAAGACAACGAAGTGGTGGCCCACACGGGTTTAAGAACGAGATCCTCCTCATTCGTCGGTGAGGTAACAAGATCGGGATCGGTGGAAGAGTCAAGAACAACTTGATACGAAATCTCTGATGCCGATAGTGGCATGGCCATTCCAGAATGTGATTGACCTTCACAAGATGAAGTCGAGGAAGGTAGGGTCCAAGGATCGCTAAAATAGAAAGTGTGGAAAGATATGGACCTCTCTGTCGAAACGAGCCTACTAGACATGTCGTAAACATGGTGAATCGGTGCCATGAAGTCGAAAGTGCCCATAAGGGAGGAATACATTATGACACCAATATTATTATTTTTCGGTTGAGAATTGTCGATCACATGGATCGACGGTCCAAAATATGCATTGGGACTAACATACGCAAAGGATAACTGGTCGATCATCATGATCTTCCCATCATGAGGAAAACAAAGAGTACGGAAGATGGACGATATTATGGAAGTCATAGCATAGGTCCAATTGTGTCCTAGTAACAAGTTATAATCAAGAGGCACATCAACTACCTCAACCTCCACCTCTACCGTCTTCCCACCCAACTGAACCAGGAAGGAAGGAAGAATATCGTTAGGGAGGAAGGAATGATCATCAAAAGTATTCAACATGTTCGATGATTTAAAAAGAGTCGGAGAACCAAGAGATTTCCAACAGATCAAGGAAATCACACATGTAGCAGTGCCTTCATCAACAACCGCACATTTGATGGTATACTTTGAGTACCCCACATGGATTTGGAATGCCACATGGTAAGGCAAGAGAGGCTTCCAATCTGTGACGTCAAACTTGATCACTTTTGAGCCACTGGGTTCTAGAGCTCCTAAAGCAGATAGCAAGGCATTCCTCTGTGAAGGACACGTCTGGAGTACCTCCAGAGATGACATCGCACAAGGTGTTTGACCCAGGTCTTCAATAATAGAGTAGTTCTCGAAGTCTCTAGCATTTGGATTTTGGGTAGAGCGCTTGAGTACTCCTTTCGAAATACGAGGCAATGGATCTGGTTTTTCAATCTGTATATTCATCTCCGGAGGAGGAAAAGGAGATTCTAGACTAGGTATATCCTATGAATAACTATAATCTCGAGATCGAGTGGCTACATGAACTTTAGCATCAACCATATTGATACACAAACGTTCGTCGTCTTGCAACGATGGGTTTTGACTCCCACCGGCCGCTTTTCTGGTGTTTGAGGAGCTCGAGGCCATGTGTTGGTTATGTGGGAAAGGATTCATCAGCATGACGGGAGGTAGAGATAATAGCCTCGCAGATTCTACAAGTTTGGGGCATAAATGAGTAAGGTGATCGTCTATACAAAGCTTACAGGGAAATTTCACCTTACACCTTTCTTTCTTGCTCTCTCTATCATTATTATTTGTCTTCTCATTATTACCATTGTCCTTGGGTTTATTATTATTTTTCCCACCCTTACGATTATTATTATGTCCTTTCTTCTTATTCCCGCCTAGTTTCTGGTTACCATTTGGGTCAATCGATGATTACACGGAATGTACATCCACCAATTGAGTGGGATTGGAAGACACAGACGAAGCTAGCCCTCCTGCAGACTAGTTTAGAGACAACTCTTTCAAATGGTGTGTCATCGAGTCTGCGGATTTTACATTGGCAGAGCCTACAATGACATCGACATGAGGTTCGGCTTTTTTCTAGGGTCATAAGTTGACCTCAGTGTTTCCGGAAGAATGTGGTATAACATCCTAGACTGAGCATATATAAGATCTAATTTCCGGGCTTTGAAGATCGCTTCTTCCTCAGTGGTAACCCCATATGTAGCAACATCCTTCAAGATAGGA
Source organism: Picea sitchensis (assembly GCA_010110895.2). NCBI lineage: Eukaryota > Viridiplantae > Streptophyta > Pinopsida > Pinales > Pinaceae > Picea > Picea sitchensis. Next base: position 171,223 of record SNQJ01S0001655.1, on the reverse strand, counting down.
GGCTGCAAAGACTTAAGGAACCATTCTAAAATAAAGGTCAGGGGTATGGAGGTCTTAATCAACCTCTTCCATCTATGCCACTCCTAGATATGATCCGAGATATGACTGGTTGTGTCCTAGTGTAAAGTCGATAGAATTTCTAGGCCAACATCGTAACGAACCGGCAATTGGAAGTGATTAAGGAAGACCAACACCATCAGAATAAAGGTCCCATATGCCCCCCTAGGAAGCTCGATATACCATTTCACAGCGACCCCAATGAGGGTGCGTTGAAACAATCTTAACCAAATGGAATCATCATTAAGGGAATTCGAGGAGCACCATAGGTGAAAGGTAGTAACGTGGTCACCAGGATCCTCACCATTTTTACCTTCGAATTTTGGAATTTTTGAAGGAAGCTTGGTTGGGATGGGGGGGCATGTAGGATCATGACTCACAGGGCCATTCATCAACTTAGACAATTATGGAATATTAAGCATGGCCAAAAAAGGGAGACGGGGTTGTGGCATCTAGCCCCAAGCTCTCTGGAAATATTTTGTTTGAGGAACTGCAACCCATCCAGGGTTCTGGTAAGCACCATGGCCCTGTCTGAGATTGTAAGACCCTCCTCCGGGATGATTCATAAAAGGTTGGTTGGGCATCATTCCAATAGGAATGTTCTGATGGGGGTTATAAAAATTTCCCCCATCCAGATTGGATCCAGGTTGGGGGTTTCCCAAGGCATGAAACTGACCTCCTCCAGGTGTGAATCCAGAGGATAGAGGTGGATTTGTCATGCCAAACGTGTTGGTTGGAATCAGCACTGAGTAGGTAAGGGTATATGACAGAACTTGAGAAGAATATTTTTTGCCAGGTTGGTTTCTCCACCCAGAAGCAAGAGGATTAGACTCGGGGTTAAAAGAAGGAATGCCTTCCATATTAGGAGTCGTTTGAGGGATATGAGAACCAACAAACGAGAATGGAGTATAAGGAGGTGTAGTTCCCCCAAGTCAAATGTTAGCATTAGGGCCAGCAGTTGGGATGGTATTCGAAAACTGTGAAGTAAAATTCGTCATACCATAGGAAAAAGGACTAGAGGCCATAGGGATGGAATGAACATTATAGCCTAGTGAGTGACCAAGAGACCCAAATGGGTTCGAGGCAAGATATTGAGCATTCATTATAGGAGGGTCAGTAGTAATGATAGGTACCTCTGACACTACAACCATTGTGGTTGCAGGAGTCGAAGGGGTGCCATTAACTATCGTAGGTGTGGGAGTCGAAGGGCTCTCAGTGTTCTGAAGACTAGGTTCAGTACTCATCCTTGTATAATCACAAGTATGAACGGTGGAGGTGTGTGTACCACATCTAATAACTCTATGCCTTTTAGAAGGCAAAGACTAAAAATCTGGTGGTAACTGTAAAAAGCGACGGGACCAACAAGCACACTAGTCTGACTCCATGATGACTTAAGACTCAAGATACAAAAAATAAATCCTAGGGCCAACTAGTAATCAAAGAGCACACCAAAAATCAAACGGCCAATATGCACACAAATGGGGTAAAGTGGTTGAAAGTGGCCTCCCTCCCTAAAGAATGTATGTATTTCCTAAGAGGGGCCTGAGAATCCCTGCTAAAGATTGGAGGTAACAGAATCGGTTATAAGGTCCCTCGTGGGATTAACAACCAGTCGGTGAGATCCCCCCGGAGAGGTAATCCTCCATAAATATTGTGTGTTGTCCAACCCTTATCTGACCCAGGGTACCTGCAGAATAACCCCTGCAAGTAACCTATGTGGCACCTAAGTCAAGCAACTAAGCAACCAATGTATAACCAATGCACAAGTGAGCATTCGTAAGTCAGGTCCACCGTATGTTCAGGGTAGCAAAGCCCGAAACCTTGAAAGTACCACCTCTCATGGAGGTAAAGGCACTAGCAAGATCCCCATATACGAATAGATCCCCAGAAATATCTCTAATGCTAAGAAGGTATCGGGGGGATATCCCTTCAACCAACCTCGTGTGACCTCGTGATTAACTCTGGTGTAAGTGGAGCCTCCTGATATTACCGATTATACAATGGATTTCTCCACTCCCTTTGTCAGACACATATGTTGATTTAATTTCCTTGGATAATTTTACTCACAAAATCCTATTCCAAGGCACTAAATCCTAAGCTAGTTTGTGCACCCTAGAAAATAAAATCATGACTAATCAATTTTAAATTATAGTGTTAATTTTAGTGGTTGTGCTTACTCAAAAGGGTATGGTAGTGAAACGCATGATGTTATGACTCAGCAAGTAAAGTAAATATGAATACAATGCAAAGTCCTAACGTCAATTTTCAATGAATGATATGCTTCTTAAAACAATGTGATTTTCAATTTCAACTCTGCAATTCTGAAGTAAAAATACAATCTTTCTTTACATGCACTAAGCTAATGAAAAAGACTCAAAAGATAAAAATGCCAAGCAATGCAAAATGCCTAATATTTTTGTATTTTCAATACAAGAAAAAAGAAAATGCATGGACTGAACAACAACTTGATACATAAAAACTCTATTGTGTATAGAAAGAGATAAATCAAGTCGGATACCAAGGAGCAAAACACCCAGGCCAATTTACAAGGACAATCAAAATGAAAAGGTGATGAGAAAGACTCCACCGAAAAATTCAACCAAAGACAGGTTTCATGTCATCCCACAGACAGTTAACTGTCACTACAAAGACCCAAGAAGACTCAACAAACATCAAATCCCACACAACAACCACCAAAACCAGTAAACAAGTACAAGAGGTTGGTGTATGTGACTATTCAAGGAAACAGAGTGTATGTACACAGCTTGCAGAAGGACAACACGTGTATATACGCGACTGTCAAGCAAAAAGTCACGTATATGTTTCAAAAACAAATCTATGCAAGAGAGAAGACTGAAAAACTCAGACCCAGAGTGAACAGAGGCTGTCAAGCAATGATATGACAAGAAACGCAATAGGAACGAGATAAATCTAAGGATAAAAACACTCCAAACCCTAAGAAATAAAATTCAATCCCCAGTATGGTCACCAATTCTGTTACAAGGAAAATCTCTCGATGGCTAGGGTAAACCACAATAGATGAAAATGACTACAGAAATCAACTATATTCTCAAGTATGCTATGTAAACAAATATGCTAGAAAGACAAGATAAAAGGCCTACCTCGTCTAGATGTTCGATGAAGTCCATCATTGAGCACTTGACCCAAAGCAATATACCTGCAACTAGTCCTCAACAACCAATAAAAGCAAGCATATGGTGATAATATATGATGTGAGCACATTCAATAGCATAATCCATTAATAAACATGACAAATACGCCCATGGAATAATAATTCAAATATTTGCAAGATATCAATTGGATGGGAAAATAGTATTTCTATTAATATATGATCAGCAGAAGTGAAAATGTTCTAGACTTTTGTGTCGGCACGATTCAGAACCGAGAAACTAAGTTCCCTCCAATTGGGCCTCCACCACTTCAATCCTCCACCAAAGGCAAGCTCATAGAAGAGAGACAATGAATTTCTCAATCAATAAGGGAAGAGATTGGGGGCTGAACACTTTGTTCAAACTTAAAGGACAAAGGGATGTAGACTCAATATGAAGTAAATAATTTCTCCAGAGTAACTTTGCTCTCAAATTTGAAGTCTTTCTCCTCTTTTCCATAGCTCGGAATTGGCCCATTTATAGCCTTCAAATGGAACTGAAGGGCCGAGTCGGAATGTTTCCAATATATGGAAGGCAAAGGATCATAGATCTCTTGTCATGACATGGAAACCCGACTTCATTTTTCATTTTTGGGCACAAATCCCGATGTACACGGGATGTAGTGGTGAAACTTGCGTATACTCATGCTGTATAGTAGGCAAGGTGCATACATGTGGAAAAAATGTATTTTTTAGCTCTGGAATTTGCAAAAAGGGATGAAAAGTTTTCATAGGGAAATGGAAAAAGGCCCTCTGTGCAAGATTCAATAGGTTGAGGCAAATATTGCTATAACACAATGACTTAACAATAGTTTTCATACCTCTAACCTTGAAGACAATGTTTCTTTTGGTGGGGGCGGGGGGAATGTTAGGGCCTCATTCTAACCTCCATATTTAGGGGTTCTTAGAAGTCAATTAGTTAATTTATGGGAACATAATTTTTAAATAATGACAAATTGGTATTCACTTTGTGGTTACATAATGTAAAAGTGTCATCCTTATTGAATAAGATCCACCTAGGTAGTTGGTACTAATTAATGTTGGGATCTTGAGTGGTTAGGATTTTGGTAGTGATAAATTATTTATAAAAGAAGAAAGTTATGTAATTTTTTGTTAAGGATTATTATTGTATGGATCTCTTCTTGATTGGAGGTTTCCCCCTCAAATATGCAAGTGAAAATCACTCCTTTTTGACATATCAATAAAGATCTCTATTTATGTAGGTGCTATATTATAGTTTCTCTCACTTTTATTTCCTATTATTTACTTGTCTTCATATATTCTCTTAAATTTTATATATCTACTATTTAAATACACTATAGTAAGGTGGTCTTCCATCCGCACCCTCATGTTGTGAGTGGTAACATGAATCCATTTGTTCAATACAAGGGTCGTGTTTATGTTCTTTTAGCCCCAAAAACAAGGATTTTTGAATAATTCCAAAGTTTTGGGATCTAAACCATGGTTTGGGCCATAACATGCCCAATCCCTATAATTAGTCCCTTGATCCTCTCTTAGAATACAATTCCACTAATATGTTATGCACCATGGTTAGGTCCACATAAACAACTTTTGATCTCTAAAATAACATATTAGGGACTAATTCCCTTGTTTTAAATAACTACAGACCATGGGTTTGGTTGCAAGAATCATCCTTATTACACAGGAGCATTAAAAAAGACACATTCATTTCATTAGCAAAATATTCCATATGTATGACTTGTATTTTGTCTTAGGGCCCCTAACCATAAATTGATCATGAATAACATGGATTTGAGGCTAAATCGTTGATTTTCCCTTAAACCATGGGTTAAACTATAAGAACTATCCATGCTACCCCTAATATTTCCAGTTGAGCCCATTTTCCTCTTGCAATATAAAAATTCCACCTATAGGGATTGTTTTTATTGGTTGTGGAGCATGACTATCTTCATGATTCATAGGTCTTGTTTTAGTCATGGTTGGCTCCCATTTTATAACGGGGGGTGTGGGGGGGATTTCTCCCCCATATTTGTCACTAGGGGGTGGCGACAATATTTTGGAGCCCCCCTTGGCAGGTGTTCGGGGGAAACACCCCCGAAGAGAATTTTTTCGAAAGATTGCCTTGTAAAATATTGTAATTTCATACTCAATCTGGACCATTCATTACAAGGTCACAACTATGATGGTAGAAGTTATGTTAGGGTTTTCTCCCAAGAAGGAAACCCATTTTTGTATAATGGAATTGCATTGCAGCTGTGTATGAGTGTGAATATTGTATTCTGAGAGAAGAGAGTATGAGAAAAGAAGAGGAAGTTACAACGGGTATGTTATACATTGTATCCCTTCATTTTTTGGATAATAATAAGGGACAGACTTACAATTTCTCTTGTGGACATAGCTCGCATTGGATATATGTGTCTCTATTGTATTGTGTATCTTCCGTGTTTTAATTCCACATCTATTTTTATTTTATTTCTTTATGATCCTCTTTTCTAACAATTGGTATCAGAACGAAAGATAACTCGTAGGAAAAAAGGGTTCCTGGTTCGAGTGGGAGAAATGGCGAAAGATGGAAAGATTAGTGCCAAGAAATTTAACAACCAAAGATACCAATTATGGAAGATGCAAATGGAATACTATCTATATCAGAAGGATCTTTTCCTACCGTTGGGCGGAAAAGTAAAGCAACCGACGAGTATGAAGGAAGAAGAATGGGAGGTTCTTGATAGAAAGTCACTAGGAACGATACAGTTGTGCCTAGCAATGTCGGTGGCTTTCAAAATCTAAAAAGAAAAGACAACAGAGGATCCGATGAAGGAATTGGATAAACTATATGAAAAAACCTCGACCTCCAACAAGGTATTTCTAATGAAGCGATTATTTAATATGAAAATGTCAGAAGGTGGGTTTGGTGTCAATCATTTAAATGAATTTAATAAGGTTATTAATCAGATAAGTTATGAAGGAGTGAACTTTGATGATGAGGTTAGGTCTCTTCTAATCTTGTGCTCATTGCTAGAAAGATGGAACAGCTTGGTCATGGTTGTAAGTAACTATGTCTCTGGTTCAAACACTTTGAAATTTGATGATGTTGTTGTTGTTATCCTTAGTGAGGAAATGTGATAGAAAAGCACAAGTGAGACTTCAGGTAATGCGTTCTCCATGGAGAATAGGGGAAGACAAAGGGAAAGAGGAAAGAATCTAGGGAACCATGGGAAGTCTAGGAAGGGAAGATCCAAATCCATACTGGAAAAGATAGAGTGTTGGAATTGTGGGAAGAAAGGACATATGAAGAAAGACTATAGATCTCCAAAGAAAGAAGGAGATGGACAGCAGGAGAAAAATCAGGAAGCAAATGTAACTGGTGATGTTTTACAAGATGCTTTGATTATTTCTTTAGATAATATTATTGATTCTTGGATATTGGATTTAGGGGTTTCATTTCATGCCACACCACATAGAAACTATTTTCAATATTATGTTCAAGGTGATTTTTGACAGTTTTATTTGGGTGATGATGAACCATGTAAAATTGTTGGAATGGGTAAGGTACCAATAAATTGAAGGAATGGAAACCAATGGTTACTAAAAAAGGTGAGACGTGTTCCATATTTGAGAATAAATATAATTTCAACAAGGAAGTAGGGAATTGAAATATGTATATGTACATTTACAGAAAATGCGTGGAAGGTCACTAAAGGATCACTGATAATAGAAAAAGGAGAGAAGGTAGGTACATTGTATGTATGTATACGTAATGTTGACTCTTCTATCTCTTTATCTTATACATGAGTGGATACAACACCGTGGCATCATAGGCTTGCACACATGAGTGAGAAGGGGATGTAAATACTCCACAAAATGAATTTGTTTATATATCTTAAACAAGTTGATTTGGATTTTTGTGAACACTGTGTTTATGGAAAATTTCTCAGACTCGGGAAGGAAAAGAAGAGTGAAACGTTATATCGTGTGCATACATATGTATGGGGACCAGAGCAGGTACCATCTATTGATGGCTCTCATTATTGTGTTAATTTTATCGATGATGCAACTAGGAAAACTTGGGATTATTGCATTCGACAAAAAAATGATGTTTTTGACACTTTTAAGAAATGGAAAACTTTGGTTGAGAATGAGATAGGAAAAAGGTTAAAGTGTCTCAGATCAAATAATGGAGATGAATACTACAACAAGGAGTCTGATAATTATTGTTCATACCATGGGATTCGTAGAGAGAATATAATTCCAAGAAATGGTGTGTCAGAAAGGATGAACATGACAATCATGGAACATGCAAGGAGTATGAGATTGCATGAAGGGTTTCCCTTACAGTTTTGGGCAGATGTTGCAAATATTGTTTTTTACTTAATAAACAGAATACCTTCAATCTCCTTGGATGGTGGCATTCCAGAGGAGGCATGGATAGGTAGAAAGGTAAACTACTCATTTCTTAAGACTTTCTGTTGTGAAGCATTTGTCCATATTGATAAAGAAAATAGAATAAAGCTTGAGGGAAAATCCAAGAAGTGCACCTTTATTGGATACAGTGTAAATGATTTTGTTTATCGCTTATGAGAATATGAAAATAACAAAATCATTAGGAGTAGAGATGTGGTATTCAATGAAAATTTCATGTACAAAAATCAGTTGCAGGGAAAGAAACAGGAAAAGGAAAACACATAATACACAGTGTTTGATGAAATCAAAGAAAACGAAATTCCAAAGGTACCAGAAAATCAAAATGTACAACAACAGGAGCAAAATGGTACCTCAACTCCTATAAGTGTTGTTATAATATCTACCAAGTTAAGTAGAACTCGTAAACAATACTCTCCTTCATTTTATTATTTATTGTTGATTGATTCTGGTGAACCAGAAAGTTATGAAGAGGAAACGCAGGTAGACACTAAAAAAAAGTGGAAGCGAGGAATGAAAGAAGAAATAGATTCCTTGGTAAATAACCAAACTTGGGACTTGGTTCAATTGCCTATAGGAAAAAGAACATTGTGGAATAAATGGGTTTACAAGTTGAAGGAAGAAGATGGAGGAAAAAAGTGGTACAAGGACAAACTTGTTGTAAAGGGGTTTGCCTGGAAGAAAGGCATATATTTTGATGAAATATTTTCTTCTATTGTTAAAATGACTTCAATTAGGACTATTTTAAGTCTTGTAGTAGTATAAGATTTGCATCCTAAACGGTTATATGTAAAAGCATCTTTTCTCCATGGGGATTTGGAGGAAGAGATTTATATGCAACAACCACATGGGTATGAGGTCAAAGGGAAGAAGAATTTGGTATGCAAGTTGAAGAAGAGATTGTATGGCCTAAAGAAAGCTCCAAATAAATGGTATTTGAAATTTGACAAGTTTATGAAAGAACAAGGTTATAGTAGATGTCATTCATATCATTGTGTTTATTTTAAGAGGATAGAAAATGAAAGCTATATTATATTTCTATTGTATGTAGATGGCGTGCTTGTTGCAGGGTATAACATGCAAGAACAAATGTGCTCAAAAGGAAATTGGCTAATTCATTTGTGATGAAGGATTTGGGTGCTGCAAAGAAAATTCTTGGTATGAGAATAACAAGAGACAGGAAAAATTGCAAGTTGGTATTGTCTTAGGGTGAGTACAGAGAGAAGGTGTTGGAAAGGTTTAGAATGCATAATGCAAAACCAATTAGTACACCTTTTTCAATCAATTTCAAATTAACCAAGGAAATGTGTTCCAAAACATAGGAAAAGATAGAATACATGTCAAGGGTCCATTATTCATCAGCAGTTGGCATCTTGATGTACGTGATGGTGTGCACACGAATAGTTATCGCACATGCAGTGGGAAATGTGAGAAGTTATATGAACAATCCATGGAAAGAACATTGGGAGTCAGTGAAGTGGATTCTCAGGTATTTAAGAGGTACTACTACTGATGCATTATGTTTTGGAGGTTCAAACATTGTTCTACATGGATAAGTTGATTCTGATATGGCAGATGATAAAGATAGCATGAGGAGTAAAACATGGTATTTTTTTACTGTAGGTGGAACAACAGTAAGTTGGATTTCGTAACTGCAAAAGGTTGTTTCACTTTCAATAATGGAAGCAAAGTATGTTGTTTCTACAAAGGCTAGTAAAGAGATGATTTGGTTACAAAAGTTTATGGAGGAATTGGGAAAGTAGCAAGAGAATAGAAGGTTGTATTGTGACAGCCAGAGTGCCATTTATCTTGCAAAGAACTCAACCTTACATTCTAAGTCTAAACATATACAGCTCAGGTACCACTTCATACAATCCATTTTGGAAGATGGAAAACTGAAGTTGGAAAAGATACATACTAGCCATAATCATGTAGACACGTTAACAAATGTAGTAACCAGAGAGAAACTGAGTTATTTCTCAGTTTTAGTTGGCCTTCAAGCATGAAAGTGAAGATGAGAATATTTACAGGTCCAAGGTGGATCTAGTCCAGTAGGTACAACAACAATGGATTTGTTGTGATCAGTCTCCAAGTAGGAGATTGTTGGTTGTTGATTCTGATTGTCTTCTTGATTCAGAGGTCTTGTTTTAGCCATCCTTGGATGCCATTTCCTGATGGGGGGGTGTGGGGGGGATTTTCCCCCCGCATCTATTTCCAGGGGGGCGACAATCTTTTGGATCCCCCCTTGGTGGGGGTTCAGGGGCAGTGCCCTCGAAGAGAAATTTTGGGAAAATTGCCTTGTAAAATATTGTAATTTCATAGTGAATCTGGACCATTCATTAATAAGGTCGCAGATCTGACCGTAGAAGTTGTTTTAGGGTTTTATCCCAAGAAGGAAACCTATTTTTGTACAAGGTAATTGCATTGTGATTGGGTATGAATGTGAATATTGTATTTTGAGAGAGGAGACTTTGAGAAAAGAAGAGGAAGTTACAATGACAATGTTGTAGGTTGTATCCATTCATTTGTTGGACAATAATAAAGGAAGGACTAGCAATTTCTCTGGTGGATGTAGCCCACATTGCGTGAACCACGTTTATATATGTCTCTATTGTATTGTGTATCTTCTGTGTTTTATTTCCATATCTGTTTTTATTTTATTGCTCTGCGATCCTATTTTCTAACAGTTTCATTATTTAGGGCAGTATACATGGATTTGACCCTTAAATTCACATATTAGAGAATAAATCCCTTGTTTTTGGCTCCAAATTTTAGATTTAGTGCCTAATACATGGGATTTAATCCTAACAAACATGGATTAGAGGATAAATACATGGTTTTTATTCCTAATCAATGGAATGAACCATAAGAAGCATATTTGTTATGCCAAATCCTTCAAATTGGGTTGTTAATCCTCTTGTAAGGGAAATATTCCATTTATAGGGTATGTACCATGGTTCAAGAACACATGCATGATTTTTTAACCCCAAAGTTATGGATTTGAAACTAAATCACTAATTTTGGTCCATGTACAAGAATTAGGCCCACATACACGGATTTTTAGCCCCAAAATATGGTGTAGGGAAAATATGTCATTTAATACATTAAATCATAGCTTGGGAAATAAGAACCATCCATTTTAGGTTAACTCATTGAAATCTTCCTACTAATCCTCCATTAAAGCAATTTTTATTTTATATTGAAGGCATGTATCTTAATTCAATGCCCCGTACATCACTTTTGAGCAAAAAAACATGTTATATGATAAAATTCTTTAGTTCATGGCTTATGCCACATGAGCTATCCCTATCACCTCTATATTCTAATAAATTAGACCCTACTCCTTTCCACCTCATATCTACTGAAAAGATTCATTTGTAGCAATAGTAGTAGCAATAACAATAACACTTATAATTCCTCTCCTCCTTGTGTTGTTGTTGCTATTAATTAAAGAAGATGATGTGATCCTAGAGTCATTCCATTTCCATTTAATATTCTTTAGCTTATTTCACTTATTTTGTAGTTGTGGTTATTACCCTCATTTTTATTGAGAAATAAGGAAAAGGAAGGATTAGGATAATCAACAACAACATGTCCATGTAGTTACCATTTTCATTCCTTCCTTCTCATCTTTTTTCTCATCCTTCTTCTCTTTGTACTTCCATTTTTATATTTAAAAAATAAATATGAACATATAACTTGCTAGAAGTTTAAGATATAGATTCACGGTATATTGTTTTCCAAACCAAAAAGTCCTCACCTTTGCCTTTATAATGGTGATAAGATGTGGCCTATTGAACCTAAAAGAGACCATGCGATGAGCACTTCTTCATTTCTCTTAAAAAAAGGAACTTAATAATTAAAACTCATATTATAAAAAATGAATGTGAACTAGTTTTTTCCTATGAATGTTATGGATGATGATAAATATGGTGGAGGGAGAAGATGTATTGTGGATTATATTTGTTCTCATCTAGATANTGTGTTGTTGTTGCTATTAATTAAAGAAGATGATGTGATCCTAGAGTCATTCCATTTCCATTTAATATTCTTTAGCTTATTTCACTTATTTTGTAGTTGTGGTTATTACCCTCATTTTTATTGAGAAATAAGGAAAAGGAAGGATTAGGATAATCAACAACAACATGTCCATGTAGTTACCATTTTCATTCCTTCCTTCTCATCTTTTTTCTCATCCTTCTTCTCTTTGTACTTCCATTTTTATATTTAAAAAATAAATATGAACATATAACTTGCTAGAAGTTTAAGATATAGATTCACGGTATATTGTTTTCCAAACCAAAAAGTCCTCACCTTTGCCTTTATAATGGTGATAAGATGTGGCCTATTGAACCTAAAAGAGACCATGCGATGAGCACTTCTTCATTTCTCTTAAAAAAAGGAACTTAATAATTAAAACTCATATTATAAAAAATGAATGTGAACTAGTTTTTTCCTATGAATGTTATGGATGATGATAAATATGGTGGAGGGAGAAGATGTATTGTGGATTATATTTGTTCTCATCTAGATATTATTGTGTTGAGAGAAGTTAGGTGTGTTTTAAAATATAATATGAGGTTATGTGTTATATATGTGCCTAACATGGAGGTGACACATGGAATAACTTCACTCGATTAGGGGTCGTATGACTATCAAGGTTTGGACTTGAGCCTTTTTGGTGGAACACTCTAACTCAACTAACAATTCGATGATCATATATTATTAGTGTTTATAAATCAGGAAATAAAATTAAAAATCCATAATGTGGAAAAAAATTACCAAACCATTATTACACAGACATACACATGTGAGCCTAGATCCATCTTAACTCATGATCTTTTAAGAACCAAAAGATTTTCATCTCAATATATTTTTGACTATTTTCATTGTTTAAAAGATGTGAAGCTAACATGGATTTAATTTGGTGATTGTGATAGAATGATTATAAGGATTTAATGAGCATCGGGGATCATTTTGTGTATATATAGGGGCAACATACTTGGATAAATAAGATAGAAGATGAAGTATTCCAAATTAATAAACATGTCACAAAGTGGGATTTGAACCCATGTGGTAGAGGATAACAATTTTCCTCTCTACTATTAGAAATACACCCAATTAACAAATTTCACTTGAATTTTATTAAAAAAAAATTGTAGTTTAAAGTTTTTAAGTAATTTAGTTGTATTTTTTAATATTGGGAAGTGAGATGAAGTTTGAAGGTGTCATTTTTTACAGCTAGGGTTCACCTTAGTCACTGCCTACAGTAGTAGTACTAAGATGCCACCTGCAACCCATTTTAATCACTTATAGATCGAGGAATCATTGGTCTAATTCTTGCATCAATAAACCCTGTCCACACCGGAGAAAGCATGTATGTTGATGAATAAGCCATGAGTATGAAATTTATAGTCACAATCCAACAAGAGAAGTCGTTGGGCACGGTTTTTAGGTCTGGAAGTTGTTGTTTTTTTAGCCAAGTTAAGCCTTGTCACTATCTTCCATTGAAGAAGACATAGTTGGAATACTTTTCAAGGCTAAGTTGAGGAAAGAACAATTTGGTGAGTCTACACACGTGAGGTTTCTTGTGCATGGGCATTTTTGCTATGTGGCTATGGCTAGCTACTGTAGACACAATAACAAGTAGTAGTGTGTTAAACACAATCGTTCAATGGAAAATTCACCCTTAGAGTATGTGTCACTTGATTGTCATGATTTGGAAGGATACCGCAAAATTTCCATGTCTTTTAATGAAAAATTTGCTATGATTACAGTTCCCCGAGTTGGTAATGCAGTAGAATGGTTACCATTGGCTCATATCAATCCTTCGGGCTTAACCGCTACTCAATCTGATCCAATTGTAAGTGTAGGGAAAGACCCAAAAACACATATAATGGAGGAGAACTCTATCTCCCAGAATGATGCTTCTACCTTGCTTAGGATTTCTTTAGATCTGGAGCCACATGTTCAAATTATTGATGCTCAGCTAGAATTTATTAGAATTGAAGGGAAGTCGTTGATCGAACTTGGTGAGATGCATCCTCCGACTCAACCAACTTTTTTGGCCCTTACGTCTTAAAAGGTTGATATTCCTACCACTCAAACCAATGTGGATGACAATAAAGGGCATTTCAATTTTTTTTAAAACTAGTAACAAGGAGTATGCAAAGGTACACTCGAATTCAGAGCATCTTGGGGTGATATTGTATTTCCTTTGCCCACATGTCGAATAAGGAAACTTTCAATAAATGGTTTTTGTTGAATTGGGAGGCTATGAAGAAATTGAGCATAAGAATATTAGGACAAGAAGATTGGCAGAAAAAGGCCTCAAACCATAATTCTCAACATTGTATTCATCTTAATGATACAAATATATAATACAATAACGAAACCACCTCAATTGTTCTCACATCGACACCTCATCAGGAGATAAGGTAGGAGGAGAGAATATAGGGATCTAGAAACACACTTAGGATAACAACTATATCCTAGTATGTAAAATAAATAAAGGTGGTATACTTAGAATTAATGATTGTATATGATAAAGAGGCTAACATTCCCCCCCTCAATCATAAGTTTGAGAAATAATACCAACAAATAAGCTGCATAAGTTGGTATAACTCCATGTCTTCATGCTGAAACTCCTAAGTCGAGCCACAATGAAGAACTCCCTGAAAAACCCTCAAATATGGATGCTGAGAAATCTGGAAGACCTCACAGTGTAATCATGTGAGCCAGAATGCCAACAATTTTGTTCACTGATGTGAACTCCAATATGATGAGAGCAAACAAAGAGAAGTGAATCAGTTGCAAGTCTGTCACATCCCTGAAAATGCTTGACAACTCAATCAATGCCAAGCTACAGTGCAGAAGGATCCATCTGTCCTCTGCTATGTCCAATGACCATCTAGGTGAACCAAATGTCCACATCATTTCTCTCAAAATCAGCATCCATGTGTATGATTCAATATAGAACTATCATTCTGCCAAATTCTGTCATCTACAGACCACAGTTTCCCATCTGGAAAATTCAATGCCCATCTGGCTTATTTGTTGTTGAAATTTTCAGTCTGACAACAATCTTCAATTCCATCATCAATTCCATCATCAATTCCCCCCTTTGTCAGCTGAAAGGAGAGACCACAAGTGTTTTCATGAACCATCGTCACTGGAATTTTGAACTCCCCCCCTTAAGGTGCATGAGAGTTTCATCATTGTACTCCCCCCTTCTAGGCTCAAGAGAGTATCATACTTGTTCCATTTGAGTAAAACAAAAAGTGGGCATGTGGAATTAACCACACGTTATCTCATCCCATGAGGGTCATGCTCGAAATCTACGCCATAAGGGGACCACTTATGTGAGGTACAAAAATATTATGTGATACAAGATTGGTCTTTACTCGAGATTGAATTCTTCGGTAATACTTATATAATCGCTTGGTTGTTGATGACCATTTCCAAGGATCAATCCACTCATAGTGAATCTTCAATCTTGCAGGTTTCTTCAGCATTGAACATATGTCTGAAGAATGGTTATACTTTCCACAATGTTGGCAATGATGGAGATCAAAACACGGATTCTCCTTGTGATCAACTCGATTGCAATGTTTGCACTTATCTTTCTGATGTTGAACTTGAATAGGTGAAGTTGAATTTTCTTGAAGGAATCTAGCGCTCACAAACAAAATTGGTTTGGAGTAATTTGGAATATGAAAATTGTTTTGATTTTTATATCCTAAACCATGTCGATTTCTATTGAAGTGTAATTCTTCCCAAGGTCTGATGATGGGCTTGGAAAGAGTATGTTGAGCCTGATTATGTTGAACTTGAAAAACTTCATCTTCTTTGGAAGTTGCTTCTGAAGTTGGTTTGTTGATGTTCTCCTTCACTGACTATTGATCATCATTATCATCATTATCATTATCATCATAGAGAGGGTTGTTCTGAACAAAAACTAGTTCAAAAAACTTCATTTGTTGTTGACTTTTGAGTTCTATCAACTCATCATTCAATAGATGGGATTATTCTTGAAGAAGTATAACTTTAGCTTGCGTCACTTGCAAACAAGTTAGAACTGATTGAAGAGTTTCTTTGTTCAATATTATTGTGTTGTCTTCGGTGGTGTGTATTAAAGTGTTTAGTAACTCTACTAATTCAAGATTTCAAGCCATTTCAAAAATGTTGATACTGAGAGGGGGGGTGAATCAGTATCCAGTACAATTTGAAAACCTTTTTCAACTTATACTTAAACCATTCAATTATATCCAATGAGTAATGAACAATAGTATAAGAGTTACACCAATACACCACAATACACCATGC